>JAWNZC010000445.1:222500-822500 GCA_035771165.1 Paragorgia papillata | reverse complement strand
TCCTGAACGTATCTATTCAGACAACGGAAGCACGTTTATCGGCGTAGCAAAATGGGTGAAAGCGGTTATGCAAGATGAGCAACTGCAGGACCACCTGGCAAAGCACAAGATAAGGTGGCAGTTCAATCTGAGTCGCGCCCCATGGTGGGGTGGCCAGTTTGAAAGAATGATTGGTCTGATGAAGGCAGCCCTCTACAAGGTTATCGGTAACGGATATTTGACCTGGAAGGAGTTGCGACGAGTCCTTACCAGTGTGGAGACTGGAGATCACACTCAACGACCGACCTCTTGGCTATGTTGAAGATGACGTACAACATCCTGTCATAACCCCCCAATTCCTTACTCTTCATTCGACCTAGTCACCTCCTTGAGCCGCAGAATCCTCAACATGGAGATGTAGATATGAGAAAACGAGTACGTCCGCGCACTACGGGAAAGACACGAGAGCAACACAGGAAGCAAACCAGACGTCCCGAAAATTGGCGACGTAGTGATCATAAAGGGGGAAGAAAGAAACCGTGGAAAGTGGAACCTCGGAATAGTGGAGGAACTGATCACTGGTAGAGACGGACAGGTCCGAGCAGCAATACTGCGAGCTGGAAAATCTCATCTCGAACGCCCAGTCCAGCATCTATATCCGATGGAGCTTTCGTGCGATAGAGAGTGCAAGAAACCGAAAGAGACGACGTTGAACGTGAACGCACCAGTCTTCAGACCCAAACGAGATGCCGCTGCCCATAGCGCTGCCGCAGCCGAGATTCGAATACGCGACAACGCAGAGGGCGAACATGAATGAACAAATCTAACACTTTAATTGAAAACATTTACATTTGAACTCTTTGATTTAAGCTCATTTGAACTAGTATTAATATTATACAGTTATTGTTACTTTAAGTTCAGTGCACAATTTAACGTGTTTGCCAACGCTGTAGGCAAACAGGGGAGTGTGTTGGAAATTGTGCACGTTTAATAGTTAATATGTGTAGTTTAGTTTAGTAAATACTCGTGATTAGTTGATAGCGATGAGTGATAGGCGA
Organism: Paragorgia papillata; assembly: GCA_035771165.1. Lineage (NCBI taxonomy): Eukaryota > Metazoa > Cnidaria > Anthozoa > Scleralcyonacea > Coralliidae > Paragorgia > Paragorgia papillata. The sequence goes on along the minus strand of JAWNZC010000445.1, from coordinate 821,463 downwards.
GTGCGCGAAATGAGAGGAATGTGAGACAAAAACCGTGAGTAGAGAACGAGATGTAAATGAGAGAGAAAGTACGTACACGCGATTTATCATTAAAAGCTTAAAACGAGATCTGTTGAACTGAAACATATTTTCAACAACTCATTAAATAAATGAGAAAAATAACATAGATCAATATATTACATACAATATGGCTCTTTCTTAAGCTTGGGATTGCCATGAAGGCTAAGTTCCAAGATGTGAATATGACAGAGTTTCTCAAGATGATTCCAGTCCAAACAACTATTGGAAAGGACAAGTGATCCGAGAACAGAAAATCTAGAGAACCCATTAAGACACCGGAGCTAAAATAAAGTGAAATAAAAGTAAAGAAATTATACGACGAATGAAATTCCATATTCTACATGTATGTGAGAATACTGCATAAATGTGTTAAAGCAGTGGTTCCCAAACCTCAGGGGTCCGCAACAAATATTTTGGGGTCCGCCCAAGCAAGGGGTCCGTGGGGGTACAGAATCTACAGCCGATGCCATTTTCCCGCCCGCACAATTTCAAAAAGGCCCTGGGAACGAGGTTGGGCACTCTTTTTAGTAAAAGTTACTACCAATTTTTTTTTATTACAAAAATAAATTAAAATGTGGTTTGTAGTATTGGACTATGTGTCCCGGAGAAAGCAATTAAAATAAAAAGGTACTGGCTTGATAGTGTCCTTAAAAATATCAGAACCCAGAGAAGCTGAATGACATACTGTATGTAAGTAATCCACTGACGTGTCGAACAAAAACCCTATAATCAATTAAACATGGCCAAACACTTTCAGTATTTCATTCAACATTATAGAATTCAACATGTATAGAATTGGCCCCCTATCTTGGATGATGTTGAACGATGTTGGATAGTGTAGCAGGGATGTAGTCCCGCCTGGCGCCACCCAGCGTGGTTACCCGGCACAAATTCTAAGCGCAATTCTTTTCAATATCGCCTCGCACATTTTAGCCCTACACTTTTCGTGCAGCAGATACCCTTGTAATTTAATTCATCAAGCTCCGAAATGGGTATGAAAGTTAGCGTAAACAAGCTAAATATCATATTATTCTTCACAATTGGCTGTTGCTAATGTCTCAATCAATTCCAAGCGTGCCCATGCCCCCCCCCCCGGCATTTGACGGGCATTCGACGATTCACCTATTCCCAGGGTCGGGCATTTGCCTCTGCAGGTCTTCCCCAGGATGGGGAATTTGTTGAAGTCCCTAAATAGTATATACTTGCCTGTTATTTTCTTGAAAAGTAACCTGGCAAAAGTAAGTACTGTAAGTCTATACTCAATTACGAAAATTCTATCTTTTATAAAGGCACACCACATATTTCATACTAATACATGCTCGTCCACTTCTCTAGCTTTTTCATATAAAACTACGATATATTTATTTTTGCCATAAAAATACCACTGACTCACAAGCGCTAAAAATATCGCCTGCCTACCGTTCTTTAACCGTATTATAAAATACGGGATTTACAGCAGTTTGAGGGGATTGATGTGCCGTTTGTGGCTTCCTGGCTTCGGGAAAAAGGCTTGGACAACTTAGTTGAGACGTTTGAAAGTAGTTTCTGACCTTTATTTTATAAATAGAAGGTTTATGTTTAATAATATGGATGGTGACGGCCGCTTCAGTTGTCTGACAATATAAACATCTGCTTCTTTAAATTCCCATGGGTGGGGCATTTGCATCAATTTCAAGACCCCTCTGTGGGGATTTTGTACAGCTATGCTGACCCCATGGTGGGGGCATTTGCAATACTCTAACGCAAAAATGTCAAATGCCCGGGGGGAGGATGGTCACGTAAGTAGCCAGGGTCAGAGGGTCTTAATCGCTTTTAAGTACAGAAATTTGACCGTGGATTCAGAAATAGTAGCGTTTAATGCTGGTGAATAAAAATAAAAACAACTAGGATTAAATAATTTTTCTAGTCCTGGAAATTGCCTCACCAATTTTACAAAAACGCCCATTGTCCGGAGATCATAACAATTAAACCATATACATTTTTACCCGGCACTCAGTTTTCGCTAGCTACACCGCTGTGTAGTGAAATTTGAATATGTTCAAATGTTCGTTGAACATGTGTTCAACATTTCCATTGTTCTGACAGCTGTTATGATGCGCAAGTGGAAACGTTTCGTCACACTTTATATTACGGTGTTGACTGCAAAAACGCGTCCAGTGTGTCATATCGTTTAGATGAAGAGCCTGGGTCGATTTCCCACCGAAAACGGCGTAGTTGAATACGTTTCTCCACCATGGCAACCACTTGTTTCAAGTGTCAACGTCATTGAGTGAAATCATGTCTATAGATCGTTTTCATCTGACGTCACGGCGGCCATATTGGTGTACCAAAACAATGAAATGGTGGCCATATTGGTGCACCATGTCATATATAATCCGTAATTAATTTGATTGATTAATGACGTTGAATCATGTGATTTACAACATGTATGAAAGGAATCGAATGTTAATAGTTAGTGTACTTGTGACCTTTACCAAGTAATAGTAAAGAAGACGATTAAAGGATGAGAAATAGAAAGTCAAGGTATTATTCGAATTATTGCTGCCGACCGAAGGGAGGCAGCACACTATTCTTGACGTTGCCTCGTGCCCAGTCCTTTTTCCGAGTTATGTATAGCTGACCAGAATCTCGATTTGTTAAAAAAATATTTGTCTGTCGGCATTACGTCATCCGTATATGAGCTGATGTGACTCCAGCTTCAGAGCTTCTTGAAGTTCTTCCTCGACATAAAATTCACGGTAAGAACAAATAGATCATGTCTTTACTTTCTCGTAGAAGTATTCATCAAGGCCGTGAAGGTTTCAGTGGCCAGTCTCGAGGAAAGCAGTGCTCTTCATGAGTTTATCGGCGCTGTTAACAGCACAAATTATTCCAGTTATCGAGTGGAACTCGACAACCATCGACAAATGTCAATGTCTTAGTATACACTATACACTATACAAGGAGACTACATGTACTTGAATGCCTTTAACAATGTTCTCATTCTTCGTGAGGGATTTCTGTCGTTGAACAACTTTAATACCAACTGTTGTCAAGCTCTGATCAACACACTTGTGAACAGTCTTACAATTTCAGCGAGGAGAGTTTATCTTGTCGAGGTACAATATCAGTTTCTATAACTGACAGCTGTGTTTCTTGGTGGGAGATTTCACGGTTGTTTTCTTCTGTTTTTAGGTGTATATTGTATTGGTGTGGGACTGTGGGTTCATGATCAACATTCTGATCAGACGCTACTATCTGCGTGTGTGTGTTTTGACTTATACAAATTCTGCAAAATAATCTGATGGGCTCAATGGTGAATGGTACATTGCTGTAAAATTTTATTAAAGCTCTAGATTTGTCAAATGATATTAAGCACTTGGAATTGCATTGACAGTTTTGCCACAGCATTAGAGCAAGGGGCATGATTATTTCATATTTGTATATTATAAATTATGTGTACATCCTGTCAAAACCATTGCCATATGTCAAGCGATAAGTTATACTACAGTAACTTGTAGTTCTCATTTTTATAATTAAAAAATATTGAAGAAATGTGTACATACTCTGTTTATTGTAATTAATATTAAATTTTTGGACTTTCCAACCTCCTTCGCAAGCAACTCTGTGGGCTCTTATGGTGAAGAGGTGAGAAAAACTTGGTCTACCACTGGAGTGGGCAAACTCAGGTGGAGTGGGCAAACATGGGTGGAGTGGGCAAACTCGGGTGGAGTGGGCAAACATGGGTGGAGTGGGCAATCTTGGGTGGAGTGGGCAAGGGGGTGTCACATTAGTCACAAAGGTTGTTGTCCCATTAACATTTGAGGCAGCACTTCACTTGCGATAGTAACTTCTAGTTACACATCATCTTTTTCCTATGGGAATTTAGCTCTATTCTTATTCAAACATTTCATATACAAATCATCAGCTTTTCGCCCGCACTACTTATGTCCAGCTGACGCCTCCGAGCATCTCCGACGAGCCCCGAAACTTCCAATCTCCGAAATTTAACCTCTGCGGAGGAGAGAGTAGCGAGCGGTCCGTATCATACGATACGGATCCCGATACGGACCGCTGTGGATTTAAAAACAAAAACAAAACGTTTTACACTCTGCCATTTAAAATTGATCGATTTTTCTAACTATTTCGCTTGCCACAGAACAAATATATTTAGCAGAGAGCTACGGGGATGCAAATGAGTTTTATTATGCAAATGGTTTTGACAACTGCATGTGAAAACAGCAAATTTTAAAAGAAACGCTGGGAAAACTATGACAAAGCAAAATTTACGAGCGACATTTATAAAGTTTTAAAGTATTATTGCTCAATGACGTATGAAAAGTTTAAAACGGTAGGCAAAACATACATAAACTTGTGAACACAGTATTTTGAATCACTAAATGAAACTATATAGAAGTATATATATAAAAAAAACATACCACGAGAAGTCAGAAAAGCTGAAACCTTTTGATACTAAACTTAACTGTCATTCTTCTGTTGTCCAACTACACTCAACAAAACCGCTACATGCAAGTCTTTACGGTCAGTCTTCCGTTGAAAAATCACTACGTTTCTTTGTTGTGTTTACACTATTCCGGAGTGGTTTTCCGTAGCGTAGTCACTACGCTTAGCACTCCGGCTCCAAATCACTACGCTATGGTAAATTTACCGTACCGTCATAGTGTAAAGACGATTTTTTTGTTACGGAACGCTCACCCTAATCCGGACCACCACCGTACCGTAATGGTGGAAACGGGGCCTTAGTCAAATATTTTCCACAAGCCAACCTCATCGTGTCATGTCTTTGAAAAAAGTTACAAATGGCTTACTACAAGCATTTTCGTCTTCAAACTCGAACGACCCACTTTCAATTTCCATGCAGTCAGCCGAGTATTGAAAGCGATTTCCCAAGCGAACAGGAACTTTAAAAACACTAGGACTGCATTCTGACTTCCCTTCGTAACTAGATCTTCAAGTTTTGACTGCATGTTTTTTATCACAAAAGAGGTTCCAAGCTTACTGTCGAACGATAAACGGCTTTGGACTTTTGAATGTCACGTGTATGTCATCTCGATTACGCAATTCAATTATGTTAATTTACCTAATTACGTAAATTATAAATCGTACGATTAATAAAAAAAATAAATACGTTATTTACCGTTTTGGTCGGTCCGTATAGAGAAATATTTCCCTCGGTCTCAAAAACGACCCTCGGCCTGCGGTCTCGGGCAGTTTTTGAGACCTCGGGAAATATTTTTCTATACGGACCTCCCAGCCGGTAAATAACATATATATCTTTTCTCCAATAGAGAAACATTTTCCAGTCAACTGAGTCAAGTAACCTGCACTGACAAAGTTTACAACAGAAACACTGTCAAAGTCAGTTACAGCTGCATGTATGAGGAATATGAAAACTGACATTTCTAAGCATAACGCACACATCCTTTCCACTCAGAAAAAACAAACTCACCCGACAAATCCGGTTGCAACTGCCGAAGACTGAAAAACGATTGTCCACTCCAAGGACTAACTGTCAAACTACACAAACGTAATTTACAAAGCTGAAGTAACGACAACGCACAAAGCAGAAACCACGAAAAATCTTTTCGAGACCCGAAATACGAAAACGATACAGAACTCTCAAAGCACATTTAGAACTTAAAAAAGAATAAACGTAACTTTTCTCTGAACTGGTCAATTTTGGGACACGCCGCGGTTACAAAGGCGGTGCAAGACAATGCAATCTTTGTCACTTTGTGTAGAAGAGAAACTACTACTCCAGCTTCTAAAAGCCGACAAAAACACGCTGTTGAACAAGAGAATGGAATGTCCGAAATACCGCCATGAAAACAAATTCAGTATACGCATGTAACCAGTAACCACAACCGTGGAACAAATGGGGCACGTCAACAACAAACGCACCATCCATGATTTCACTTTTTTTGAACATTTTCATGAACTTTTTCAGTTGCCTGATGATCGCAAACGAAACTCTGGTATAATTGACACAGGTATTTACTTAAAAACCGGTGACCATGCAAGCTTTCTTGTAACCAAGGATTCTGGTTTTCAATGACATCATAATGACGTCATAATAACACGTCTTCAAACGATAGAAATTTGCCATAGATATGCCGCTATAAAGACTATAAACTGGTTTAGCATAGTCGGTTTTGAATCTGTAAGGATTTTTAAACAATTATGCCAAATGATGAATATAGATGGACTAAACACGACATTGAGTGACAAATTTCAAAAACTACAGAATCGGACAGTCAGAGTCGGATTACGAGGTCGAATTAATATATGATACCAGTGGCAGTTCTCTCTTGGATATATTATATGATGCATGCACTAGGACAATTGGCATGTCTTATAAAACCTAAGTACTTTATGTAAGACACTACAGCCTATGTGACAGTTATATCCCCGATTGTCGACGATTCTTACGACAGCCACGTTCACCCTTGTTGTGACTTGTCGTAAGAATCATAAGAATTGGGGATTTTTCCTGTGCCCGATATCGTCCCCAGACGAGTGGTTTCAGTGTTTTTGAAGGCCCAGGAAGCTCACGTCAACTCGTCTTTTTTACGCGTTTAAACTTATTACTTTTACGATTGAACTTTCTATTATTTTATAAAGATAAAAATATATAAACTTAAAATACAAAAACTGTTAAAAGGCAAAAACAAAAAGTTAAAAATGAACATAAAAACAAAAAGTTATAAAAGTTAAAAGTAAAATGCTGAAAGTTAAAAATAGAAAGTTAATTAAAAGAAGTTTTAAAAACATTTATTATGTATGGCTCTGTCACGTAAGCGATCTTAATGCGACTTTTCATTTTCTGCAATTTGATTGGTTCCTGAGCGGTCTTTACAAAAAATGAAAAACAAAATCAGAAAATTATAAAGCAAGTCAAGCTAAAAATATTAAATACGACCGTGTTTACGGTGACTGAAAATGTGACTGAAGATGTTTATGTTGTTTACAGTTTTCGTTGAAAGTCACTAAAAAAACTTTAGGCCATGTAATTAAAAGTGCAAATCACTTCAAAAACACAGTTTGCCGGAAAATCCGCAAATCCAAAAATCCACCGGAATTCTTGAAAATCCATAAAATCCTTGGAAAATCCATAAAATTCCTGGAAAATCCATAAAATCCTTTGAAAATCCGGTAATTAATTTCACAAGAAATCCAGAAAAATCCACAAAAAATCCTAAAAATCCAATGCAAAAATTCAAGGATTTTTGAAAGTTCAAAAATCTCTTACACTTTTCAGGGAGTGATTTGCCCCTCAGTCTTTACAGCTGCAAAAGTATCCTGCCCTTGCTCTTTATGCACATACCTCACTCCTTCATCGCTCACAAGAAAAGCACATCCTTGTCCCACATTATTTGTTTAATATGACCTTCTAAACTTTGCACTATTTTCCTTACACTAGTGAACATTATTTTTACCTGATTCAGCATCAAATTTAGCAGCCGACTACAATAGTTTCTTTCAAATTCCAATATATATATATTGCTCAATGCAAGTGAAATGACTGTTTTTATTGTGGCTACTTCATGTTAAGTTCACATAATAGTTTGGGTTAGCTAACCTTGAAATCATGTTCACTCCTCAAAAGTTCATAATAAAGCAAAGCATTTCCAGTGCGAAATTGATGTTTGAGTTTCAAGTGCAATGCATTCTGGGAAGACCAGAGGAGGTATGATCGAAGGTCTTCCCAGAATGCATTGCATTTGAAACATATCAATTTCGCACTGGAAATGTTTCACTTTATTATGAACCTTCAAGGAGTGAACATGATTTCAAAAATGGTGCTCCGAAGTTCATGGTGTTTAGAACACTTTGGTTTGGGACTAACATGAATTTCTCTACATTTATTTTGTAACCTACTACTGTAGTACTTTGACGTTTATTTCACCTGAATCGCCACTCTCAACTAATTTACATCTGATTTTCTGGTCAAAGCTGGACTGCTCGAGGATTGTACAAACATGCATTGATGTCTCATCATGTCTCTGAATAGTACAGTAATGTGTTTATAATTTGACACTTCAATAATTATTGCTTTGTTTATACTCGAGTAATAAATATTAACTTGAGGTAAAGTATATAGTCATCAATTACAAATACCTTCATATATTCGAGAATTGACAAATACCTTCTTAAAAGACTTGTATGAACATAAGAACTCATTTCAAAATGAACAAAACTATTGAACAAAAATATCAAATATACCACCCCATGATTTAGAAATGTAAAATCAAGATGGTTAAATTCCTCTGGATTTGGAACTTTCTGATAAAAATTCTAGCTTCCACTAATGACATATGTTCCTCAACAGATAAATTTGATAGTAATGACGCAACCAGTTCTGAATCTATGATTTGTTTACACTCTTCTTCAATCATATGTTTAATGCACAAATGTTTATTTTCTTTTGTTGGCCTCTTGAAAGCTTGGATTATTCATGTCTTTAGTTGATATTGCATTATGTGCATTTAGCCTTGGACACTAATGAATGAGGTTCTGGAGCTTTAATTGTGTTTATAGATTCCTTTTTGATAGGGTTCCTCATTTGGTTAATAGTCAGTCCCATACAGGGCTGTAGGAAGATGTTTCAGGTTAGGGGGCTTGTCAAGCACCAAAGGTGCATGAACCCTTTAGGGGGGTTGATTTTCTCACTCTCTGAAATGCAATTTCCTGCATTTTGATGTTGGATATTCCTCTGCACCATACGCCTGTGCTAACTGGCAGCAGAAAACTCATGCTTTGACATGCTGCATGCCTCCTACAGCCATGATCCTATACAATCTTATGCCTCTTTAATAGTCTTAAAATTTTTTGCTAGGTGTAATTGTGTACGCTGTTGAGCAGCACTAGCTGTCCCCTCAAGACATCCCAGCAGTTTCTTGAATGTACTTTGCAGCATGATTCCAAGTACACATGGGGAGCTCTCATGGAAGGCCATGTCTTATTGGTGGCATTCTGATATTTGTACAAAGCAATATACTGCACCAAGGCCATTATCTCAGTAGATGTACATGGCCATTTGACTTTCTGAGTAGGAGATTTTAGTTTATTAATTTAGGATGTTTGAGGTCCTAAAATCAATGCAAAAGTATTTTTTTAATTGATCTTTTTAATCATGTCTGACTGTCAAACACATACAATGATTATCTGACATTGCTGACATTTATATGCCCAAATTTATTGGTTTTTACAAATGTAACTTGAACGTTTAATTAATGTTTACTCACTCGAGGTGATGGTCTTTTAGGAGTTGGTGATTGCAAGGAAAACAATCTTCTAGACGTTCTGGCTGGAGATTTCAATATTAAAGTCTTGGCATTTGTGTTTCTTCTGTGGTCTTGTTGGTGAATATGCCGGAATTTCTTTTCTAAAAATTATTTTTTCTGAGCTCCAGAATAAATGTTTGTAGTTTTCACATTAACAGTGTGTATATTTACTGCCAAACCGGATGTTCGTTTACCTGGAATATTGCAATATTGCAATTCGCAGGTTGCTCAAAAGTTCCACTTAAAATGTTGAATTTTACGTAATGTGATGTTCAAGTTTAACTTGATTATATTAACTTTGACTAGGTCATAGGACCAACGACCGTCCTGAAAATACTATTAATAATCTATTTGTCATTTGTCCAGCAAGGCCGGATTAGCAGGATCATGGTTGACATGGTTCATTGCCCACATCGTTATTTTTTGGTTTGTGGAGAAAACAAATGATAAACTGTACAAAATACGTCCTAAATCCCTAAAGTTATATTTGGTTAGCTTAGAATAATTTTCACTTACCATATTACATCGTTATTTGACCTTATCTTGGAGCGAATTCAATGAATTTCTGCCGTTTTTTATCGAGAAACTGTGAAGACGCGCGCGTTGCATTATGGGAAGATCCTGTAATCCCCAAGCTGTTATGCCTACATATTTAATTTGTTTTGAGTCTGTACGCAGGCCACTTTGTTGTTGTTGTACCCTGCTAGTGCTGGACATATATTTTTAGCTGTGTTTTTGCCCAAAGTTATTGGCGTTCGTATATATTATCAAAATCAAATCGCGCTGTATCTGTATGGCTTTCAAGAAGTCTCGATTTTTTAACAGGTATTTTATTTTCACGGCGTTCGTTGTTTTTTACACAATACTAATTACGGTTTACATGTTCGGAGTTTCGCACAAAAGTCGGCAGCAGTTTTTTGACAAAAAGAATGAAGAATTTGGCCGTCTCAGATCGCCGAATACGTCGATTCTAGTCTTGTATTGGACGCGAGTTTTTGGCCACAAGGTGAATGTAACCCGAAATCATCACAAATGGCCTTTTCTCTCTGTTGGCAAGAACTGTCCTGTCAACTGCGAAGTTTCCAGCAACAAAAGCCGTTTAGGCGAAGCTTCAGCGTTGGTAATACACGGCACGAACATCGACGAAATCCCTTCAAAAAGGGAGAAGTCTATTCCATGGATTTTTCATATCAACGAAAACCCAAGGTTCGCATGGTCTTTAAGAGACAAACACATAATGGGAAATTTTAATTATTTGGCTACTTATCGCCTGGATTCTGACTTTCCTTGTCCGGAGTTCAAGCGACCAGATCTGACGAAACCTCTTCCTTTTGATCAAAAGACTGGTCTAGTGATGGCCATTTACAGTCACTGCGAAGATACTCGCACGTTATACATGTTCAGATTAATGAAGCATATTCAAGTGGACACATACGGAGAGTGTCTCCGAAATAAACCCCGAATACCGGGAAATGGTTGGGTGAACACAGTCAAAGAAACAATGCGTAAGTACAAATTCGTACTCGTTTTTCCAAATTCCGACTGTGACTATTACTTGACTGAGAAAATTTACGTTGCACTGTCTTCTGGTGCTGTTCCCGTGTGGATGGGAACTGAGAAAATTGACGAGGTTATTAAATGGGGAAATTTGAAGCATTCTGTAATTAAAGTGAAAGATTTTGCTTCGCCTAAAAAGCTCGCCGACTCTCTTCTACGACTCGCCGAAAAGGAAGTGGAATACAACAAGTACTTGAGGTGGAAGTTCGAAGGTTTCGACTTTCCAATGGAGTACTACAAGTCGGCAATTGGTCAATGGTGGGAAGGTTTGCCTTTGTACTGTCGTGTGTGTATGAAGCTAGCAAACGATCCCGTTGGACATAATGGATTACATGTTGATAACTGTGGTGGAAAACAACGACGAACTCTGGAGAAATGGATAAGGGAGTAATATGTTAAATTCGTCAATAATTGTAAAAATCAGCTCGAAAACCCTCAAAACACACACCGTTTGGTCGTCCTACGCACCTGTCACTTTTGTTAATTTATTAATGACAGTTGTGAATATTACATACTTTTGTAAAAGTATTAATAGGCCGTTTGCCGTGATATGAAAAAGTGGCTATAAAACGATTTTCATTAAGCATGTCTTAGAACTGAAATATTTTTACATAACTTACCACTTTCGAATACGCTGAACACGATTCCGAAGAGTTCCCGCTCCGTAGACCCGCAGTATTTTTGTAAATTTCACTTTTATCTTCACTTCTTTCACGAGAATCTCGCTATCTCCCGCCATCTTGAAATTAGATAACATTGCCCTCAGCCGCTGTATTATGACCCAGTCTCCTTATTTCGCGGCAGAGTTATGATTTAGAGCGATGGGATCTATTGCATTCTGATTTCGTCCCCAGACCTCTCAAACTAATTGTTCAAGATGGGGATATAGTCAGTTTAGTCAGATGGTGCTCTATATCTAAGATTTTACTATGTGACATCCTATTAGACCTGTACATACAGACACACTATATGTGTACTACTTATCATGATGTAATACATTAGGCGTAATAATAAGCCTACTGAAAGTTTTATGTTTAAACACGTAATTTTGTTTAAATTATTTACAAAAAGGACACTTCAATAAAATAGGCCTAGTTTTCATTGTCACTATCGTCACTAGAGCTGTATTCGTTTTGCGAATCATACGTGTCCGGATCACAATCTAAAATGCCTTCATTGTTTCCATCATTGTTTTTGCAGCCAATACATTTGCAGAGGTCTGAACACTTCATTGCCGCCTTTAAACACGAACATCGGTTGTTTTCGCACCCTTTTTTGCACTTACAATTAACAAACTCAAGGATTGAGTCAGGGGCTGGGGCAAGGGTCATCCATTTAATTGAAACATTTCCGTCATCATCAACCGTCCAACCATAGTCACAAAAATTTGGAAGATTTAACATTGGCTGCGTTGCGTGTCGCCAGATGTAGCATTGATAGTTAGCCCGACTTATGTGCTGATCTAGCGAATCTTGATTTGGAGGCAATAATTCTTCATCGTATTTTCCGCCTTTGAACATTTGATATCTAACAGAATTGACGTCAGAACACTTTTCAAAACCATACAGATGGCACACGAAACTGTATAAACCATTCTTTAGTTGTGGAGATGGTGCGATGGTTCTGCCCATATTTCCAAAAAGATTTGCATAGTCTTCATTCATCCTGGCGACTTTCAACGCTGTTACTTTGCCTTTGCCGTAGAAAGCACTCGTAGTGTCACAACCTATCAAGAAGCAATAGTACAAGGAAAGGGGAATAAGTTCACGTTCGTCAATAAATTCATCTGTACACAAAAAAATTATAAAATAATAATTAAAATAAGCAAGTCAAAAGTAGAAAAAAGAAGACAAAGGAATAAGAAAAATTATAAGAAAAACAAGAGATATCTTTAGTTCGGTTAAAGTACCCGTAAATACGTGAAAGCCTATTAGACAGCAACACCATTGGTCTCCAAGATGCAACCTCATCTTTTCCAGTGAGATGATGCGTCTTGCATTTCGTGTTCCTGTTTCAAAGAACATATTTGCATCGATGTTCAAGCAAGCGTTTAAGGCAATAAGGAAAACATCTGTATCAGGACTCTTAATGATGACACTGTGATAGGACTGAGCGGCATGTCTTGCGTGGGCAATCATGCGAGTATCTGCCTCTTCATGATCGCAGGAAAGTTCTTCGATTTCACTGCAAGTTATCACGCCTTCTGATTCGATTAGCTTGTGGCACTTGTTTTCGTGTGCAAGGAATACCTCGACACCTTTTAATAACCGCGGATCTGCTTTTCTCCAGGATATGAAAATAAACTTCATTAACTCTTCTTTGTTTTCTCCAGAGGACATAAACTTTTTCCACTGCCGAGGAACTCGTTGCTGTTCACTGTACAGGCGAATCACATGTGTACCACCGATAGCACGCCTATCCCTCTCCAGATTCTTGATACTTTGTGATGGATATCTGTCGCAGACGAAATCTAGTCGACTACAATTTGAAAAAACTGCCATGTTAACAATCTTCACTAGTAAATCTTTTGCAAGTTCTCCAAATGTGGCTGGAAGAACTGACAATGTTTGCAATATTGCCATAGCATCAAGGATATATGCTTTGTCGCCAACAGGAAGTTGAACAGAACCATCTTTCACTTCTTCCTCAATAGTGTGGAGTAATTTGGCTTTAACCGTTTTGACGAGATCTCCTTCGTTTGTTGCCAATGGATGTGGATATGGCCGAAGAGAATACATTAGGACTTCTTCCATCTCCAAATTGCGACTTCTAGCTATAAGAAGCATTTTTGCAAAAAGCATCTTCGAATTTTTCAAAGCCACGATCTGACCTTTCCTGCTTTTGCTGATAACTTTCTTGCCAATTGAAGAGAATGTTTTCAATCCAGTCCTCTCTTATCGTCATGTATATGTTGGATTCTTCTCCTACGATATTCGTTTTCATGAAATCCACTGCAGCGTTTTCGCCTCTGATGAGCATAGTTTTCATGTCATCTGTCACCGTAGAGGTAGCAACAGCTCCACTGGCTAAGTGCACTAATCCTTGATAATCGTTATCGAAAGGGTTTATCATTGTTTCTATAGTCTGGATGACATCTGAAACTGCTTTGTTGTCTGCTGCAATCCTAGTTTTGTCCAAATTCTTTCTCGTCCTGAAAAATATATGTGCCACATAGATGAAAAGTATGCAACGGAAGATATATCTAGACATAATGGTGTACCTTGGTATTGTGGCATTGTACCTTCTTCATCGTCTTTTTTTGCAACCCTGGGTAGCTTGTATTCATTATAATACGTTTAAACCCGTATTTTTGTAATTACCTGTTAACATCGGTTATGTTTGCCATGGCTTCACACTGTCTAGTAATTGCACTCCTCTCTGCTTGGCCCATTATCCAGCGATGCACGGCTCCTTTGTTCAATGTAATCCCCACCAATCCACCTTTCATTTTCGAATCTCTGTTCAGAAAACTGTATTAGCACCAATTAGTATCATTAGTATCTGCTAAATCAATAAGCGTATGCTAGCCTAACCTGTTCAGAGTTTGTTCGATTGTTTGATCACACGCCACACTTGAAAACGCATACTCATTCTGTCTTTGAACTGTCCAGTTATCCTCAATGTTGGCAGCAACATCTCCGAGACAATAATCATAAAAAACACACAAAAAATTGATTGCATTTAATTACAGGCAAGCATGGCGAGAGAAGATGAGCGACAAAAAATTAGTTATAGTGAAGCGCCAAGCAGTAATTGAATAAAATATATGATATATATATTATATATATATATATATATATATATATAGATATTTGTAGTTACAATACAAAAATCACCAGAATTGCGAGTGCGATAACTCTTGATCTGAATGGAAATTCTGAGTTACTTACAGGGGTGAGTTTTCTCTAGACACAACATTTCTAGCCAGTAGCATGGTGCATATCGGGAGTAATTCACGCGATCAGTGGCAAAAAACCATGGAATCATTGATCTGAGAGAACTAAGATGTAGTTTCCAGTCTGATGTTCTCGTCGCTCTGATGTAAAGTAACAGTAATTGAACCATGTCGATATATTTGGACCAGAATGCAAACAATGGATTTTCTTGACTTCTTTTTTCCACGAACAGATCATATGCCTTCTTTGCATCATTTACACTTTCGCTGTAGCACATTTCTGTAAAATTTTCCCTTTCGAAATCCTCTAGCACACAGACACCAATTGAGTGGAACTGGTTAGTTACATCATTTGTTAACGACTTCTCAAAAACTTGAAATCGCATTCTTTGCATCGCTTCGTAGATGATCTTGTGAGCTCTTATGGAACGGTTGTAATGCTTTCCAGATAGCACGCCTGTCACAGATCCAGATGCAACAATTTCTGATTCGATCATAATGTCCTAAAAATAGCAATTAAAATATACATATTTCCAGATTATTAATACATTTATCAATTTGCGTTTTCCAATGAATAAATGCATACAGACAGATGATAGAAAAGCTGATAGGTGGATTTCGGTACGGATGCGCGGGTGGGTTTGGTTTTGAAGTGGTTGGATCTTTTTAGATGGATGGGAACAGGGGGAACAGGTCGAACAGACAGACAGAGACAGACAGAGACAGACAGAGACAGACAGAGACAGACAGAGACAGACAGAGACAGACAGAGACAGACAGAGACAGACAGAGACAGACAGACAGAGACAGACAGAGACAGACAGAGAGAGACAGAGAGAGACAGACAGAGACAGACAGAGACAGACGGACGGACGAACGGACGAACGGACGGATGGACGGACGGACGAACGAACGAACGAACGAACGAACGAACGAACGAACGAACGAACGAACGAACGAACGAACGAACGAACGAACGAACGAACGCGGATACAAAATGAACAAAAACTTACTTGCAGTCCTGCATCTTTGAAAATTTTAGCTATGGCGCTGCAAAATGACATAATAGTGTGAAAGTCTCCAAGTCTAATCACCAATCGATTCTTATACTCTTCATCCTTCCATCTTATCATCTGAGCTTTGGCGTAGATTGCTTCGTCAAAGACAAGCACAATTTCTGGAAGTTGAAGGCGGTGGCATATAGAAACACTGTGTCGGAGTATAGCATTAACTGTTGCCAAGTCAGTAACTGGTGCATCGATGACCGGCAGGTAACCAATTTTTGTAACACTCGGAACTTCCTTATGGACTTGTGTATTGAATCCTGTCCATCCTGGCAGATAGTCCCCACTTTCACAACCACACTTTCTGGCTAACATGTATGCAAAATCAGCATTTTTTGCAACATTCTGCTCGTGTTGATAGCTTCTCTCCTCAACGGATACATCAGAACTCGGGCTCGTTAACGATATGGTTTCTCTTTCTCGACTTGTGTACGGAGGAACATTCGTTTCTGGTGCTTTCACGGTACGACACTTCTTGCTAACAGTAACTTTATTTCCCAACGACGTGGTTCCATTTTGTAACATGATGCCGTTTGCCACATGTGTTGTCCCCTTTCCAGAGACAGTCTCTTCGTTAAAGTCGTTATTGTCCCAAACAATAGTGGCAAACATTTCTGCGTTGATGTTTCGTGGGATGATGATGTTTTGCCCACTGCTGTTGGCCACCGCTAAAGCAGTGTCGTGCTTGTAAATAGTAGCTGTCGATGTTGTATGACCTAAACCGTGTAGGATTTTGAGCAGTCGAACTGACCCAGTTATCTGGCGAACTGCCATTCCAAGAGCCAGTGACTTGTGGGTCAGTTTCTTTCCCTTTGACTCTGCATAGATCAGGTCTTGAGCTATTGATACCACTTTTACTTGCTCATTTCCATTGATCTTCACCCTTTCCTCGTCAACTGGTTCGCAAGAGAACCCAAGAACCCATGCTAAAAAGTTGTAAAGCTTCAATGGAACAGATTCTTTTGCTAATGACAAAGTTAGATCATGGGAATCAGGGGGCCAGCCAGAATCTACGCCTTTACTTTTGTCGAGGAGCTTTCTGATTTCCATAGCAACAGAAAAAAATTGTTGAAGGGAACAGCTTTGCATCTGAGAGGAGTTTTGTGAACTCTCATGGTCATCGTCCGCAATAAATTCGTTATCTTCATCATCTGTATCGCTGTGTAATTCCATCGTATCATCTGCCACTTCACCTGTCCTTAAACTATCAGCGTAAACTAGTGTTCCTTTAGTCATAGTTTTTGAGCTATGAAAAATAATTTGTGGATATCGCATTTGAATTCTGTTCTTAAGTCTGGCAGCTTGGTAGGGTACATCAGCTTTTTCTATTTCTTGAACACAGCTAATAAATTTCTTTAGCAGGTTGCCAAGTAGTAGAATCTCTCTGTTTTTAATTATTCTTTTCTCAATGATCCGTAAGCAGAAGTTATCAAATGCTCTGTCATACAAGGTTGGGCCAATATTTCTTGTCTTGTTTGAAAGGCATTTCGTGTACTTTTGGTAACACCGTTTGTGATATCTTGCTTCTACAGCAACACAATCTCTCCCACGAATATGTACCAGTATACTTTCATCGTTTCTTAACAGTGCCGCCTCTTGCAGAGCTCCAGCTGTCAAGGTTTGTGCCACTGATAAATCATGCCTAACACGTTTCTTTGTTACCTACAAATTAACATTGAATAGTTATGTTTTTTAGTTCATCAATCATTGGATGAATACAATATGAAGACGACACATGCAAAACTGGAAAGATCTAAAGTCTTATATTTGAACTAATAAGTTTTCTAACTTGCAAACAAATGATATCAGGTAATATGCGAAAAAAGCTTGATTAAAAAAAAATAACTAAAAAAATACCTTATCTGTAATGTAGATTGGTCCATGTTGTTTACAAATTAAGCAAAACTTAGGCAAGACATTTGGCGACACAGAAGTTGATGTACCATCGGCTGTATGTCCGAAAAACTGTCTGGTAGTCCGTTTTACTTTTGCTGGCGTTGGGTTGTTTTCTTCTTCCTTGCAGCTGTTGTCAGCCAAATGCTTTTTCTCGGCATTACTCAAGGTAATACTTGCTCTTTCAAGCTTACTTATGTCAGTGAAATTTCGGTAACAAGCAAGATGATAGCCGTTGTTTTTTATTTTCTCGTACACGTTCAAATTGTCTGAGCCACCGTCAATAAACTGGAAACGATTTGGTGGCGATCTCCGTGAAATGTTTATATGACGATGGCAGACTTAGCCACTGCTCTCTCCTTTCAACTATTTTCTCTAAGGTATCTTGTGTTAGATCTTTGATCTGCCCTTCTTTGCCATCAAAATGGATTACACAAACGCGAGGAAGGCCATCACTATAATCACTGCTTTCCTCCATCTTGAACAGTTCGAATGAGAGGTCTGGGGACGAAATCAGAATGCAATAGATCCCATCGCTCTAAATCATAACTCTGCCGCGAAATAAGGAGACTGGGTCATAATACAGCGGCTGAGGGCAATGTTATCTAATTTCAAGATGGCGGGAGATAGCGGGATTCTCGTGAAAGAAGTGAAGATAAAAGTGAAATTTACAAAAATACTGCGGGTCTACGGAGCGGGAACTCTTCGGAATCGTGTTCAGCGTATTCGAAAGTGGTAAGTTATGTAAAAATATTTCAGTTCTAAGACATGCTTAATGAAAGTGAACGATATCGTGCAACAGCAAACGGCCTATAAAGCCCTAATCAAACGAGAACGCAAGTCATCGCAAGTTGGCAGTCAGAATTTCTGTGGCGGTCGTTCAAACACCCAAATTAACAAAATAAAGGTTTCATGAGTGTTTTAAACAAGTTTTAACTTTGTCACGGTACATGATATTTTCGGGAAATTTTCAGAGCGGCTGGCTGAGATAGCGTGACTGCCAACTTGCGATGACTTGCGTTCTCGTTTGATTAGGGCTTTAAGTTGTCGTA
This sequence comes from Paragorgia papillata, assembly GCA_035771165.1. Taxonomy (NCBI): domain Eukaryota; kingdom Metazoa; phylum Cnidaria; class Anthozoa; order Scleralcyonacea; family Coralliidae; genus Paragorgia; species Paragorgia papillata. The sequence continues at coordinate 802,658 of JAWNZC010000445.1, read as the reverse complement.
AAAAATATGATAGCCTATTTATCATTGTAGAAAATATGTGTAAAGCAATATAATAACAAAACCTGTCAAAAAATGATGAAAGGCAAAGCCTATTTTATGCAAGACCACCTTGTCTTTAAAAATAGAAAAATAAACGTTTTAACTTATTAAGCAAACTAGGACAACGACAGCAATGTAAAGTTCAGTATCTAGCAGAAACCACGAATCATTTACTAGTAACGTAGCATTGAATACTTAAAGTATGTTTTTCGACATCCAAAACCTTATAGAGCTAGTTCTAAAAGGATTTCGTTGCATAGTTTGAAGTCAAACTCGACTACGAGACGTGGAAATGATCTGAATTAACGTTGTATGTAGAACGGGAACGGCGTTAAGTTACTCTTGGGACTAAAAATTATTCATTTTCTTTGTTGTGGTCCTTGAAGTTCGCGTTGTATTTGCTTAATTAAGCTCTCTGAGAGAGGCGTCTCCGCGTATGAATATTAAATAATATTTAGGGACCTTACGAAGTACCACGGCAACTTCAACGACGACGACTTCTAAACAAAATAATTCTAGTTGTGGAACAAAGAGAATGAATAATTTTTAGTCTCCAGAGTAATCTCAACAGCGTCCTCGTTCTTTTTACAACGCCACTTAGAGCATTTTCACGTCTTCAAGACGACGTCAACGGCCAAAAGATGAGAACTGTTGTTTAAGATTGACCTCAATATAGACACTACAATCTTTTTAGCAGTACTGCGGCGTTTTGGAAGTCATTAAACTAGCTTCAAATATCAAATATAATAGTCAGTTAATAGCCGTGACTTTTTTTAATTATAAAGTTTATGTTGCTTTTTAACCGTCATCGTCGCCCTAGCATCGTAAGGTCCCTAATAGCACTCCGCATCAGTCATTAATTCTGAGTTGCCAACAATAGAAAAACGTTCATTTTGAATCCCTTGAGAGTCGATTTCGGTTTGTTTGTCCGCATTTTAGGTTTATAAATAGCAACTGTGAAGTGTCTAGACTCAGACTATTATAGGTCGGATACAGTGTGTATCAAAAAAATTCGAACCCTTAGAAAATGAATTAGCATTCTTTTCAAACAACCTATTGTAGTAGTTTGAAAGCCCTAAAAGCGCTGCTGTGAAAGATTATGTTTATGTTAAGTTCATTAGGAAACCGACGACAGACAAGAACAATACATGTCATAAGAAAACCACGTAGGTGTTGTAATCAAGACCAGAGATATAGCGAGATCGACAAAAACAGTGATGTGATTTGAGACCATTAAACGTAATTTTTATATATCCTTCGAGCGTTTGTTTTGTTTGGGACCGAGTCGAGCATTTCCCGACAAAGTGGCACCTCCGACGGGATCAAAACAGTGATCGAGAAACTAACACAAATCGAGATGGAGACGCTAGAAGGATTGTCGAAGGCACTCGAGACAAAGATCAACATGTTGCGGTTTACACAAGAAGACGTACCAAAAACGCTAAAGAAGGCTCATTTGCCGTCAATGGAAAGGTTGCGCAACGTACTAAAGGATAAAGTGGAAGAAGTCCACCAACTCAAAGTGAAAGTGACCGAAATTAAGATCGAGAAAGGCGCAGACGCCGACAAAATCCGAAAAGAAAACGAGGAAATTGAAACCAACATAGATGCAATTGAGACTACGGTGAGTGAATTAGACGCTGCGATTAAGCAAGCGAAACAACTCGACATGCGCAACGCTAGAGAAGAAGAAGAACATTTAGCAACACTAATGCACCAGTCAATATAAACCCCCGCACCCCCCCCCCCCGGCCGGGACATAGCGGGGCATTACCGGGGAATTTCCTGTGATTTGATAGGAAAAACGTCCGCGCATACCCAGGGGCGGATTTAGCGTTAGTCAAATAAGTCAGATGACTAAGGTGAAAATTCGGTTAAGAAATAATTATAAATATCATCATATATTAACTTACTAATTGGTCTAAACAAGAAAAATTGCGAGGGCTGACTGGCTTAGACTTTTGCAGGATTTGGGCCTATTTAGGTATTCTGATTGGTCCAAACCAGATAAATTGCGAGCGCTGACTGGTTTAGGTGTTTTGCAGGATTTAGGCCGATTTAGCCAATCCCGGTTAGAATCTTGCAGGATTTAGGCCGATTTAGCCATTCTCATTGGTCCAAAACAGCCAAATCGCGAGCGCTGACTGGTTTAGATTTTTGCAGGATTTAGGCCGATTTACCCATTGTGATTGGCCAAAACGAGGCAAATCGTTGAATCTGATTGGTTGATTGCTTTGCCGAAAATATGCCTTACCGGAAGCCTGCAAAATGCGGTCGGCAAGGTCCAACCTCGTACCCAGGGTCTTACCTCCGCTCCCCCGCCCCCGCCCACCGCTTCGGAAAGACCCTGGTACACTCTGGTCACGTGCTTCCCAAAATATGGGCAGTACAAAATAAATTTAGTGTGGGTAGGGTGGTACAAAAAACTTTCTCGATTTACCGACCGGAGTAGTGTTTATACAAAACGGAAAACATTTGGCCAGATGAAATGTCACGACTCACGAAAGGTGCACAACGGCTTGGAGAAACAATCCGAAACGAGATATAATTTAATAAGAATGCCAAAGTCTCAAAGATCAATATTTTGCTGGCTTTGTAGCGCTGGCGACATGTGTTATTTATTGATGGGAGAATATTCGTTTTAAGCATTTGAATCGCGAGGCTTTTAACTGGACGTATTCACTTAAATATAACGGCAGCTTTCACGTGTGGTATTCAACAACGTACAGGTGAAACACATACGTATTTTATTGTTTATATTGAGAGTTTGAAACAGTCTTCCATTTCATTATCCACTGTGAGGTTTACTGTGCTGCGTTGTTTTGACCAGTTCTCATGCCGACAAAATTATGGTCAGTCATCCACGAACATGATAATTGATAAATATATTTGATATAAAATGCCAATTTTCAAGTTCATTTTAAAAAGGTTAGTCGATATCCGTACCTATTATATTTTAAACAATTGGCGAGGGACTATAATTTAATACGACGTGTTATTATTAATAGTCCGAAAAGCGGCGGGTATTAGGTTGTTGCATTTAAAACGATCAAAACTAAGAGATACCTAACAAGTTAACTTGAACGGGGGTTTCTTTATCGGACAAGAAGTTTGTGACAGCAAAGAAGCAGAAAAATCGATAAGACTCGCTCGCTTTCTTGAAGTATACTGAAAGTACTATTTCTTTAAGTAAACAACACAGCGCATTCAGAAATGCAGACAGATGACAACAAAGGTTCGACATTTCACCTTTGCCTTATTAAATGTGTCTAGTGTCTTGCTGTACCATTATAGAATGATCTTGGTTTCAAATATTTTACTATTTTAGTACTGTTTTATTTTTGTTTATTTGTCGTACGTTGATTAATACTATTATTCGATATTTTAATATACTTTGCCGAATGGAGGAGCGGCAACAGTTTTCGTAGTGGCGTTTCATATTTCATGATCGAGCGACGAAAGATCAAATTTGCGGAGTAACTGGAGTTTATATAAATAGAAAAATGATAATAAGACATCGATTAATCGACTACATATTGTATAATTTAAGCACCCAGGTTGACGATTATTAAACGAATGGGAACATCAAAAGCTTTCTTCATTGTAAACTTAAATAAACACAGCGATTTATTATAAACTAAAAACAATAGCTGTCAAAACAACTTGTTTCAATTTTAAAATCCTATCACCGGTTTAACGATTCATTTCAAATACCAGAAAACAAAACAAGATACGTATACATGCATTTCTTCGACAATTCCAGCGAGGTCAAGCCACAGAATAAATACTAAGGTCAAGCATTGATACGCAGGGGACACTCCCACAGTCGAAAATTTGGATAGACGACACGTGACCAGCGTGTACCAGGGTCTTTCCGAAGCGGTGGGCGGGGGCGGGGGAGCGGAGGTAAGACCCTGGGTACGAGGTTGAGGAGTAGCGGAAAATGATCATATCTTTATCTATCATGAATCCAGCTGGAGCTCGGATTCTTTAATCTTTATGAATGAGGGCACTTAAACAAACTTCTTCTTGAGAGCAGACAGCAAACGAGTAGGTTTCTTTGTTTTACATTACGTTATAAAAGTTGTTACATACGAGGCTTTATAAAGTAGTGTTCGGCGTAGGAAGTGATTGTGTTGAAACACATTTATACAAATCGAAATATGCTATTTTAACGTTTCGGCAGTAGACCAACCTTGCTATATGTTATAAAGAATTGTGCAGACCGACGTGAGTGTTATCTGCCTTGGTTTTCCACCAAACGGCCGTTTGGTGCCTGTATAATTTGGGGCCAGTTTTGGGGCCAGATTTGGGGCCAAGCAAAACATTTTATTCCAGGCCTCTCACATGTCGGTCTGGCGCTCGACGTTAAAAAGAGAGGCCTGGGAACCAGGCTGCTTGCAAGTGTTCACCTTAATTACTCGTAGCGAGTTAGGTTTGTGACGCAGGCTAGTGTTTTGGATGATTAAGCAAAAAGGCGTGAACTGCCTAGATTTTTAGTAACGAAGTACTGATGTTTTGAAGGGGCTAGCCCTTTATCAGTTGATCCAATTCGTTGCTAATAGTCTCGGCAATTCACTACTTTTCTGCTCTGCTATAATATTTTAGATTATAGGCAAGTTTCAGGGTGTTGCGCGCGCATCATTCTTCAAAAAAACTGGCAAGCTCCACTCAAAGTAAACATACTGTTTAAAGTGCATATACGAGAATTTTCATTTTTTTTCTAAAAATCGGCCGTATTGAGACGATTCTAACGATATATAACACTCCTTCAACGGATGAAAACTTCCCGAGATATTTGGTTCCAAACATGAGTTTTTCAAAACATGGCCGGGAGAAAAGAGTCTGAGTACGAGTATGGTTGATGACGTCAAATCGGGACAAGCTGTAATTTCGACTACAGTTGTTTACTTTACAATTGCGGACAAAATACCTTCGCGGTGTGTTTTATTCGAGTGTTTCAACAAACCAGTTAATGGCATAAACTCAGAGAATGGTATAACACTTCACAGGAAGGCTTACACTAAAGGTTTAAGATTGGAGGCAAGAGAAAGACGCCAACTTTGGGTTGTTAACTTGTTAAGCGCAAAACGCACACAAAGTGTAAGCCAGTCGATTCCCAAGTATGTCGGTTTCGCTGGAAGCAGGGTTTTTTTTAACGTGCAGTTCTACACAAAATGTGCAGTTCTAAATCAATTTGTGCAACTCTAAAAAAAATTATGTGCAGTTGAAAACTAAAGTAATCGAAGGTAATGGAATACATATCGCCTCAATAACAAAAGCAGAAGCAGAATATTTATTTTCTCATAACAAACTTAACAATATAGTTGTTGTTGACAACTTTCTTTACTTAACAATAACTAAAATGTTCTCTTTTTTTTTCTTCGCCGGTATCTGTTCTTCTTGACAATCTGTCAACTTCTGCTTGGATTTCGAAGCGGTGGGCGGGGGCGGGGGAGCGGAGGTAAGACCCTGGGTACGAGGTTGGGCAAGGTCTTCTTCGTTCAGTCAAATTCTGTTCGATCGATTCATGGCTTCTACAAGCTTGTTAGATCATGCGTTGTGTGCTTTAATTAAAAAGCAGCGATGATGTTCTTTTGCGGCAAATGTATGTTGATTTGTCTGCGAGAATCAGTGCTTGTCGAGTACTGGCGGCCGGAGAGCATTTCCCCAAGATTGGGAAGACATCGGTGCTGAGACGGTCTATTTGCCACAACACATGAAGGCGGCGGACAAGCTAGAGTAAGCCATATGTCGCTCTAAGGTAAGCTTATAGGTACAGTAGTTCATCAATATGGATTCAATATCGATGTTAGTCTGTTGTCATGTTACTTCCCTAACCTTTGTTGATATCCGTTCCATATTAGCATAATCTGCGTTGAGCACACTGGTATAAACCAATGCTATTAAATGCTTCATGTAGTACTATAAACACTACTTAGGTAGTGTTTCAATTCTAGATACTCACTAGTATGTCATAATCATGATGCAAAGTCAGATTGCCTTTCCACAGTAGTTTACATAATACATTCGTCCTCAGTTCATATTACAAGTCAGTTAATTGTCTATATACATGTATATAACATACAGTATTATACATTAAGTAATAACATATAACTTTTTAAAAACATATAGGTAATAAGGTCTGGGCCTGGGGAAACAGATCAAAACTAAGCAATAAATATCTACATGACATTTTTACAAATTGTATTATCGTTATACATCAAGTAAGCATTCTTCTCACATGTGACTATTATGAAATTTTAATCTGATAATTGCACTGGACAGGAATTGAACTTGGGTTGCTGGTGCCTGAAAATCAGACAGCTCATAGTAACATGGGTTAGTAGGGGGATGGGTAGTGGCATATTAGATGGGGGTTAGAATGATCGGGGTGATGTAGAGAGTTGAGCTCCTCTACTGACAATATGTCTATGTCCATGTAATGTCCATTTTGGTCATTAACAAAAGCTTCTCCTGACTCCTAACCAGACATTGTCTGCTTGGGTTGAGGTTTAAAAGGCAGTATCAGGCATTTGAAAGCCAGACAGCTCTGGGTAGGTGGGGCTCAACAGCCATGGAAGGTAGCCCACCTTGCTCTGGGTTATGCAGAATGTTAAATTCAGCTACTGACCTTCACTTGTGTGTTGGTCAGGCTGTCCATGTTGGATTTACTGACTGAAACAATGTAACTGGTGTTCCCTAGGCATGCTGATGAACTTTGACATAGAGCGAAACAGCCAACTTTTTTATATTAGAATGTGACCACATATCTCTCTACTGTTTATTGTATTTCCCCACCCTCATTCCTGGAAAAACTTAGCCTTACACACTTGCAAACTATCACAAGGTTTCTAAGACAACAAGAAAATATCAAAGTCCAATTTAGATAAAATCATTCTTGAAAATGATAAAATGTCCATTAAAAACATGTGAAAAAAATGTGCTGTCAGAGTGCAGGAAATGCCATTTCAGAGATCCAAATTTCAAAAATTTTCCAGGGAGGCATGCCCCCGGACCCCTCTAGAAATATGGGTCCACAGCAACTTTGACTAAGGTATCAAAATTCCTAGATCCGCCCCTGATACCGGGGTATTTTACTGCTTTTGTACTGTATACAAACAATCAGCGGGGGACAGGACCGGTATGGAAATTTCCGGACTGTCTCCATTCTCGTCCCCAGAGCCCTTTCATGAAAAGCTAAAACAGTTTTCATTAAAATGTTGTTTTAAATGTTGTGTTGTGTTTTAAAGAGCGGGGGCATTTGACCGGGGCTTTTTATGCTATTAGAATAAAGAAACTGCCCTGGGATGCGGGGCATTAGACGATATTTGACCTGTGTGCAAGTCAAATGCCCCGCTATGTCCCGGCCGGGGGCGGGGGGGGGTGTGGGGGTTTATATTGACTGGTGCATAATGAGGAAACAACGACACGAAGACGAAATGAAATTCGAAGAAGCGAAGCTACAACAGAAACTACAATACGAAAAGAAACTTGACGAAGGTCGCACAAAGCAAGGTCAGACAGGAAATACGAAACTACCGAAACTCGTTATTACTAAATTCAACGGCACACATACAGATTGGTTTCGGTTTTGGAACCAATTCGAGACAGAAATCGAGAAAGCCGATATCCCCAAGGTTGCTAAATTCTCGTACCTGAAGGAACTGCTAGACCCCAAAATTCGAACGTCTGTCGACGGTCTTCCCTTCACGACGGAAGGGTACGAAAGAGCAAAAAATATTTTGAAGTCGAAATTCGGAAAACCGAGCGAGATCGTCAACGCCTACGTCGACAACATCATGGCATTGCCGACTATACATGGGTCAAACTCCGCACGAATCTACGAGTTTTACGAAAAGCTCGTAAACAGCGTACAGTCTCTAGAGACACTGGGCAAGTTGAAAGACGTAAACGGCTATGTTAGGCACACATTGGATAAACTGGAAGGAATAAAAGGGGATCTAGTACGCACAGACGACGACTGGCAGGAGTGGGACTTCCCAAAACTGATCGAAGCACTACGAAAGTGGACGGAAAGAAATCCGCCAAAATTCGACGAGAGAAAGCCAGACCGTAACCCAAGTGATAGACCTAGGGCGCCTTCCAATTGACAAGGTTAGACCGATCAGTCCGGCCAGAATGGACTTGCTTTTGATTAGGACCAAATTTTCCAGTTAGACAATCCCAGGTCTCAAACGAATCGTGTTCCATTTAACCGGACTGACCGGTCTAACCGTGTAAATGGAAAGCCCCCCTAGACAAACGAGAAGTTACCAGACGAGACAACAAGAATGGAAAGCAAAACCGTGCGTGTACTGCGGAAGTGAAAAACACAAGTCCATCGATTGTGACAAGATAACAAAAACCGAAGATCGTAAGAAACACCTTAGTGAGAAACAACTATGTTTTAATTGCACAGGACCACGCCACAAAGCAGCTGATTGTCGTAGTAAATCCGGATGCCAGACATGCCAAAGAAGACATCACACTTCACTGTGCGACAAGAAATCGGAGCCTGACGTCGACCCGATGTTGACAGCTACTGGAAAGGGATCAGTTATTTACTCCGTGGTCATTGTCGAAGCCGAAGGTATAAAGTGCCGAGCGTTGTTAGACACGGGGGCGGGAAGTTCGTATGCCTCAGAAGCTCTTCTTCAACGACTAAAGAAGCGACCTGTACGTAGAGAACAGAAAAGAATCGAGATGATGATGCAAACTACTACTCAAACGATCGAGGTCTACGACTTGGCCATCAAGAGTTTAGAAGGAGGATTTCAGTTGAACACTGAAGTAACCAAAGTCGACCGTAGCATGTTGCTGTCGCTAAGGAATCCCATGTATGACGACATACTGAAAGAAAATCCCCACTCGGATGGTGTCAAGATGGATGACGTTGATGAAAAACAAGACCTTCCAGTACATCTGATCTTAGGGGCCAGCGAATACGCGAAGATAAAGACCAAGACGAGTCCAAAAATTGGAAATCCTGGCGAACCTATCGCGGAATTCACACGTTATGGATGGACGATCATATCGCCTGGAGAAGAAGTAGACTTAACTAACATGTTCTTGACTCAAACATCCAGCGCTGACTACGAACGACTGTGCAAATTAGATGTCTTAGGATTGGAAGATCGTGCAATCGGAGATCAAGAGGGCGTGTATGCTGAGTTTAAAGAACAGCTTGAAAGACACCCTGAAGGCTGGTACCAGACGGGTCTTCCCTGGAAAGGCAACCACCCCAAACTGGCAACGAACGAGCAAGGAAGCTTAAGAAGACTGGACAACCTGGTGAAGAAACTCGAGAGACAACCCAACATGTTGGAGAAGTATGATAATATCATTCAAGACCAGTTGACGCAAGGAATCGTGGAGAAAGTAGGAGACAGCGCAAACGAAAGCACGAAACTCAGAATCGTGTACGACGCGTCAGCTCGAGCCAACGAGAAATCACCTTCTCTCAACGAGTGCTTGGAAACTGGACCTCCACTACAAAATCGGCTCTGGAATGTTCTTGTGCGAAACCGGTTCTACCCCGTGGCTGTTACAGGAGATCTGAAGCAGGCCTTTCTTCAGGTGAGAATCCGGGAGGAAGACAGGGATGCCATACGTTTCCATTGGTTGGAAGATCTCAAGACCAAGCGTGTGGTAACCTTAAGATTTACACGTGCACTCTTTGGACTCGCGCCATCGCCGTTCCTGTTGGGGGGAGTGCTCGAGGAACATCTCCGAAACTGCAAGTCAAAATACCCAGAAGAAGTCGAAGAAATCAAGCGCAACTTGTACGTGGATGACCTAATCGGTGGTGGAGAAAATGTGAGCAAGGCCCAACACAAAAAAAAATCAGCCCAATCTATTTTCAGCGAGGCGCATTTTGAACTCCACAAATGGCATTCGAACGAAGAAGCTCTCGAAGTCGAAGAAACAAATCCAGTTACAAAAGGCGAAACGAAGTTACTAGGAATGCCGTGGAGCAAAGTCGACGACACTCTAGCAGTGGAATTTCCAACTCAACCAGCTGAGCCAACCAAGAGAGGAATACTAACGAAAATTGCTAAGGTGTATGACCCACTCGGACTCGTATCACCGGTAACTTTAACTGGGAAGGTGCTGTACCGAGAGGCTTGCGACCTGCATGTTGCCTGGGACAAACCCTTGCCAAACAACCTCATGGTGAAATGGAATCGTTGGGAGCAAAGTCTGCGAAATGACGTGAAATTTCCGAGAAGCCTGCCGAAATTCCAAGAAAAGATTGACGCCATCGACCTACACGCGTTTGGCGATGCAAGTGCCAGAGGTGTATTGACAGCAGTTTACGCCGTGGTCTACCAACAGTCAGGAATGAGCCAAGGGTTAGTGGCTGCCAAGTCGCGACTGTCTAAGAAGGGATTAACTATACCAAGATTGGAGCTCGTGTCCGGACACATGTCGGCCAACCTATTGGACAACGTCAAAGGAACTTTGCAAGATTTTCCAGTTCGAAACACTTATGGCTGGCTTGATAGCACCGTGGCCCTGCACTGGATAAGAGGGAAAGGCGAGTACAGACAATTCGTCCATAATAGAGTACGCAAGATTCAGGAAAGAAGCCATATCCAGTGGAGACACGTTCGCACAGACCACAACCCTGCTGATTTAGGGAGTCGAGGTGGCAAAGTCGATGAGACGAGTGAGCTATGGTGGAATGGGCCTTCGTGGTTGTCGCACCCCAAGATTGGCCCCAAGACATAACGACTAGCACATCAAAAGAAACAGAAAAGGAAGCTAAAATCGTGAGAGAAGTACTGGCCGTGACGATACCACAAGAGAATGATCAACTCGACGAAGTCATTCAGAAGTGGGAGTTTCGGAAAGTCATTCGAATTACGGCATGGATAACGCGATTCATTCGCAACGCCAAGGTAAAACGCCGAGAGAGAATTGAAGGCCCAATTACAACAGATGAAATTGAAGAGGCCACCCTGGTTTGGGTAAAGCGAGTTCAACATCGATGTGAAAATACAAAACAGTTCCAGAAAGATCGACTAAAACTCAATCTGCAGAAAGACGGCCGCGGTGTGTACGAATGTCGTGGTAGAATCCAAGGTGACTATCCTATATACCTACCAGATCAAGCAGTATTTACCGAGAAGCTCGTGATGAATGCCCACAGTCGCACTCTGCATGGGGGAATTGGCCTCAGCACTGGTAAGACGACGTGTGCAAATTCCTACAGTCAACGAAATACTCCAAAAGATGGATCGGAGGGGGCTAAAGTTTTCACCGAGGTTGACCTGTCGCAAGGTTATCTTCAACTGACTTTGGCTGAGGAATCACGCTACATTACAGCTTTCTCAACTCCAGAAGATGGCCCGCAAAGATTTAAACGGCTTATAATGGTAGCATCACCATCTGGAGAGCACTTTCACGAGATTATTCACGAGCTTATCAAAGAGATACCCGACTGTACCAACATCTCTAACAACATTTGGTTATGGACAAGAGACCGAGAGACACACCTCAAGCGGTAAAGCGGTTTGAGAAACTCCTCACGATCCTGGAAAGTAGACGCCATAAAGAATGCTCCACATCCTACGATCGCGTCAGAAGTCCGATGGGCCTCACTAATTACTGCTCAAGATACATCCCGGACTACAGTACCATAACCTTTCCACTTTGACAACTCACCAAGAATAATGTTAAATTCCACTGGAATCATGACCACGAGAAAGCATTCCAATCACTCAAGAATGCTATCACCAGTAGGTGCCGTCCTTCTCCAGAAGCAAGCCGATCGATGATTCCTATCGACCAATTGCATATGGTAGCAGATCGCTCACAGAAACCGAGAAGAAGTATGGTCATATTGAGAAAGAAGGGTTAGCCATTGTATTCGGATGCGAACATTTCCACATGTACTGAGTTTCGAGTTGGAAACAGATCACCAGCCTTTAGAACATATCTACAAGGCAAATATTGGAAGCAAACCTACTATACTTCAGCCAGACTCGAAAGAGGTTCAAGTTTCTCCGTTGTGTGAAACTTGTTAGCTCTGAACGCAGACTTAAATATTGTTTACTCTGGCGAACACCAGGCGATTTTATTCGTCCCTGCCTGTGGGAGGGTTAAATAGAGCTATAAATTAAAATATGATGTTCCTGAAATTTTTCTGCTTTTCACTAGAAAGCCGCAAACGTTTCAAAAGCTTCATAATCAGATGCATTCGAAGTCAACAATATTACTGTTTAATAACAAATGACAGACGTTTCCCCATTTTAAAAATATTTTCCTTTTAGCTAAAAACTAGAAATTTCTACTTCAAATAGCATTTTTCAATAGCTTCTGTTCGATACATATCTCGCAAAAAAATCTAAAATTCTGTATTAACAGTACACTTGTGAGAAGTTAATTTCCTGTTTATTTGTAATATTATTTCGAACAACGGTTCGCACATTCACGATGGGCATAAATGATGTTGAAACTGCTCACGTTAATCGTGCGTTCATTCAACTTCTCCGGTTTTATTTCCGTTAGTCTCAAATTTTGCACCATAACAGACATCCATAATCCTACAAATCCTATGTTTTTTTGTTTTTCGATTTTTTGTATTTTTCGCGGGAAAATGACGTCACATGTTAGGCGCGAAAATTTAGTTTAATATTTTTGCATGTTTGATGACTGCTTCAAAACCAGCATGTTATGTCGACTCTAAAACCAAAAAGAAAATTGAAATATCTTCATTCAATAAAATGTTAAAACGTTTTTAAATTTGAATTTTTGCCATTTTGTTTCTATAAATAGTTCAAAATGGCTGAAAATTGAAATTTCAAAACGTTATAACTTTTGATTGAATTACGATATTTCAATTTTTTCTTCGGTTTTAGAGTTCACATAACATGCTGTTTTTGAAGCAGTCATCAAACATGCAAAAATATTCAAACCAAATTTTCGCGCCAAACATGCGTCGTCATTTTCCCAGAATAACGTTCGGAGCATCAAATATTTAAGAAATGGTTCTTGGTATGTTTACATCTATTTACAAAAATAATACTAATACCTTATTCACGATTGTAAGCTTTTCTTGGTTCCCATTCATTACTTGTACCCAAAACAAAACATTTTCAGGAGAAATAGAAGAAATCCGAGGAGATATCCTCGCCGAATCGCTTGGTTTTCTGCCATGTTGTTCCTAACGGTTTACATTTTGCTGAGTACTTCATGTAATTATCTACAAATGTCATGTTTTGGGGACCACATTGCGGTCATGTGCAGAACGGACTGTGTGTCATTACCTTTAAGAGTAATACGCTTCCCGTGTGCATCTGATAACTCGATGGAGCACGCCAAAAGTTTCGTACATGCGCAGAACGGACTGTACATCACCTTTAAAGAGTTGGTCGAGGCGATAGCCAAAATAGCGTCGCAACAAAATTGCGATCGAGACAAGTTGCACGAAAAATTGCATAGTGTACGACAGTTGCACCTGACGGTAGAGCCGGGCTAGAATAGTAAATAGTAACGTTGACGTAAAAAATATATACTGTAAATATATGTTAATTCTTTATTCTGTGGTAGATCATAGATTCCACTAGAATAGAGTGAAAGAGTAGACCACTATCTCCAAATGGGATCCTCGGCATTTTGGGGAACAAATTCCGCACTACCCCGAGGTTGTAGAGATTAAAACAAAAGCTGTTATTACATTGTGTACACTGTACAGTTTGTGTACACTACACATTTTTACCTTCGTAATCATGATCTCAAGGTTATACTTTTACTCGAACCAAGTAAAGCAACATATATATATATATATATATATATATATATATATATATATATATATATATATATATATATATACTTGCATAACCCGCTAAAAATGTAGAAGGCACCCCAACCTCCCCCCATCGTGAGACACACACCTTGCTAAGGCCCAGAGTGGTTTTGCTTTATGTCGATTGTTAAAATTATATTCTTTTGTACTGTTGATCTGTATTTTTCTTCCTTTTCTTTGAGGTGTTTGTTGTCCGCGGTTACCGGGATGATTTTATGTCACGAAAATCTTATTACGACTATTTGAGAAATGCAAAATCACATAACGAATGTTTTTCTGTAGGTATAGCACACGGAGTATTATAATTCCGTTTTGTGGTCAGAAAAAGATTTTCGTGACATAAAATCAGTCCGGTATCCGGGCCAGCCCGCCTCATATGAACAGCCCTTTAATCATCGGAGGGCGACGCTAGCAGATTGACACACGGCTAAAGAAAGGGTGATGTAAACACTGTTAACAGAAGAGTCTCTCTCATATCGACTGTGGTCTGAGCAACCCTGTCAAGAGTTGTTACAAAGCTGAATTCATCCTCTATAAGATGAAGTTATGGGATAATAATTTGTACTTGCGCATGTATTTACTTATAATTAAAGTCATTAGTTCCGACCGAGATCCCACAAGACTAAGAAAGCTTTCCTGTCCGCGTTCCTGTTGAGGAAATTTTTCCTGGGTGGAAAGCAACCTCAACCAAGGAATTAGTGCATATTGAACATGGACTTATAGACAGTGGTTTTTCGAGGCTCGTGAGGGATAACGGGGGTATGCAAGGAAGCCAGGCGGTAAAGTGGGAAGGAGCCATCCCGCCCCACCCCCTATAATAATAATAATAATAATAATAATAATAATAATAATAATAATAATAATAATAATAATAATAATAATAATAAGTATTTAATCATCCATCTTAGGTTAGTAAAATACAATGGATTTACAAAATTGGATTATAATATATAGTGAAATGAGCAACATAAACTATTACGGACTTTAAACCTGGTTTCCATATAGCGGTAAGAGCCGGCGGCATGGCTGTGGCAAGGGGCGATGGTCCAATCATAGACAGTGTTGAATTAGCCAGCAATAACAAGCTGTGTGCGATTGGACCATTGCCGCAGCCATGCCGCCGACTCTTACGGCTACATGGAAACCAGGCTTAAGATCCACGACGCGGCAAGCTCGATGACGCGCCTTAAAAACAAGAGTTCTTAATGAAACAAAGTGAATAAATAATTTGTAATCCCAAGAGTATTTATCAATACCGTCCTCGTTCTGTAAACTTCACTCTCAGGCTACGTCCACACGTATACGTTTTCGTAGCGTTTTCATATTGTTCTCCGTCCTCAAGGGAATAGAAAAAAATGGTCTACTTACCTGGAACAATACGAAAACGCTACGAAAACGTATACGTGTGGACGTATAGCCTCAGCATTTTCACGTATTCAGAACGACGTGAACACGCAGCCGACGTGAGAGCTGTTTCTTAACATATAGACTTCAGCTCAGACACTACAGCCATTTTAGCAAGAACTGGAGCTTTTAGAGTGTTAAACAAGCTTAAACATGCATGAAATACGGTAGTTAATTTAGTGGCTTCTTTTAAATGCATTGCTTTTAACGTTTTTAAGGCCGTTAAAGTCCCTAATATTCTTCCTACGAGCATGTAAGAACCGACAACCGGTAAAGGGAAGCTAAATAATTTCCCACATTTATTTGTATAAAAGGTCCGCAAGTTTGTCAGCTAAAACAACCCTTCTACACATATACCACCACAAGTTAAAATTTAAAAAAAATTCAAACTAGTACTTACAACCCCAATGTGTGTGTTTTTCTATGGCAAATTTTGATAGCACTTGAAAACGTTCAACATAAAAGCAATCGCAAAAATCAAACTGTTTACCGAAAAAAACGAATATATATATATTGAAATAATTCATAATAGACGTACTTGACCGTCCCCTCGCTAAGACAAAGTCAATATACACATTTTAGGATGTAATTTAGCTATTTACAATAGGTGTTATACCAAAGGACTTTCAAAACATGTCTTGGTCTGGAGGGATATTATTAAAGAATTCTGCGAATAACAATTTATTAAAGAGAATTTATATACACCGATGGTCTTTTATCTTTACAAACATATTCATATTTTTGTTACAGGTTGGCGAATTTTCAAGGACGATTTCAGCCGTCGAATGCATGACTACCAAGCCTTGCTTGAAGACCACTGCCTCGCCACATTTCGGTTTTACCCACGAATTTACCAAACGGACCGTAAAAAATAAGATCAAAAGGAAACTCGCGGGATTGTCTTTAAGCCTCCGCACAGGCTACAAATGTGTTCTTTCCATTCCGCCAGTATTTCACGGATCCAGATTCTGCAAATAATTTATTCCCCGCATTGCTCGAAACTTCATCCGCAAACTATTAACAAATCTTCATTTGCCATCAAGTTCAAGGCGTTTGACATGCAGTTCTACAAATATATATTTTTTTTATAAGTTTAACTATAGCACTTATCCAATTCCGACGCTTTTCCGCTACAGTCAGGGCAAGTGACAGTGGTAACTTCCAATAATTTAGAGAAATTTATTTTCTGTGTACAGCAACCTCCCCCCCCTCCTCCCCAAATACCATGTTGCACCCAGTGAGTTCTATAACTGGAGTGATATCTGCTGTTCATTCGCCGGGCAAAGATTGAAGTCAAACATGGCGGACATGTAGGCCTAAAGTACGTATAGTTCCAGTCTCCTACGCGTCTTTTGACTGATCAGACTTGACCAGACCGTGTAGAAGACTGGAACTATACGTACTTCAGGCCGATAAGGATCGCGGGCTCTGGGAACAAGATTGCCACAAAGATATCACTCCAGTTATATATATATATATATATAAATAGAACTCACTGGTTGCACCATAGTCTCATTGGTTCACACCAATTGTTATTGTGTTTTCGGTATAATGAAGCAATCATCCAATAGCAATGTTTAGGTTCAATCGCTGAGCCATGTCGTATAAATATTAATGAACGCAAAACAAAAGATTTGTGCACTCACAATCGCTCATTGTTAGCAGCTCCCATGCTCGCCACATTTCCTGTGTATGCGTAAGAATCTCACAACTTGCTAACAGAATGTGTTCGCAGAAAGCTTGTAGCAAGCCTATAGCAAGCTTATCTCATGACACACTCACATTTCTAACAAACCGGCTAAGTCCTTTATTCAACTGCATGATTAGTATGCATAGACCACTTTCATAATAGCAACTAATTACAATATTCTTTTATGTGCATCTTAATAAGCCTTTCTGGCCTCGCTTGTGTGTTTACAATTCAAAAGAAGTTTCGCCGATAACGAGGCCAGAAAGGCTTATTTAGATGCACATAAAAGAATATTTAAAGTGGCGTCTATTATGAAAGTTGGTCTATACAGTGTGATAAGTATAGGTTAGTTACTTCGAAGTCGGTAACTAAGCTAAAGTTAGTTACCTCGGCCATAACCTGCTTAGTTTATTCATAAGTATTATTCGTAACTAACCTATATAGTACTTCAAATTTACAACCCTGAAGACCCCAGGTCATGGAAATCGATTTGCACAAAATGCAACTCAACCCGAGGTCTCAACGAAGCGATCCGTTGCTGCATCTGATGTCTGAAACTTATATTATTATTATAATTATTATAATAATTATTATTATTATTTACTTATTTACTTTATTTACCTGGGACCGCAGTAATTGGCATTAAGCTGTTGTGGGCACCCTGCCACGTAATTGTAAATTTGTTATTGTGATTTAATTGTAAATTTACTTATTTTTTATTTTATTATTATTAACTTTACTGAAATCTAATTACTTAAAGCACACTCACTCACACAATACACCTATGTACTTATTATCTATAGTATACCAATGTGGCAAAACGTAATAAATAAATAAAAAATAAATAAATATATTAACCGCGGCACATCAAAGATAATTTATGCATGAATAAACTAAATGTGGTTATCACTCTTTTGACTAGAAATATACGATAACCGCATAACTGGGAACAACTAATGCGAGTGCGTCCCAGTGACGGCTTGTTGGCGCGTGTAGGCAAAATATGAAACGCACGTGCGATCGCAATAATCCATTATTTAAGCCTGGTTTCCATAAGACGGTCTCGATCGTCCTGATGCAAACAGAAAATATTTAAACATGTTTTGAAACACGTCTCCCATTGTAATACATACGACACCCACATTATATCTAGACATGCAAACAGGTAAACATATAAATATTCATATTTTTGGCGTTATTTGCTACTTATTACTTGCGTTTCGTAGTTGTTGGACTAAGCAGCAAGCCGTTAGCGAAAACACTACTGTACTTAAGTATCAGCTTGATTTATTCGTATTATTTAGATTTACAATTATTTCATGTGGGTGTCGTATTTACATTGGGAGACGTATTTCAAAACATGTTTAAATATTTTCTGTTTGCCAGATTCAAATAAATTTTATGTCGAAATGATCGCTTGAATCTGCCAAATCCAGTACTATAGGTTTTGTCCCCCGAAAGTATTAAGATTCGTTGTTATTCGAAATTTACTCCAAACGTCCAACAGGGAACTTCGAAATGTTGCCGTGAACAACAAACTTCCGAACTTCGCAAGTTCGTTTCGAAGTTCGCAACTTGATTGGCTATTACGTAATGAATTTCCGAAGTTCGTCGCCAACTTCTGAAATAACGAACGTCGAACGAACGTCGAACGAACGTCGAACGAACGTCGGAACACAATCGGCAAAAGTTATGTGAAATCCTCTGTAATACTTTAGTTATTCTTTAATTATACGTGTACGTAAACTGATACGCGTACGACAATTGCCAGTTCTCACCGTGTTTATGAAACAAACCAGTGATGCGCAATACACCAGACATTTAGTGCATTTAATATTCAATGAAGGCAACTCAACTTACGACATATTTAGCACAACCATTCATTTTAAGACAAAGCGAATCTTAGTTTTAGTTGTACTGTTGGCAAAACTAGTGTATCATTATTTTACCTCTCACTGTGTTCGGTCCGACCATAGAAGTAATAGTTCAAATACGAGACGGAGGACTTTACCGGGATTTCAAAGTCCGACTGCTTTTTGAAAAGACGAGCCAAAGGCGAGCCTTTTTAATGCACGAGGGCTTTGTAATCCCGGTAAAGTTCGACGTCGAGTATTTGAACTGACTTCTCAAATTCCGAAGATACCTCTAAAACGTTATATAATTTGCCTTATTTCAAAGTCCCAAGACTTTGAAAACCTATTTTGCATTATTTCAAAGTACTAGTACGTTCCTCCGATTTCAAAGCACTGCTTAAACATTAATTTCTTTTGTTTTTGATGAATTATTAATGATTTGAGAACGTTCATTCCAAATTACTGCACTTTATTACATATTCTTTGCAAAGGGAGTTTTCATGAGGGACCATCGAAACCATATCGAAACCATCACCTACAAGTGCTACAACGAAATTTCTTCCGTACGCGCCTCGCTGCTCTAATTGTAAAATCTTGCTTTTTATTGGTAAATTATGCAGGTTCAACGTCACGTGATCTTGAATTTGGCGAACAATAACATAAATCTTAGTCACACCCACTTTCACAGCCCTCTCCCTTTCCAGTGGCTATGGTTTATATTAGACGGCCGGCCAAGGCTTCAAAATATTACTTTTGATGGCATTTTTTGTTACAAGCAGGCAACCATGCCAAATCGTATCGGATAGTGCATACTTTGAAGGTGAGGGGGGTTGCCATCTGTAATTATTGATTTAAGTACTAAAATATAGAGCTTTTTGAAAGTACAATGTGATGGATGGGATATCTGTAAAGAGCTGTCTAATATACGTTTGTGTTTTATTTGAATTGCTAAATTCAGAATGCATCCAATCAGCGTGCGTGAAGTTCTGATTATTCTAATTCGCATAACTCACAATCATAAACAAACAAGAAACATGGCGCAAATTCACCTAAATATAACACTTCGAAGAACAGCCATAACAAGCAGCCAACTTTTTGTTACAAGCAGGCAACCACCATAGAAACGTAGCTTAGACATTGATCAAGATGACTAGACCGGTTGCCTTTCGTGTATCACAAGATAGCACTGTTGAACCGCCAGAACCGGTGAGTTAAATGTCTAAGGAACAATATAAGTAACACTACACTGTAGAACAAAAGCTCAGCTTTTTAACAGTAGATACATGGCCGTATCGGCAAATTATTAAAATAATACAACGTAATTTACGAATATGAGACTTTCCTGTAGCTGCCAGATCTAATAAATTTCTGATTCTTTGCAAGCTTATGTTGTTGTAGCTTTTCTTCGAAGTGTTATATTTAGGTGTATTTACGCCATATTTCTTGTTTGTTTATGATTGTGAGTTATGCGAATTAGGTTAATCATAACTTCACGCACGCTGATTGGATGCATTCTGAAGGGAGCCATTCAAAATAGAACACCAACGTAGTTTGCATGACTCCACAGAAATCCCATCCATTCCAATGTGTTTTTAAAAAACCTTAAATTTTAGTATATAAATTCAAAATTACGGCTGGCAACCCCCCTCACGTTCAAAGTATGTACTATCCGATACGATCTGGCATGGTTGCCTGCTTGTAACAAAAAATGCCATCAACGGTGTTTTTGAGACACTTTTATCGAGGTTGGCCGGCCGTCTATATGAGAGCAGAGCCAGCCCGCCTAGACGAGATCTCACTTTGTGAGACCGAGATCTCGGTTACCCAGACCGGTTTTCTCCCATATAAACTCGATTGACCGGGCTAGCTCGCCCACCCGGGCTGGCATTAAAAGCTTCGTACACGCGACAAAATTTGTTTTTATCAGCTTTTTTCGACATATTAACAATTCACAAGTTCTGCTTGTTCATGTACAGTTCATATTTAAAACAATGAGACTTCGTGTCTTACCAGAACTGATAAATTACGCAATTAGCACAACAAGCAAGCCAGCCAGCCAGCCCGGCTAGCCCTTCTCATGTAAACACAATAAAAATCATCTCGGCAAAGCAGACTAGCTCGGGTGGCTCGCCTCCATATAAACACCTGTAGCTAACATTAATCATCATTTTAATAAAACTGGGTCCAAGGTATCGTATATATATTAGTACTTCTAAAATTCATTAATAATTCATGAGAAAACACAAAGAAAAATCATGAGCGTATCGGATCTATATATTGATATAGACTCGCTCTAAGTTTCTCGCTGGTTTTTAACGGCTGAGATAAGCTTAATTTTCAAAATTACTACGCCAATGAACGTATGAAGTGATTCTTTTTAGAAGTCATTTAAAAACCTTGCAGTACGGGCTTTATCGGCTCTAAAACACTCGGCTATCGCCTCGTGTTTTATATCCGATAAAGCCCTCCTGCGCGGTTTATAAATAGTACATATAATACTTACAATCAAGCCATGCGGGGAATTTCGTCTTTTCTAGCTTGGAAATGACTGAAAATAATAAAAAGTCCAAAAATACAATAAAAACATTGGGGGAACGAATACTTCGGAGTAAGATTTGGCACTGAGATTTAATTAGATAATTCCAAATAAATATAGAACCAAAAAATGTGATTGCATGCAGTATTTTAGATTACAGAAGAGCATATAATTAACGATATTATATACATGACAAAATTACTGCATTCTGATTGGTTGAGAGGGGTGCAAATTAAATCGTTAATTGCACTATAGAGAGTGCAAATTAATGTTATTAAATTTATACAATGCAGTCGTCAAAACATGGCAACAGTGGTAAAATTCAAAATGGTGGTCTATTTTGGAGTGGACGGTCTACTTTCAGTTTCCAACGACTTGTGGTACACTATGAATTGAAAATACCATTTAATACTTTCAAATGAATACACAGTTCCCTTTCTTGTCAAGTAATGAAAGAAGACGTTTTGAATAGCTTGGATGAGTAAGAAGAGTACGGTGTCGCATTGGCAAGGTAAATTACTTGTATTTTGTTTAGCAAGTGTGATGTTTGTCGTTTCTTCCAGTTGCTTGCAAGAAGATTGCTTGTTGGAAAATTAACTGACTAGTTGAAACCATTGTTAAAATTGTTTGCGATCATAATAGCAGTTAAACATTTAAATGAACAAAGAAATTTATACGACAATGCAGTCGTCATAGCATAATTTTGTCATGAATATTATAAATAAGTAATGTTCAAAAACTCATTAATAATTCATGAGGAAAACACAAAGGAAATCAGTACCATGTCCGTGGTTTTATACCTGATAAAACCTCTTGACGTCAGAAAGAATACTAACGAACGTACAATTTTATATAAAGAATACTAATGAACATACAATTTTATATAAAGAATACCAATGAACATAACATCCAATAACGAATCGTTTCGAAGCTATTCAAAACACTCGCATCACGTGTTTTATCAGATCTAAAACACTCGGGCTACGCCCTCGTGGTTTTAAATTTGATAAAACACTCCTGCTCGTGCAATTAATGATTTTACACTACTCGTGATATTTGAAAATTTATCCAAATTGCACTTGCCTACAATTTTGGTTCAATTTTCAAATATCACTCGTAGCGTAAAATCATTAATTGCATTCGCTATCATATGATTACCTACACTAATTTCATGATCGCCTCGGATTCTTTTGTTCTCCGAGGGAATGTAAACCTCATATTTCCCTCATTGCTCATGCAAAAGGGAAATTTTTCCTTTGCCTTCTAATTTTCCCGTGCACGTTGACGAGGGAAAATTAGAAGACAAAGAAATCCTTTCTTCTTCTAAATTTCCCGCTTGCATATATTTTCCCTCATCAACATGCACGGGAAAATTAGATACAACTTCTCTGAACAACCGTGTAAATTTCGGTAAGATTCTCAACGTTTTCCTCGGCGATCATAATATTACAAACTAATACCATGGCTTTTCGGGAAATTAGCGATTAAATTTCCTTTGCCTCGGGAAGCAAACCTTCCCTCGGCTGCGGGAAATTTAATCGCTAATTCCCTCAAGTCATGTTATTACTTATAATAATTCCATTCCTCTTGACCAATCAGATTGCAGTAATATTGTCGTAAATAAAATAACGTCAACAATAAAGTAAAATAGAATAAAATAGAATTAAAGCCAGCGACGCGGGCAAAGACCTGTTTGAACTTTGAAGAGTTCCGCGACAGAATAGAGTAGAATAGAGGTAAATTTATTTAGTGAAATGAAATAAAATTGGAATTCGGAAGGGTTAACTATTTAGCCTGATGTAAGTTTTCCTCTTTCCCTCTAAGTTTTCCGGTTTCCCTCCCTCTCCCAGGAGTAAAATCAACGTTGTAGTGTCCCAATTGACGGTACCAAAAAAGATGGCGGCGGTACATTCAACCACAATGCTTTGCAACCTCAAATCAGCTCAAATAACAACTAAACATTGTTTATCATGCTAACATGGATTAAGTAAGCAAGAACTTCATTCCTACCAAAGTTGATCTTTTTAAAGACCTATCTTCCGATAATTGTACAAGAAACAATTTACTATATGCGCAAAGGATTAGTTCAGCGAGCTAAATATACATTTGAGTGTTTGACACAAAGTCACCAAGAAACGAGTCAGTTTACCGCCAATAAATTAGCGTTCAGAGAAAAAATGTAATCAGTGAGAATGCAGACTGCGCGAAGTGCACCTTTTCGGGTTTTCCTAAGGTCTTCCTAATTTACACTAGCGCTTTTTGCTGTGATCTTTTTTCATTGTTGACGTGACTGCAATATGATATCGTTTGTGTAAACACAGGCAATGTCACTATTGACAAAACAGAGCTCTATATTCAAGAAAAATGCAAGCTCTTGAAATACACAATACTCTTTCGCTTTTTCTAAGCTGAATCAGTCCACACCAGTGAACTCAATTTTCATAACTGGAACGCTAACTCCAGGGCCGAATATGAAGTCAGCTATATTACGTCGCTTTCGGTTCCCCTAAAACTGTTCCCTACGCGGTCGTAAGGTACACACGTAAAAATCTCACAGCTTGTCAACAAGATGTTGGCGGAACAAGCTTGTAACAAGCCTGGGAACAAGTTGTAACAATGCTGTTGGCTTATCACGCTGTAGCAAGCTTGATGACAACAACCTTGTAGCAAGTTGTTGAGCTGCAGAGCGGTAACAAGTTGTTGGAACAGCCAGGATCAGGCTTGTTGTCAACAAGGCCATATCAGACTTGTTGGAACAACTTGTAACAAGTCTGTTGAAGTCATCAAGCTTGTCACAAGCTGTTCCAACAAGCTCGTTACAGATTGTTTTAACAAGTCCGGAGCAAGATCGCTGTGACAACTTGTGGCAGACTTGTCACAACAAGGAAGATTCAGCCTTCACAACAACTTAAAAATAGCATGTGAAAACCGGTTTGAACCAGTCGATTAAATCATGGATGGCATGGATTATGAAGAGAAAATTTGAACAAGACATTGGCTCATTAACGGCTTTTTACTGGCGATGTTGTTTACACGAAGTTGCCGTCAAAATATGGCAGAGAAATCACAGGATAATCATACAGATTACTGGTCTTCTGAAGCGCTAAAAACTCATTCTCGTTTTGGATTTCTGTTTGGAGATAATTTTTCAGTGGTTATAAA
The DNA here is from genome assembly GCA_035771165.1 of Paragorgia papillata. Classification (NCBI taxonomy): domain Eukaryota; kingdom Metazoa; phylum Cnidaria; class Anthozoa; order Scleralcyonacea; family Coralliidae; genus Paragorgia; species Paragorgia papillata. The sequence goes on along the minus strand of JAWNZC010000445.1, from coordinate 778,158 downwards.
TGATATCAAGCACAAATGAAATGAGAAAACAACAAGACTTTGCACAGTGGACGTTCATCGACAGCAAACCGGAAAGACAGAATATTATACACCAAGATCCTTGTCAACGTTATCAAAGCGGTTAGTTTTCAAAAAGACAGTTTTCGTTGGTGTTTTGCTCTTTCCTCAAACTTGGCATGCTTTTTAGCAGAGTTTGTTTTATAGATCTCGCCTATTAAATTGTTTTATTAGATTAAACACGAATTGCGAGTTTATTGCACTGCTTCAAAAACAAACCATTTTGTATTTATTGACGTATTAAAACAACTTAATATTTTGAAGATTGACCTTGTGTGAGCCGATAAAATCCAGCCGAGAATTTTATCGAAAACTTTTGCACATATAAAGACATCATTAATTTAAACAGAATTCTGTATGTTTTGGTTCGTAAATTTTATATCAATGATTTTTAAAGCCGCCATGCATGTATTCGTTTTGTTGTTTAGCTATTAAAATGAACATGTATGATAATGATGTATTATAGAAGTGGAAAGTTGAGTTATTTATGAGTCGTGGCTTTAAATTTAATATAAAAACACTTTGACAATAATGTTATAAACTCTTTAATGTATATATTGCCTGCCCGAGACCCGACGGGTAAAATCATCTGGCGTGAAACTTCACTTTCCCACAACAACGATGCGTCGATTTTTATTTTTTAAACTCCCTGTCACCGTTTTTATAGTCTGAAGAATGTTTTAAACGATTTGACTTACAAATACAAATTTTAATTACTTCTTCCCACAAGGGACTTTTCAAGAGCAATTTACATTACTAAATTTCAAGTGGCAGAGTCAAAGGCATATTAAAGGCACTCGAAGCAGCCGCCCTACGACACATTTATGACACACATGTCAGACCTCGAATCACAGACCTGTGTTTGTATGATTTACATAATTGTACTGTTTATAATTATGAATCTTTATATGTTCGTAGATGTTTTCTGACTAAAATTGAACCTGGAGATGAGAAACATGCTACACAGAATGAAGATTGGTGGTGACAGTTTGTCTGAAGAACATGAAAATAAACTTTAGGAATATTCCTTTATGAATGGATTTTGCATAGGATAGCTTGTTGTTTTTTTACTATTATATTTAAACATTATCTGCCCTGGCAAACCCCTGGCAGTCTGTAGGCTAAATTCAAACGTATTTTGAGGTAATATTATTTGATCAAAATGTTTTAGCTTTCCTTTTTGTGAATATCTTTGTTATCTTGCTACGAAGAACACTCAGTAATATATTAAATACATTTTTGCATTGTATTCTTTGTTGTGATAGTTTTGTATTAAATCTGCCGCCACGCTGGACAAAAAGCAAGCGGGAAAATAATAAAACGCGTTTGTGACAACATTGTTGAAACAGCCTGTTACGGCTCAAATTCAACAAGCTTGTTTCAACCTTGTTGACACAGACTTGTTACGCGATGTTACGGCTTGATTCAACAAGCTTGTGCCAAATTGTTGGCTTGCTGTTACAAGCTTGTTGTCAACAACGTTGTTACGACCTTGTTCCAACAGGCTTGTTACAAGGCTGCCAACAACTTGTTATCGGCTTGTCACAACAACTGGGAACAAGCAGTGCGAACACAACTTGATATCGGCTTGTCGGAACAGTCTTGTAGCAAGTCTGCTGCAGCCTTGTTACAACTTGTGCGTTTTTACGCGTGTAACATACAGCGCAGGGGACTAAATCCAACGTAATATACAAAAATCTTCACTTCACTTTTAAAGAGTGCTAATGACTGAAGTTAGCGTTCCAGATATGGCGAATGGAGTTCACTGGTCCACACATAAACATGTGTTGAACGTTTAGCAGCGATGTGGCGGTTAACATATTGGTATACTACTTAAGCTCATGCTTCTTACCCCATCTTGATTGAAAGTTAACATGCTTCCAAACTCATTTCCATCTTCTCGTGGGGTACCTGGTCCATGGTCGTTTTGATTTTCCTAAGGTAAAAATATAATAACGTCTGTGTAAGTTAAACCACGCTTATGAAACGAAAAGAAAATAATTCTTTTTCTTTTCTCTGGTGCTGTTTAATTGTAGTTCGCGGATGGTATTATTGTGTTGACGTTTGTTTCGCTACTGTTTCTTGAAAAGTGGAAAAACTGGAAGTTTCAATTTGGAAAAGAATGAAACTAACGTTTTGCATGTAATAACGTTCAGGACATCAAACACTGTTAATAGATAAAGTGTTTCATCTGTTGCTATTGACAACAGTGACGTTTCAAAATGTCCCCAAATTCACATTTAACCGAACTTATTCTAAAGAGAGCTCGGTTACCCCCAATTTTTTGTAACTAGAACTAAAACATTTATCTAAGTTCAACTAATCAATGGAGAGATTTATAAAAAAAAGCTATAGATAAAATTTTACAAAAGACGCAACAACCATGTTTTTCTTCGGTAAAAAATTGAATCTACAAATGTCCCTATTGATTACTTAAAGTTAATAGAGAAATGTATTAGTTCAAAAACTTTGAGGGGAAACCGAACTCGGTTTTAAAATAAATTCAATTAAATGTGAATTTGCGGCTATTTTAAAACGTCCCTGTTGTCATAGCAACAGATGAAACACTTTATCTGTTGACAGTATTTGATGCCCTGACCGTTATTCTACGCATAACGTTAGTTTCGTTCTTTTACAAACTATTCACGTAGACTTTTCAAGTTTGAAATTTGCATTTTCCACTTTTCAAGAAACAAATACAAATACAAATACAGTACAAATACAATACAAATACAGTTCAAATACAGTTAAAATACAGTACAAATACAAATACAGTTCAAATACAGTTCAAATACAGTTCAAATACAATACAAATACAATACAAATACAATACAAATACAAATACAAATACAAATACAATACAAATACAATACAAATACAATACAAATACAATACAAATACAATACAAATACAATACAAATACAATACAAATACAATACAAATACAATACAAATACAATACAAATACAATACAAATACAATACAAATACAATACAAATACAATACAAATACAATACAAATACAATACAAATACAATACAAATACAATACAAATACAATACAAATACAATACAAATACAATACAAATACAATACAAATACAAATACAATACAATACAAATACAAATACAATACAAATACAATACAAATACAATACAAATACAATACAAATACAATACAAATACAAATACAAATACAATACAAATACAATACAAATACAATACAAATACAATACAAATACAATACAAATACAATACAAATACAATACAGTTCAAATACAGTACAAATACAAATACAGTTCAAATACAGTACAAATACAAATACAATACAAATACAGTACAAATACAATACAAATACAAATACAAATACAAACACAAACACAAACGCAAATACAAATGCAAATACAATAAATGCAAATGCAAATACAATAGAAATGCAAATGAAAATGCAAATACAATAGAAATGCAAATACAAATACAATAGATAGAAGCAGAAACATCAGAAATATTTTCTAATATTTTTTTAACTTGTAATGAAACTTACCACTTTTGTTAAACCGTCCATATCTTGTTGCGAATCTAAATATGAAAAACAAAGACATTAGAGCATTATTCACACCTCTGTTGGCTCAACCATTTTGTTTGTAACATATTATAAGGTTACTAGATCAGGGTCCTGAAGGTACACTGGAGAGAATGAGGGGACTAATCGTCTACGGATGGATGCGCACTTTTTCATCTTAAGTTTCTCTTTACTTAACGCTTTCACTCCCATGTCAGGAGGTCATTTGACGAGTAAAATCGTCTGGCGTTAGACAGATTAAAAAAAAAAAAGTGCCACATTACATCGATGGGAATGAAAGGGTTAATATTATTAACGTTAGTTCGTCCATCGGTACTGAAAGCAGCAAATCATGACGTGTAGTGGGTATACTATTTTAAGAAATGTAATTCGAAACTAGTTTTATTCTGATACATCATCGCATTCATTAATATAGTTTTTACCTATTCCTAGTCCTGGTTCTGGACCACCACCCATACCAAACTAAAAAAAGAAATAAGAAAAGAAAAAAAAAAGAAAACAAGTTAAGGTGGCTCCATACAGAAAAATGGAAAATACAAGTTTGAGAGTCCAAAACACGTGCATAAACAATTCGGAAAAAGAATAAAACTAAATGTTACTGTGCATAGTTAAACAGTCTGACAATCAAAAACTGTTACCAAATAAATAGCAACAGTTGTTGCTATGGCAACAATGACGTTTCAAAATGGCTCAAACTAATTTAATTCGGAAAAAAACTTTGGTGAGCCCCCATTTTTTTTCATTAAAACTTTTCTTGAAGTATGAGTAATCAATAGACCGATTTAAAAAAAATCTTGTAGATCCAAATTTAAAAAAAATTAACAAACATGATTTGTTCGGAAAAAAAATTATTTGTTCTACAGAATTTTTTTTTAAATCGGCCTATTGGTTACTCATACTTCAAGAAAAGTTTTAATGAAAAAAAAATTGGGGCTCACCAAAGTTTTTTTCCGAATTAAATTAGTTTGAAGGGTAATTGGCAGCCATTTTGAAACGACATTGTTGCCATAGCAACAACTGTTGCTATTTATTTGGTAACAGTTTTTGATTGTCAGAATGTTTAACTATGCATAACATTTTGTTCTATTCTTTTGTTTATGCACGTGTTTTGGACTCTCAAACTTGTATTTATACCAATAATGATCTTATGATCGCTGTCCCATTTAAAGATGATTGTACTGATAACTCTGTTGAAGAAGTATCTCACATTAAGACTTGGGGGCAAACTTTCTACGACCTTTGAGAACTATGTTGACGTTAGCATTAACAAAATTTAAAACTCTGTACCTCAAGAAGTAGTCGTATCACTGACCTAACATTTTCCATGACGCAAACTTACAACAACGAACTTCAAAATACAGTAAAAACCGGCGCGTGAGAACCCAGTGGTTTAATTGGATATTGAAGTTTGGCATTTATCCCCTCCCAAAAAAAACAAAAAAGAAACAACAATATATAAGAACTTGTTTAGCCTACAAAAATGGAACAGGTTCTTTAATATTTGCAAAGAAGCAGCAAAATGTTAAATAAAGAACAAATAACTAACAGATTTATCTGAGAATAAAAATGGGTTCGAGTGCCTTCTTTCAGACTACGTTTACACTAGAGCAAAAGTTTCCAGATTCGTAAATGTTTCCGGATTCACTTCGTACCAAGTATTCGAATTCGTTATAGGCGTTTACACTACAACAGTATTCGCAGATTCGGCCCTTTACACTAAACTCGGAATTCCTTTAATTCAGTTAATATGTTGACCATGTTGGTTCCATCGCAACCTCACATGACTACGAGCGGAAGAGCACCCAAATTCATCGGAATAACCGTTCACACTATACGTATTGTCTTGGATTCAAAAGTATTCGGATACGAAGTTTCTACATTTTTTTCCGGATTCGAAATCTCCAGATACGTGATCAAACCGGAAAGTTTTTATTCCGGATTCATTCTTTTGTGTGTAAACGGCAAAACGAATCCGGTACTAAAACGTTCCGGATTCGTCACGAATCCGAAAACTTTTGCTCTGGTGTAAACGGGGTCTCAATATAGCACTTTTCACTTTGAAATATAAAATATATAGACCCCGCTTTAATAAGTATAGAATACGTTTTTCACCCTTTGACGTCAATTTCTTTTCAATTTTCGTTTGATTTTTTTTTCAATTTCGTTAATTGTCTTTGATTTTTTTTTTCAATTTCGTTTATTGTCTTAGCTTTTGTATATTTTCAATATAATTCAAAACTGAAAATGACGTCAATGGAGGAAAATGAGGTACTCTGCACTTATTAAAAGGGTCTATAAGAAGCCGAATAGCATTCCTCAGTAGATACCCAATATAATTAGTAACCTATATGACAACTTTTAAAGCTGCGTTGGGAAAATTATGATTCTTGCAGTACAAGCGGGTTTTTACTGTATATAATGAATTATAAAATAGGTTGCGTCTTACGCACGCCGTGATTGGTCAATTACCGTGTTTATATCAGGCTATGTAAACACGGTTGTGATGTCACGGCACATTTTTTAGCCTTATTTCATAAAAGAAATAGAAAATGGATGCCCTGTGTTTATATAACCTGATGCAAACACTCGAGTGAGTTGGGAGAATTCGAAAGTACTTATGTAAACCCTCGCCTACGGCTCGGGTTCACATAAACTTTCGAATTCTCCCAACTCACTCTCGTGTTTGCATCAGGCTATATAAACACGGCCGGCCATTTTCTATTTCTTAAATTGAAAACTTATTAACCTCCGATCCGGTTTACCGCAAAAGTGAAGTATACCAGTGATGGATCCAGCTTGATCTGGTAGGGGGGCTGCTGCAGGGGCGGATCTATAATTTTTGTAACCTTAGTGAGACCATTCCTAGGGGGGTCTGGGGGCATGCCCCCCGGAAAATTTTTGAAATTTGGACCTCTGAAATGGCATTTCCTGCATTCTGACGGTACTTTGAAGAAAGATTTAAAAGTTTTAAATCGTGTTTTCAATAGCGCATTTTATCAAACCTGGAAGGTGTCGAATAAATTTAGGGATAAAGTTGACGTTTTATTATGAATGTTATTAGGGATATCACAAGGAAGCTAGACATTAGAAATGTGATTGACATTTTCAATGAAATCCACGTCGCATCCCATTGCAGCAAGGCACTAATTCAGTAATTGGTACCCCCCTGTAAATCCATCACTGAAGTATACCGTGGAAATAAGTAAACAACATACCGCTGACATGCTTGCACCCGGTACTGACTTCAACATAACGTTGTACATCTCACCACCTGGCGTTGGAGTATCTATTACCAAACAAAGAAAAATATCACTCTCATCAATAATAATTCATTAAGAGGAAGATTTTTTCTATGTCACGTATTTACGGTGAAAAGCGCTCAAAACCCTAGAACTTTTTGGCGCAGCACTCAAACCCGTTTATTTTGGCAATATTGTGTAGCTTATAGAAGAAACAAACTTTTTAATATGATAATTTTGGGGGGCGAGAAATATATCAAAAGGTAAAAAAAAAAGATAATATCAAGGTAGGTACGCCGCAAAACAACATTGAATCCGCAATATTTACAGTAATCAATACAAAACTCGCTCGTGTTCAAACAACATTTTCTTTTTGGTGTACCACTTAAAACCTCTTATTTTAGCATTATTGCGTAGCTCATACAGTCAATAAACCTTTTTGTTATATACCAAAGAGTTTCGTTTGCCAAAGATGAAATCCTATTGGTCAAATCATGATGGTCAACTCAATGTTTCTTTCCACCGAGGGAAACATTGCAATGTTTCCCTCTGATGTCAGCTTTAATCAGTGCTGGAAAATGTCCGGCGCCGCTGCCAGGAAATTTTTTGTAAAAGTTGTTCGCAGGAAATTTTTTGTATCTTGCAGGAAATATTTGTCAGTTTTTTTTAATCCAAGTCAAAGTTTAAAGATAAATTTCCTATTATTCAAAAGATCGAAAAGCGTCAGTCACACAATTTTGATGGGCATCACTTTTGATCGAATATCAAGTTTCATATTCGATGACTCATCTTTCTATATTCGTGCCAAATCCAGCGGCGATTTGTAAATAATTCGAAAGTGTTTTGAAGGTTTTGCGCAAATGACGCAACGATTTGTTCTAGGAAACAATGAAATATTTATCATTTCAGTATAGTGTTGCTGTTGCAGGCTGCAGCTGTCATTGTGCATTTGCAAGAATGCAAGCTGCTTTTATCTTATTCAATTGTTTCAGCATTTCGATTTTTGACGCTAGTACTTGTATTACATACAGTAGTATTCAGTAGTATACTTAGTGCCCTGGTAGTATTCAATTGAAAAGTTCGCTATTTCAAAGTATGTATAGATACCACATTCAGATAAATTAATTTATGGTTTTGAGATACAAACTTGCAAGTCTGGTGGTATCACAACTTATAAAATTGAAAAATTAGAGCATTTTGAAAACAAGAGCTTGTTTCGAGCTTGTTTGGTACGAAATAGCCAATTTTCCAAAAGAAAGAACATCTATACATATCTTCAAAGAATGTCTGAAGAAAACCTGGCGAAATTTAAAGCTGTTCTTTGTACTTGTTTAGTCTGGTGTATTGTTTAGTTCAATTGAAATTACGTAGACACAGTCAAAGTGCTTTGGTAAGTCTTTTTGCTTTTTGCGAGTCAGTTTGGTATTTTGTACTTTAAAAGTCCTTGGTATATAAAAGCCCGGGATCTGCCTCGTACCCAGACGTCCCCGTTTCCTTTTCGCGAGTTCTCAGCATCCAGAGATCGAGGTTTGTCTCTGCGTTCGCAGATCAGGGGTTCGCACGCGATTTGCGACTGAGCGCCCTCGCTCTTTGCAGCGCCTCTCCGTCTTTCGCGCGCGCGTTTGTATGTCTTTTTAATACTAATAAATTCTGAAGAGACGCCTGCGGAGGTGGCAGGCCCAGGCTAAAGCCCTCGGGTGACATTGAAACCTTCGGGTCCGTAAAACTCGATGTTTCCCTCGGCGCCATTCAACAAGTGTATATAAGTAAATGTGGGAGTTGAAAACATCAAAAGAAAAAAAATATCTATAATTACGAATGTAGATATGATCAGTAGAAATCAGTTTTGAGCGCATGTTATGTGACATAAAAAATTCTCCTCTTAATCATAAACAAAAACAATTAAAAGGGGTATTTGAGGTAAAAATTTCGCGGACGTGTTTTCTGGTTTTTTTTGTTTAAATGCACAGAGGAGCATGACAGGAGCATTCACTGAACAATCCAAGAGAATCTGATGCGTAGTCTTCAAGCTATTAATCTCAAAGTTTGCATGCTGTGTCTAGAAGACGTTTGGAGAAATTTGAGCTCTCGGTTAGAGTGCCGTATGACGTATGCAGATAGACGACTCTATGCATAAGAACAATGAAAATCAGCATTAGTGATCATCTGCATTTGTCACCCACTTCGATATTCAATCTCAGTCCTTTCCTATTTTGTATGTAACCTTAACTAGTTGGGGGTTAAAATGGATGGTAATTTATCACGAATTAGCCTTTCTCCTTGACTCAAATGGATCCATCCAGTTTTTTCGTGGCTTTTCCAAAATATGTCGTCAAATGTGTTTTTTTCCAAATTTGTCGTCAAGCTTCACCGGGTCTCAAGATTTCCGCAATCTTCTTGATAACTTACCACAACAAAACCCTAACCCTAGCCAGAAATTTGGTCTACCGCCTAGCTTTTTGAGCTAGGAGGAGTGTTTCATCAGGATATCCAAACACAGAGACGTTTGTTCAATTATATATATAAAAAAATATTTATGAGTTTGATATATATATATACCGGGTGTCCCAAAAAAAACTTGCGCTGTTTGATTTAATGTAACGTAAAAACTATAAAAGCTATTATTACACTCAAATAAGTTTTATTGTATTCAGAAAGGGCTAACTTAGATTTTGATATATAACATTTGAATGTCCGTGCAACATTGACTGAGCTATCCATGTTTTAAATCGAATAAGCATATTTGACAATGCTAAAAATTTGCATAAAATGGCCTATCAAATATTATTTGGTTAAACTTGATATATAGTTTTATTGTGGTCAAAAGAACGAATGAAAAATATAATTGTTGGATAAACATTTATTCATTCATCAGAGAAAGTATGTCCTCTTGCACGTATACAACGTCTTGCACGGGAAACCATTGCGTCAAAGAAACGTTGAATCATTTGCTGTTCCAAAGATTCGCACGCCAAAACAATTGCATCACGAAGTTGTCTCATATGTATTGGCTGCTCCTCATGAGGGACGTTCCAGATTTGTTGCTTTAAATAGCCCCAAAGAAAGAAATCACAAATTGCCAAATCAGGAGATCGGGGGGGGCAGGGCCAATCGCCACGTTTGCTCATTAGCTTTCCGGGAAATTGTCCTCGAAGGTAATGCATCGTCGCATTGCTTGTATGGCAGGGAGCACCATCTTGCTGCCACCACATAACATGCCTGTTGATATTGTGTGTTCGAAAATCACGTTGAATGACATCATAGCGTATAATTCGTAAATACTCCCGGCAAAATTTCAGCAAAATGTGGACCTAGGACAACACCTTCTCTTGTCAAACCAACCCATACAATCACTTGGTCGGCACCTTGAGCAAATTCAACATAATGATCAGGCGGATGGCCATTGCCGTGTTCTGCGTATTCAATAACATTACGGGAATTTATTTCAGAATTGAGGCTGAAAACCGATTCATCTGAAACTATTAACTGGTCGAGAAATCCAGGATTTGCTACAACTGTGTTCACCAATCGGTTGCAAAACGCAAGCCGTTGTCCTGGATTGCCTTCTCTTAATTCCTGCCTCCGTATTAAAACGTACGGATGAAATTTTATATCATTTTTAACAATGCGATGGAATGTGCTTCGGCTTAATCCAAGACCGTTTCTCCTCGTAGAACGCCGTCCGTTTTCTTCCAGGGATTGCCGAACAAAGTCGATGTTTTCCCTCGTTCTGGCAGTTCTCATACGTCCACTTCGTCCTTTATTAAGGTTGAGGCATGTGCCTTCTCTCAAGAATTTGTCAAACTTTCCCCAACGTCCTGGCCATCGCCTTTTAACTTCTTCAGCATTATCCGTTCTAGCACATTCAATACAAACCCAAACTCTTTGATCTTTTGTTAATCGAGGCATATTCGAAAGGCGAAGGCATATTCGAAGACCAACTTTTTAATACGAACTCCCAAAGGACATCAAATATGCTTTCGAACGTTTTTAAATGTTTCATGCTTATTTCGTTTCCCAAGAGACACGAAAGGCTAACTTACTAGGACATTACCCGAAATTAAAGTTAAGTTGAAATGCTAATATTGAAATTGTTAATTTTTGTGGAAAATGGCAAATGTTTTCATATAAATTTGATCAGCCGTGTTTCCCGACTTTTCTACTCGTTTTTAAAGCGTGCGCCAAATTCAAACATTTGTATCTCACGTAATATTACATGAAATTTTTAGGGCTGTATATCAAGATCTAAGTTAGCCTTTCCTCAATACAATAAAACTTATTTGAGTGTAATAGCTTTTATAGTTTTTACGTTACATGAAATCAAACAGCGCAAGTTTTTTTTGGGACACCCGGTACATATATATATATATATATATATATATGACTGCGGGTGCCCTATATCGATAACCGGCAATGGGTGACCAATCCAAGATGGCGTTAACATGGGTCCTTTCCATAGAGATCATAATGTAAGACTAGCGGGGGCATTGTGGCCAAAAATACGAGGAAATTAACGGCCGCTAGTAGAGGGGGGAAACGAGCTAAAATTTATCTAAAACAAGCCTTTTAATAAATTTTCAACACGATTTTTAAGAAAATAAAACTTTTAGAATTTTTGGTTTCATTACTATTATAAATTCTTACCTTAGTTCTTTTTTGAGGCGTCTATTATCTGGTGGATTTTTCCACTCTCATGGGCAAGTCTTCAAGGGGCCCGGATACTAGCTTTTCCCCTCTAATGGCGGCCTTCTATTTTCCCCGCACATTTGACTGGATTCAGCATAAGATGGTCCTTTCTCCCATAGTAGTAACCGCTGACCTTTTTCTCAAATTAACTTATAATTGAATTGATCGGCCTGCGGGCGCGGCTGAGCCCACAGTCAAGTAAACATATTGGACAGAATGAAGCCAGCGGTCGCTACAATGCGAGAAAAGACCCCTATATTTCCGCCATCTTTTGGGTTAACAGTGACTAACAAAAAATGCAATTTACCTGGCGTATTCGGCATCATTGGAGGACCGGGTGGACCAGTTCCCTATAAAAATTAAGATCATATATATGGTTATTTATATTCGGTGTATATTGACAGGGTTGCAGATAATGCCTGCACATGTTCAGTTCATGTCTGTTGTCCCGTATATTCAAGGAATTAACAAACGAAGTAAAAGAATCTTAGGTTAGTTTTAACGTAAAAGTTGTGCAAAAACATTTTTTAACGTTGGGTCATAATTTTGAAAAACGAATCCACAGTATCATCAAAGACATTCTCTGGAGTCTTCGCATATTAATAGCGCCCATTAAATCATGAAAACGGCGGTCTATTACCAGAAGCCTATTTGACTCTTGCTTCTTTGTTGGTATTTGGTAGATATTAACGCATTGGTTCAGGGAGAATATATGTACATATGGGACGTTTCTTCAGAACGATCACTCCTGATGAAGACACTTGATCGGAGTGTTGAAACGTTGGGTCATGAACAGTAACTTTTTAAGATACGTTCAAAAACTTAAATCAGAGTAGCGTTTAAATATGTCGGATGTTGAGTTAATGTTACATAACAGCACTGAACTCAGTATAACTGCAGATTGCTCCACCTGCTAAAAATCTAAATGAGGCCACCGGAGATGACAAATTTGGATTACCAAGATGTTTGTCGCAAGAGTTACGGTCAATAGAATCTGTGGCAACATTGAAATGATATTTTGATAACTGCAGCACGGACAGCAACAGCAAGTTTTGAAAAGAAAAATGTTTAATTAATGCTAACTTTTATAAGAATCGGTCTACACCGTGTGGACACTCGAACACAAAAACAATCAAACAAGACAGTGGCAACAATTTTGTTTTTATTATTTACAATATTAATTTAAAGAAACAAACGTACCCCAGTACTTGTCGCGGGATTCCAAGATCTACCTCCGGGCCTGCGGAAAAATATTGTTTTTTTTACAATGATGAGATTACGGACATTACACTGGCTACGAATCAAAGCTTTAATTGAAACAAAAGTTGTTCGAGAATATAATCATTTTAGACAATCAATAAAAAAAATTTAAGTTTGGATTGATTCTGGATTTTTGAGACACCACGTGTACGCAACTAAGGAGATTGTAGAATTGATGCAATTATCACGACTTATCGCGTAATTTCAAAAAGCATCTACAATGCTGTTTTAAGAGGGTATATTCCTACATTCGAGTACCATAGCGTAGCTCCATTAGAGTAGCATAGGGTAGAGTGGGGTAGAGTGAGGTAGAGTAGGGTAGATCAACGTGAGTAGAATATAGAGTAGAATATAGAGTAGAGTATAGAGTAAAGTAGAGTAAAGTATAGAGTAGAATATAGAGTAGAGTAAGAGAGTAGAGTAGAGTAAGAGAATAGAGTAGAGTATAGAGTAGAGTATAGAGTAGAGTAGAGTAAAGTATAGAGTAGAATATAGAGTAGAGTAAGAGAGTAGAGTAGAGTAAGAGAATAGAGTAGAGTATAGAGTAGAGTATAGAGTAGAGTATAGAGTAGAGTATAGAGTAGAGTATAGAGTAGAGTAGAGTATAGAGTAGAGTATAGAGTAGAGTATAGAGTAGAGTATAGTATAGAGTAGAGTAGAGTATAGAGTAGAGTACAATGCAGTGCAATTTCACGACACATTACATCCCTGCGAGCCCCTCCCAGCAAGTTCTACACATGTATATACTGTATATATTATAACTGTGGTGATATCTTTTGGTCATCCACCAGGCAAACATTGAAGCCAAACATGGAAGACATGTTGTAGGTCTGCAGTACGTATATATAGTTTCAGGAAGTGCAACCATTTTACGTCATCAAATCCAACATAGCGACGCCCACGAAACCATCTATTCAAACATTCGGAGGATCCCTTTAAAGCACTTGCGTTAACTCATGCAGTCTCTGACAGCGCATGCAGAGATTGTTTTCTGCGCTCTTTGGGAGTGCTGCTACCTCAGGTCCCATAGGAACCTCTGCGTTATATAATATGCTTGGAACAATGACAACAAAGTAGAACTCCCTTCACAACCAACACAAGAGACTTACACTACAAGGGACTTACATCGACATTGGTGGTCCAACAGCGGTATTTGGTGGTCTCATTGACGCATAGCTCTAAAAACAACATTGTGTTTTATTAAATAAAGTCAAGCCCCTATTTATATAGCGGATACCTGTGCGACATGGTTTGGGCGGCAGATTTGATGTTTAAACTAAAGAGGTGATGGGGGCCCCTAAACTCGAATTTCCTAAAAGCCCGCGCAAGAGCTCCGTTACGCCACTGTAACTAAGGTGTCAGTGTTGCCAGTGCGTGTTGTTACAGTGCTAACTTAATTTACTTAATGGTACATAGGCAACGTCATTTTACAATCCATAAATATAGCTGATATATACTGTATCAACTACTTACTGTCAAGCGAAAAACCACTGTCAAGCAACTAATGCATTGTAGATAGTACTTACAACAGGCATGCGGTGGTTCATTCGCTGGACAGGACCCGGCATAGGTGGACCTAAAAAGACAAACTAAAGTTAAATTGAGTTCTGTTAAAAAGTACCCTGTTTGGCGTTAAAAACGTCGCTTAATTGCTATTGATTCCGCACCAACATGAACTAATTCACAGGCTTTATATTAAACAGGGAAGTCGGTTAGAGAAATGGGATCCTCTTGATCTTAAACTGGAAGACAAGTTAAAGCATGACCGACAAAATAAAGTAGTTAATGGCTGTTTGGAGAGTTCCATTACATATAGGTCCGCAGCGTGTACTGCTATTACGATTATACATATGTTGCCAGGAGCTTATTTGCTTAGCTTGTACTTAGACCATGTACTGTATTGTTGTAGTATACCACAAAGTTTAATTCTAAATTTCGTGCTCACCTGCAAATGGTGGTGGTTGAGGTCGGTTCGGGTCCATGGTACTTGGTAGTAATGGTTGAGCCCCAGGAACGCCCGCCACTCCAACCGCCTACAAGTTGATGAAAATTTGAATATCACTTTATAAATATTTCAAAAGTAGAAGAACTGTAAATGGACATTCTTCATTATTTTAGGACTTCTTTTTATAAGAAAACATAATTTTTGCTTCATTTACACTTAAAACGTTGGGCTATAGGTATATACAGTACGTAACAAGGAAGCTTTAAATCCAAAATGAGAATGACTTTGCAACTGTGTCAATTTGGCAGGGGAAAACTTTATTTTTCAGAACAACATTTTCTGTGTATATTGCCATATCAGTAGAAAGAAAAATTAAAACTTGATAAAATTCCTTGAGCATGCACCTTTGGTTTTTATTAGTAAAAACGTATCCGCCGTTTATTTCCTGTGAAATATTTGGAGGATCACTCAAAGATTAGAAGTTTTCTTGATGCTTAGGAAATAAACATTAAAATTATTTTTAACAAACAAACAATTTCAAAATAATGATATCAGGTGCTACTCCGTGTGACAAACCATACCAGCTTCATCACTTGGAGTAGCACCTACTGTAATATCATTATTCTCCACCCGAGTTCGCTGTCCCACTGAATAATTATTCTAATTTCAAAATACTTATATAATTTATACCTGTCCTGGAAGTCTGACTGATGGTCTTGATGCATATCTCTGAGGTATGAAATTCTTAACAAAAAAAGTTTCATAGAATACTTACATACAACTACAAACCAACATTTTAAAGATGACAATACCCCACCATTATCTCCCTAATAACAGACTGTGGAGACTACGTACAAACATATATCGAAATATAGTAAGGTTAGATATACTGCCGAAATGCAGAGAACATAGGAGTCTAACGTTTTGAGCGAAGGCCCTTCGTCAGAGAGGGTCTTTCTCTCTGAAGGCCCTTCGTCAGAGAGGGTCTTTCTCTCTGAAGGCCCTTCGTCAGAGAGGGTCTTTCTCTCCGAAGGCCCTTCGTCAGAGAGGGTCTTTCTCTCCGAAGGCCCTTCGTCAGAGAGGGTCTTTCTCTCTGACGAAGGGCATTCGCTCGAAACGTTAGACTCCTATGTTCTCTGCATTTCGGCAGTATATCTAACATGATAAGTTGTACGTATATACATGTTCGGTAGACGTTCGTCAAGCTCAATTACTCAGAAAAGATTTCTGAGACCCCAGACAGGGTTCGAACCTGCAACCTTTTAATGACCGGGGTCTCAGAAATCTTTTCTGAGTAATTGAGCTTGACGAACGTCCACCGAACGTCTGTTACAAGTATATCTAACCTTACTATATTTCGATTGTTGTTTCAACACTGCCTACGCAGCACGCTACTTTTATTTAGTACAAACATATAGACCACTTTTATAAAGGTCTGAACTTTAAATATTATTTTACTTGCATCTAAGGGGGCGATTACATGGAGATTTTCACCCGGTTAAGAGTTTTTATTGCGATTACATGAGCGATTTCAACACGTGCTATAACCAAAATTTTAATCAATACTTGTAGGAATTCGAAGAATCTTTGTTTTGCGGCTGCGTAAAGAACGATCGACATCGTTCACACGTTTAATTCAGCCCGGGCTGCAAATTTTGAACGATTACATTACAAGGATTTATTAAGAAGACCGGGTTGAATTTCAGCCTGGGCTGAAAATCTCCATGTAATCGGTCCCTAAATGAGCCTTTCTGGCCCCGTTGTGAAGCAAAGATTCATTGTATTGCAGACACACAAACGAGGCCAGAAAGGCTTACTAAGATGCAGTGGCAATGCACACAAAAGGGTATTCAAATTAATCGCTATTATATGAAAGTGGTGTATATAGTATATGTATAAGCTGTGGATACAGTACAGTAGTTGATCAAAAGATAGAGAAGAGAGAAAGGACAAGCATTGAGTTTCAATGACAGCAGAACTAGAGTACAGAAGAGTTAAATTGATAGAAAAACAACTTTGCATACTACGGTATTTTGGCCATGGATAGGAGAAGATGTTGGATATAAGAAAGGGAAGTGGTATCATTAAGATGCCTATATGGACCTGGGGTGCATATTTACAATATTTAGACCTTCCTGATACAAATTGTAATATATCTTCTTTTGCAAAAATTTCATCTTCATGGACTCTTTGTGCGCGTGAAGTTGACAATTTTGAGAATTTTCTAATTCTACCGAAAGTCAGAAGAAATCGCTTTTGAGTAAAACGCGATCGCGTTTGGGTGAACCGCGATTCAAATTGCGAATTCAAAGGCAAAACGCGAGCGTGTTTGCCGAGCGTAAAAAAACTTTTTGTCTGTCTGTACTGTACTGTACTGTACTGTACTGAGATTTATAGTATGTGAATGTTAGTGTATGGACCTTGAACATCATCCGGACAAGTAAGTTACCACAATCTCAATCAAAGCAAAGCCTACTGTATTCTATACTGTAATCCATTATGGCATGAACTACTGTTTCAAAATTAACCTTTAATTCTTGCCTTCCCAGAGTCTTCATTATGTTTTATTCTAGTTAACTAGATTATTTTAGTTGTCAATTTGAGTCAGCTCTTTAGGGACAAAATTATGATTAATTAAAATCTTACCTGGGGTGCCATATATTGGGCATTCTATAACAGATAAGAATATACTACATAAGTAGCTGTACATGTTATGTAATACAGGTATAATTGTCAGTTGTTTGCCGTACAAGCTGTGTTAGTTATTAACAATTAGTTATTATTTGTTAGTTATTAAACAACTGACAATTACTAACATCAAGCTGCAATTTCTGAAACTAACTAATACAGGTATATCAAACATGAGAAGGAGTTTGATGACTTTTATCTATAGTAAGTGTGCTGAAAAACCAAAGCCAAGATTTTTTAACCAACTTCGAGGTGTTTTGATACCTATAGTTTCTCAAATGAATAAAGTTAATGGCTTAATTTACGCAAGAGTTTAATCACATATCCAAACTCCATCTTGGTAATGGTTTCCTTTGGCTTTACCTTATGAATTATTAATGAAGTTAAAAAGTTAGAATGAAGAATAATATAAGCTTACTTGGCCTGGCATATTGTAACCAGGAGGTGTAGGTCCTCCAGGATGAGGAGAAGGTTGTGGTTGTGATGAAGGCTAAAAAATTTAAACCTAAATCAAGTTACACTCAAATACTGTACAAATTATGTAAATTAAAAAAAAACGTTACCACGTTGTTAATTACATCATGTACTGTACACACATGTAATTATTTATTTCTATAGTGGTATTAAATTTGAGATTGTTGGTCCTATATACTATTATTAGAATTGAACAGCACAGGCCTTCCTGGAAGATGTCTGCCTCAATTACATGCAAGCCTCCATGACTGATGTGACAATTCAAAACGATGTATAATAACAAAATAATACTATAACATATCATCGTTAATTATCAAGTGTAAACCATCTCATTGTCCAGGGAAAAAATATACAATAATCCAAATATGATAGTACTAAAATATATTTTTAAAGATGATGTAATCACAAACTAAACACAGTGAAATGCTTCACAGGATCTAACATGAAGTAGTGAACCTTAAAATCGTTCAGGGACTTACGGGCTTTGTTCGGCAAAATGGAAAATTTAAAAAATTAATATCATACTGACCACTGCACACCTAGATAGCTCAAGGAGTGCGGTTGGTTGCACTCCTAGGGCTTTCTTCCTGGGAAGGCCTGGCAGTATGGAAAATATCAAGTACAGTAGATCACGTTGTACACACGTAAAAATCTCACAGCTTGTCAACAGGATGTGTTCGCAACAGGTCGGTAGCAAGGCTGTTAACAGGTTGTAACAATGCTGTTCATTCAAGAAGCTGCTACAACCTTGTTAGCATCAACCTAGCTGTTAACTTGCTGAGTGCAAAGCGGTAACAGGTTGTTGGAACAACTTGTCATCAGTCTGTTGGAGTCATCAGCCTTGTTACAAGTTGTCAACAACCTGTTACAGACATGTTAACAGACTGGGACAGCCAGTGCAAACACATGACGGTGACACAGCCTGTTGAACAGCCTTGTAACAACTTGCTTGCAGGTATGTAACAGCTTGCGCGTTTTTACGTGTGTAGTACAGTATGCAGTACATGTATCCAAAAAGGAGGTCCTGCATGGTATAAACAGTCTCGAAACATACTACAATGTACACATGTAAGCTGCATGGCTCTGAGTATAATATTGCCCAATTTCTCCAAATACACCACGCTATGAGAATGATAACATATTGTACATGTACTGTCACAGCCACTATGTTTTACTACCAGTATACCATATTTCGCAGCGTACATGTATAAGTCGAATTTCTAGGCCTCAAAATTGATGTCAAAAAGATGATCTCGACTTATATGAAGGTGAAACAACAACAGACTGGAAATATGCATGTACTAGTACCAAGTCCCCACTATCATATATGCACACATCGTTTAATCAAAATGCAATCATGCAAACACATTTTATGGAGTACAATGTCGACATGAAGGAATTACAAAGCAGATTCAAGTTGAAGATTGTAGATTTCACTAAAGAATTGTAGATATTTAAAGCAGGCCTTGCACTAAGAAAAATGCGCGCGAGCGGTTGATCGCGCGGGCAATGAACGCTGCGTGCGCGACGTTGAAATTGACTTAATGAGGTATCAAATAATGCCATATCGTGAGCCTGATTACTTTTTGTGTAAGTACTAAAAATATTAGCAACGATTCAGAATGAAACAATCCAGTTTATTTACATTTTCTTAGAAATTAAAGAACTATAATATGAAGCATAACATTTACCGTTTATTTATATTGTTTTGAAATTGAAGTGTTAAAGTATTAGTATATTGACACAATCAGTTCGATTTTGTGATATCTTAAACGACACTGTCTGTTTCATCATCTGAAAAATCGTCATCAGAGATGGAGCTATCACTCTCATAGCTTTCATCTGAGACGCTTTCGTCGTAAGAAGTCTCTGACAGTTCTTCAGTGGCAGTGGCTACAAATGAATCACTGCCTGCTTCATCCAGTTTCTGTCTCTTTGCTAATGGGCATGATCGACTCCTTCGCTTTTTACTCTTGAGGTAGATTTCGACGGCACAGTTGATAATCTCGGACCTTTCTTCTGTGTTCCATAAACCATCGTTGCCACAAACAATCGCTCCAATTGTCGAAGAAATTCAAATTTTCCACGCGCGGTCAATCGCTCGCTTCTTCGAGATTGGGCGCGTGTGGGCGCACGCAGGTGCGATCACGCGCCCCTTATGGCAAGGCCTGTTTAAAGTATTAAAGTTGCTGTGAATACTACAGTAGTTTGTGTCTGGTTACCTATTTAATTTGATGGACCCGACTTATACTCAAGAGTATTGTGAAAATTATGATTTTCTGGTCAAAAAATACAGCAAGGGTTGACTTGTACACTGTGAAATACGTAAAGCAAATGTGTGATATTTGAGCACTTGTATCACTCAGACGGCTGCTGATGTGATAGAATATCAACTTACACATATGATGACATCATACTCATTACCAGTCCCTTCTTAAAATTACTATAGGGAGCCACCTTAAGCTGGATCTGGGTATGATATCGGTTAATTTCACAAATTACATCACACTATGCGAATGATAACACTGTGCTGTTGTCACAGCCACTATGTTTTAGTATAAGGAACATGTATTGCTGTACCTTAGTATTAATATTAATATATATATATATATATATATATATATACACAGTGTCAGTGTACAGTATACAGTAATTGTAACAGTAGTTAATTTCACACCATCCTGTAAATTATCTTTGTTTGAGTGGTTCTCAAGTATTACAGCTGCAATACACAGAGAACATAATATGCAACAGTAGTGTGCTGGGGTGGGGGGCAGCCACCTCCATGTCAAAATAGTCAATTTGTTGGAAATATTCAACAAAAAAAGGGAAAAAACACAGTCAAAAATCGTGCATTTGTCAAATATTTATGAGATTTGTTGGATATTTATGAGGCTTTGCCCTCGGACCTGAAAAAGTGAATTTCTACCATGCAGAGAACTGTAATGCACAGGTGATATGCAGTAACCTTGTGTCAGGTCCGTATGCAAAATAATGCAATGAGAACATATTTGCCTTCTCTTTTGCACAGATCTCATTCCTTAACATAGCTCTAGTGTCAGTGCTGATAATTGAAAAGTTTTACACTTGCAGCATTTGTGTATCTGGACAAATCACATTTATTGTAATATGCAAATTTAATGCAAATTAGGATTTCTGAACTTACTAGAACAAAGATTTCTCCCCTCCTGAAAATCATGGCCTGTCTAATACTTTTCAATACTCAAGATCAAGTAACACTAGGGCCGTGCAAGGAACTAGAACAAAGCACAAATTACACCGTGAAACGTGAAAATCTGATGGTTTACAGGTTTTTCCTATCGAGCCACCTTAATCATCACTTGGTCTGTACAAAAACCTCAGGCAAACACTTTCTTATACAGACATCACACTCAGGTTAAATGTAACAAGTCTTGATATTATGTACAGCAAAAATCCAATTAAAAAATACATTATGAAGCACTGTAAATTACCGGTACCGGAAAATAACCAGGAATTCCTCCAGTTAAGCTTCCTGAAGATTCGCTTGTCATTTGAGCAAAAGGAGGGGAAGGAACAGCCCCTGGTTGTAAGTTTGGTATGACCTACAATTAAGACAAGACAACAATTTTTACTTTGAAAAAAGCAACAAACCATTTGATTATGCCTATATAGGCTGGTTCAAGGTTCTGCCTTTGACGTTATTAACAGGTACTGTATACAGTATAATTATTTAAAATTATCTACCATAGTATCATTAGAAAATTAAAGAGCGACACTTAATTTTGGCCACCTCAGCCCATTAAAATGCCTATTAAGCTACCTCAAAGCTTTTTTTTATAAAAATAAAATTATATAGTATTACCAATTTAATAGAGCAATGTTAATTATTTTGTCCTGAACTCAAAGTTGTTTGCCCCCAAAATAATAAAATAATAAAAGGGCAATTTTTGGATATAGACTAGCACAGCTACTATAAATTGATTGGGAGTTTTCTCTTTTGGTGAATAAATTGTCTGGCTTTAGACATAATACAATTAGGGGGCTTTCCATTTACACGGTTAGACCGGTCAGTCCAGTTAAATGGAATACGATTCGTTTGAGACTTAGGACGGTCAGACTGGAAAATTTGGTCCTAATCAAAAGCTAGTCCATTCTGGCCAGACTGACCGGTCTAACCTTGTCAATTGGAAAGCGCTCTTAGATGGGCCAGTTTTGGCCAGCAGTAAGTCAAGATTGGTAAGTTAAAAGACTTGTCTATATCTATCAATAAATTACCAAAAAGATGAAAACATCTTTCAGATAAAAGGCATATAATTTATAATTTTCAGCAGTACCAAAGTGGGGTACTGAGATTTTGGAATAGTGGCTTAACCTTTTTAAGCAGCCATATTATATATACAGTATAGCCCAAGGGAGCACGCCAGACTGACCTGTGTTTCTACTTCTTTGTTCGGAGTTTATTCAGCCATTTTGAATAATGCGGTATATATCATTAGTGTATCGCAGGTGTGGATTACGGCGCCAAAGGAAACCTGAGGCCCGAGCGTTTACGAGGCGGAGAAAGGAGGGAAGAGAAAAGGAGGGGAGTGAAACAACCGTCACGTGAAGGAGTATTGACCAATGGCGATGCGTTATTTGGGTTTTGAAATCTAGCTACGTGTATGCTCGTAGCCCTTGATCTGTCCTCAGATCTGTCAACAATCAATTAGGTTGTTCACGCGAGGTAAGTTTAACAAACGTTTATAAGTTGCCAGCAGTTACAACCCATGACCCAACCGTCCCAGCGTTTCTGATATTCCTCAATTATGTCTAGTAAACACTATTTAATAAAACATATAAATCGCTAGCCAACAGCGAACCACTTGCAAAGACATAGTCAGAGAAAGAATATACTGTTCGAATGCTGTATTTAAGTTACATCGTCCAAGTAAAGTTCGAAATTCAAAGAACTTAAGAAACACGTCGTAAAATTGTAATATTATTTTATTTACTCGCATATCAACTGAAATCTGCCTTCGATCTACTGATAGTATTAGTTTGTTTATGTACTGCCGAAACATAGAACGTAGATGTCTCATGTTTCGAGCGATTGGAGCCAAGGCCCTATAATATAAAGTCAAAATGTTAGACATTACGTTTCATGTTTCGGCAGTACACCAACCTTGCTATATTTCGACTTACATTTCAACACTGCCCTCGCAGCAGGCTGCTTTTATTTCACTATTTCATTTTGGATGGATTAAGTGACATCATACATGTATACTGACCATAATTAGAAATATTCCTAGCAATGGAAATGTTCCTAGCAACGGTCAACCAGCATCATCTTACAAAATCTCTGGCGTTTCACTCCCCTTCTATTTATCTTCCTTCCAACCGTTATTTAATTTTCGTAACGCGCTTGGGTTTCCTTCGGCGCCGTAACCCACACCTGCGATACGCTAATGATATATACCGCATTATTCAAAATGGCTGAATATAAATGAAGGAAGTCCGAACAAAGAAGAAGAAACACAGGTCAGGTCAGTCTGGCGGGCTCCCTTGTATAGCCCAGTTTCTACAGACAAGTGAACAAAGTCGTGCAGTCTATAAGCAAAATATCCATGAATAGCCCTATTAGATAAGCAGACCTGTATTGTACAATGTGTATAATTATGTACTGAGTGCATGTAGATACTATAAAACCTAAAAATGCATAATATTTAATAATTTATGTCTAATTTATGTTAACATTCAATGCTGTATAAAACATGCAGTCACAGATTTCCCTTGATTTTTCAAGTAGTACCACAACACTACCATGATTGTTGAGTTCTACATGCTGAGGCTGTAAAAGATGATCCTAAATGGTAGTTTTGTAATATTTATGGAATATAGTAGACCAACATTAAAATATCTAATCTAAATCTAGTGGATATAATAAAATATATATTATTTTAGTGCTGTTAATTGTTATACAAATCAAAAATCTACTATCAAGGTGAGGAGTTTGACGAAGGGCCTTAAAACGAACTCCTTTTATGAGTATTTTGGCAGTACAGTACTGTACATGCACAAACATTCAATATTAGGGTGATTCTCCCGTAACGTGTGTGACATTCAGACAACGTTTTGGCTGTTTGTCGAGGCCTCACACTTTACAAATGTTTTGGGTCAGATTCATTATAGGATATTTATTGAGTCATGGGTACACTGTACGTCTATTAGTATGCATGGATAACAAAATTTTTACATTTGACTTCTTAGAGATATATTTGGATATAGTACTGTACATACATTATTGACTATCACAATCGTTTGTGTGGTTTACATTTTTCTATTCTTTCAAAGCTCACAGACTTTTGGGAATGAAAAGAAAACTTGACAAACAATCATTTTTTTGAGTCACACTCACATACGTGACACACCATATTTGCATTCATAGTTTTCTGTGTATATCGAAAACTTAAGAATTACAAGGTTATTTATGTGTCGTGGTTTGTGACAGCTGTGTCACGTGTGTGACTGCGTGTGAAATATAGAAGAGAATAGATTGTTTTCAAGATCCAAAATGATTTTAACAGGAAATATTTTTAGCGGAAAGCGATCTGTGAATAAAACCTCAAACCGAGCTAATAAAAATCAGAAAGAAATGTCACAGTTTAAACAACAAGTATAATTATATTTTAACTCAAACTAAAAAGTAACATTCTTTGAAAAGTAACAAACTTAGAGTCAAATCAGAGCTATCGTACAGTCTAAATGTTTTTCATTAGTTCATCCAAACATCGGGCATAATTTGGCGATAGAGGCAAAATTTAAATGCCGGTTGGAGACAGGAGTTGGGATCTCAGTCAGCACAGCCAAAATTTCATTTCTTGGCACAACTTCAGTGTCAATACTCCATTAAGCTTGACACCAGATGAACTTGTTGTTAGCAACAGGTTTCATAAAAGAAACTGACAACATCAGTTCATCAGGTGAAATTGAATCAACAGTTCCTGGCCACAACTGATCATCATAGATTGCAAATTGCGAAGCGATTTTAAAAATTGCAAAAATCTACAAAGCAATTTTTCTGAAAGTTGCAAAGCTAATTTTTGAAAAATGTAGTGTAACGACTAACATAGTATCATCTTTCACATGTACCTTAACAACTCAAAACACAATGTAATGTGAACTTTTTAGAACGTAAGGTAACATTTCAGAATTTAGAGTGACTTCTTAGAAGCATGGTGCAACTTTTCTGAACGAGTGAACGAAGGATAACTTATGAACATAGCATAAAGTTTCTGAATGTACATGTAGCGTAATTTTTCAGAACGTTAACTTCTTTAAATAGCGCATAACTTCTTAGAACGTAACGCAACTTTTTTTATGGCAGTGTAACTTCCTCGAATGAAGCATAATTTTTCAGAACGTATGTGGCGTAACTTCTTGGAATGTATAACGTAACTTACAGAACATGTAGCTAGCGTATCTTCCTGAACGTAACGTAACTTATAACAACGTAGCAAACAGTAGCTATTCTGAACGAAACGTAACTTTTCAGAATGTATAGCATAACTTCTCAGAATGTAAAGTAAAAGTAAGAAAGCAGTGTAACATTTTAAATTTAGTGTAATGTTTTAGAACATTGTGTACATGTAATGTTTTTCAACCTAGCATATCGTCGCACAACGTACGTGTAAATAAAAGTCCGTAAAATTAATGAAAAGGCCATCTCAAAGAGAAGAGTACAGTAATGGTTAATGGAGGGCAATATTTAATTTCGGACCCTGGCAAATACATTCTTTTAAAAAATAAAGTTGTGTTGAGTGTCACGTATGTGACATGTCACCTTCATTACATTTATTTTGGACATTGAAAACAGGGGGGTGTCAAAATAAAGTTACTTAAAGGCCTTGAATACATATATATAAGTAATGGGTAAACTAAGTGCTCTATTCATTTGGTAGTAAAAAAATATCTGTCATTAATAAAAAATTCTTTAAATTTAAAGCAATTTCTGATTAACTCAAAACATGGTAAAAATAGAATGTTTTCATAGAAAGCTGATTTTTTCCGAAAAGTTAGCAGTTGGTCAAAGTAAACGTGCAGATTATAAAACTAGGATATAAGTATATTTAATTAAAATCAATAAACATTTTATGTGAGTGATATAAAAATTTCACAACTCAGGCTCACTTTAGAAAGAATTGCCCATTATTGATTTGTATTTCAATGCTATGGTACCTATTACAGCAAACTATTCTATATACCGGTATATATACAGACAGTATATATACTGTACATATCTTTATGATATCTTTGTTAAAAGTTCTCCAGATTCAATGTACTTTTTCTTAAGCTTTTGACTCAGTGCTTTGAGTCTTCATCAGAATATATATATACCTCTGACTAATAGACTTTGGGGGCTGCTTCCTTTCCCCATCTTTGGGGACCACTATGGCTGAAAGGGTTAATGCTGTTCCCCGATGATGAAAATACTATAGCTACTGGTAGAGAACAGGTTTGAATTATTTTCATAAAAAATACCTGACCCAAGGCAAACTACAGTAATTAGAAAAGGAGTAAAGGCACCACATGCAAGTGTTTTTCATATTAAATGATGTAGATGAATTTCTTTTGCTTTAAAAGTCACTGACAAAGCTAGGCCAGAGTCAGCTACTTTTATTATTAAACCAAGAGATGCTATATGAATGGACCCACAATGCCCTTGGACAAAAGTACCACCTGCCTGCCTTACAAGGGGAACAAAGGATTGTGAGTTACATTCAAAATTCAAGAATAAAGAGACATACAAGCTCCAAATCAACAAAGCATGTCTTTCTAAACTCAAATAAAAAACGTTTCGAGCACTTATGTAATACAAACCCCTATTATTATACTGCACAGAGTATTTCGACTATTCTTAGGTGCCTGAATGAGAAGTTGCACAATATTTTTACTGATCCAGAAATGTCAAATATCTTGTTCCAATGTAGATACTTCGAGCATTTGATTTTGAATTTAAAAGTTGAGTAGCAAAATATGTTCAACTAGTTTTGGGTTTACAAACGCAAGTGAAAGATTTTCCGCTGTATATCCAATTGTCTATAAATACACTCCCACATGTACTGTGATCATTTCGAAAAGTAATAATCTAACTACAACATCTTAATGTACAATGCACAACACAATTTGGACATATCATATCAAAATATACTGAGAAGGAACTCCTCAGAAATTGCTTTTTATAAACACACGACTGCCAAGTGATATATTCCGATCGAAATACAAAGACGAGAGAGGAAAATTGGCAAGCAAATGTTCACCCTCGCGGTGTTCTATCAATATCATTCACAACATTTTACGTTTTACGTTGCAAAATTATGCACTTGCTATGCGATTATTTGCCCACAAACAACGTTTAGTAAACACCGATTTACAACCGGCTTTCAAGCGGCTCAAGAACAATATGGTTCACGGTTAAAAAAGTCGAAACAGAAAGTCAGTTTTGGGGGAATCTGAGGCAAGATTGATGTACACCCTGGAACGAGGAATACCGGGCTAAACTTTGAATTTTCGTAAAGTATATTATAAACTTCTGAAGAAACTCGACGTCTGTTGAATCACTTCCTGTGACCGTGCCGTATGGGCTACTGGCGCTGTGCAAGCAAAACAAAATAGTCTATAAACGAATCCAAAGATTGTTTAAAAGAAAACAACTGGTAGACCACTCAGTACAATACCGTGAGCAATTTCTCGATAAGTGGAAATTGTAACAATGAAGTAGAAATTACAGAGGTCAAAAGCGTAGCAAAGGTTTCGAATTTAGAATCTATATTTTTTCGCACCTGCTTTGATGGGGTTGATGTCGAGGGGGGAAAAGCTTTCCTAAACGGCATCGATCGACACTGGGGCAGCAAACGATCCGGAAGGTTTAGCTGATCGGAAACTGGATATACCCATTGAAGAGAATTGCGATCTTTTATATAAAGTTCACGCTCGCGTCACACAGGGGTCAGAGAGCGAGAGTACCTTTTGCATTCATGCGCACAGTTTCCCAAAAAACGTTCAGCTTCACTGCTAAATTCTATTACACCTTAATCAATTGACAACGTTTAGATAAAACGTGATTGTCTGCAATACTCACATAATCGTGGAATGCCTTAGCCTCGCTTGAATGGTCACAGCTCTCCCTTCTCTCCGGCGATGCACAGTAGAGATCCCAGAACACGCTGCAGAAAAGGTAGCCATGTTTAAAATGGTGAGAATATATAAAGACGAAGGGACAAGTATAAATGACAAACTACGAAGAGAGAAAATCATCGCCACTCTCTTAGCATGCAGCGTTCGTTGAAGCAAAACAGTACTTGTTCTCTTCTTCTTTCGTATTAATAAAACCTCTACGAACAACTCGTTAATTTGGACGTATCGACTAGCTGTTCAACTTCATCGACACATGCAAAGAGCGAGTGACGGAAGGGAAACAAGGTTGCCTACTAACCACCACCACGAATGTAGGAATCCAGGCGGCTCTCCCAAAGTGATATTCTTCTCCCATCTTATCTAAAATACACAGATTGAACGTGTATCAGTGAGAAGCTAACAATAGTCCATCGGTCCCCCTACAAGGGAACAAAACCAAATACAAATAGAATGAGAGAGGGGGCCTGCATATCGCAGTCTACAAACCTCGCTGAGAAACGTTTGGGCGCTCCTCTGGGCGCCTACATGAAGCAGGTATTCGTAGACGTACAATGCAAGTCTACATGTAAAAAACAAGGGAATCAAGTATTACTTTACACTAATGTATAAAACATTTTACGACGGTGATCCTCGATGAAATACACAATGCGGCGGGAATAATTCTCGGCACTCAAGATCATCTAATTCACAAAACTCGAGGAACAAACAACACGTCATCTGACATTTTCGAGCACGCTGAATCCAAATCCCTCACTGAACTGACGTGAAAATTTCATTGCGGCTTACTTTTCTCTCGCCTGAGAATCCGACGGAACAGTATTCGTCTTGCCTTTTGAGAACATGCTGTGCCTGCCTGTCAACGTCGGGTCACTTGATAGCTCCATCATGCCTCACACTAACGCCAAACCCAAGGCCAATGTACCATGACAACGATCACGACCGCTTGTCAAAAAGACGCGTTCTAATTGGTCGATTCGAACAAACCATGATCTCTCAACAAAAGACACGCAAAGGGCTTCCGTCGGATACGTAGAATGGCACAAGACATTTATTTACCTGGACAAGACACGTTTCACATTTTCTCTTGGCATTCTACCTCAAGGCTCAATTGACATATCGTTTACTTTTATTCAGGGCTATATTGAGATTAATATAGGCATTTACACTCATAAACATGTTCATAAAAATTGCGGTGAAAACTT
The DNA here is from genome assembly GCA_035771165.1 of Paragorgia papillata. NCBI lineage: Eukaryota > Metazoa > Cnidaria > Anthozoa > Scleralcyonacea > Coralliidae > Paragorgia > Paragorgia papillata. Next base: position 748,873 of record JAWNZC010000445.1, on the reverse strand, counting down.
CAAAACATAAACAAAGGTACAGTACTGGAGTACTTCGCGCGTGGGTCTGAAATTGACAAACTTATTGATTTAAAGTGGCTTCCGGGTAGACTGGAACGATGCCAGAAGCAGTAATAAATGAAGATGAAAATATTACAGCTTGAGTGTTTCTCGACCTAATTTTGTTCATTTAAGTAGAAGTCAGTCAAATCACACGCCTCAAATGGGTAAATTGCGAGAGAAATTCAGTGGAAAGAGACTTCTATATTGTATATAAAGGAACATACGGTCAGTCTTGCTCTATAGTATCGTGTTTGCAGTCGAATGATTTAAAAAATTTGTAATCGGTCAACTCCTACCAATGTAACAAGCACACTCGAGTTTATCGGCGACTTTTTGGAGTGCAATAATAGTGTTTTTAATAGCGGTAGTTCTAGATTTAATTAAGCGATAGTTTAAATAGTTTAAGTTTGCGAAATTCAGAAATCTTCCGTTGCCCTTGACCTGCAAACCGCAAGAACCGCCTACCACTGGTATAAAATATGACAACATAAACACATTGTATGTTTTGTATGGTTGGGTTGAATTGAATCACTGATTGAATGAAATGTGTTAAATTTACCCGCATGGTTGACCTATTACAACTTTTCCAAATACCAGATCTAGATTGATAGGTTTATACGACACCGATTCAATAATTTTTGCAGGAGGGGGTGGAGAAAAGGGCAAAGTTTTGTTGGCGACCTTTTCACGGAAAAAATGTATGAAATGTCTTTAATTTAACCTGAAAAAACACACACAAATTCAACAAATAATACAACATAATTTTGTAATCGATCTTTAATAAAAGTATAATTTTTATATGTGACCAAAAAAAAAACATGCCCGTGGCCCAGTTAAGAAGTGCACACGGTAACGTTTCCGAGCGTTTTCGTATTGTTTCAAGCAATGTGCTGATTGTTCCCGATTCCCTTGAGAACAGTAAACAATACGAAAACGGTCGGAAACGTTACCGTGTGCACATAGCCTAAGACCCGGGGTCCAGGGCCCTAGCTATATGTTTGAAATTTGGGTTTCTGAAACCGTGAAATCCCGTTCCCCATTTCCCCGCACTTTGAAGGAATCCATGCAAATTTGAGCAAAATATAACGGCTTTATATCATCATTTTTATGAAATATTTCGGCCCAATTAATTCAGATTAGATTTTGAAATTGTATTTCATTTTAATAACAACTGATTATTTTCACTTTTACATTTATGATTTAATTTATATATCATCATATCGTTTATTGAGCCGCCACCGTCTATATAAACTGTTACAGTAATTGTTTAGTTAATCTGTCGTTTGGCAATGTGTATACAAGTGTTTTTAAAAATTGTTGCAATTGTTTTTCTCTGTCTCACCAATTCATTTTAATATTGATCACACAGGGGCGTAGGAAGCAGGGGGGCCGGGGGGACAGCGGCCCCCCAATATTTTATAAGGGGGTGGCCAGAATAGCTTTCGGCCCCCCCCCCCTCAAAATAATTGAATTTAAAAAAAATTGCAGCGAAATATTGCGCTGATCGGCCAATTAATAATAATGATCCATCCTGACTCACGGATAGCATAGACTCACAAATCATAATGCATGAAAGAATTAATGAAAGGGCCTAACGAAACTACGAAAGAGGTAGAGAAGATTCTGAAAATGCCATTTCCGACGATCTAGAGGACTAGAGACTCTAAATTTTCTAAATTTTCCCGCTCGGCCCCAACCATGGTGGCGCCTCGTGGGAGTCCCCCCCCCCCCTAAGTTTATCAAGCTTCCTACGCCCGGCCTGTAAGGCCTGTATTGGTCAACTGGCCACGTACTGGTAAAACAATATGGACGGCACGGACAGTCTGGACAGGACTAGGGCACTAGGCAGCTAGGCTGACTTGGACCGTCCATGGATCACTTTATAGCTCACCTTACATTAGTTTTTAAATGGAGACAACATTATGTCATTTGACTTTTGTGCATTGAAAAACTTAATTATCTATACTGGATTATACTTAATATCTGCGACTTCTCAGTTCTGGGCTTAGCCGAGCTTAGCTGTAAGTTATTTTTTTGTTTTTATTCTTTTTTTATTTTTATTTTTTTTATTTTAGACGACACGACCCCCCTTGAGGGGACAAACGGGATGATGATGATGATGATGGTGATGGTGATGATGATGATTTATTATTTTTATTAGTACTTCATTTAGCCTTTATATAATGGTTATGGTGATATTGGCGAAGCAATGGGCGATGGGCGAGTTGGGTACTCTAACTAGAGAACAGTTTAATAAAGAAATTGTTGAGTTTATTGAAAAGAATAAAGCTCTAAATGAAAACTGGTGTGTTCGTGAGGTTCAGGTTAGTCTTTATGTTCTAACATTCAAGCAGAAATTGTCAAGCCACTTATTTAAAGAACTAGAGCTCACTCATGATTTTGCAGTTCATTTCAGTTTATCATTTAATATCTTGCTGTGACCATCCTCCCTCGGGCACCCCCCGGGATTTGCATATTTTTTTTTGTTATTAGTAAACTACATATTCCCCACCCCCAGGTATAAAAATCTTCACAAGTAGATTTCAAAATTTCAACATTTGAAATAATTTAACACTTAAATTTAACATATAAATAAAATTATACTTTTTTAAAATTTTATTTAATATCCTTGTTTCTTTAGTTTTTGCAGCACCTCTCGGTATTCTCACAGTCTTCCAATGCCCAATCTGGTACCCAGAGCCTTCGCCACGCACAAACAAAGGCTCTGGGATAATCCATCACTGGAAACAGTCTGGAAAAACCTGTTGCCACTTGAAAAGAAGCCACCTTCAGCTAGCCAATCAAAACACTTCCCGGTGATGGATTATCCCAGAGCCATTGTTTGTGTGCAGTGAAGGCTCTGGGTACGAGATTGTCCAATGCCATCTTGGCAGTTGCCAAACAGATAGGTGTGTCCACAGGCTAGGTACCAATCCTCTTACATGAGGGTAATATGGGTAATTAATATATTCCTTGCACCTACTCCCCACCTCTGGGCAGTGCTGGGTTATGTTTCCTAGGGGATTGCCTTGGGGGTGGATGGTCACAACAAGAACTGAATGATGCATTAAGCTCTCTTGGTATAAATGCTGATTGTAGGACAGATAATTGACATTAAATCTGAAAAAAAAGCATTTAATCTATAGAGGAATAGAGGAGTGGCAGCTGGCCCTGTTGGGGGTGGAGGGGGGGGGAGGTTGTATGGGGGTGGTATTCTTGATATAGAGGTGTGTTAAATGGTAATTTGCCATATCCTGCCCCTGAATAGTACCTGTCTAATGATATTAAAATATATTGTAAAAAAAGTAGTTACCTGTATTTCTACCATTTTACCTATTCCCGCCTAGCCTGTAAACAAACTTTCTTTGGGGGTGGGGTGGCTTTGGGAGTCCACGCACACAGAAAGAATGTCTGCTCACAGGCTAATTCCTGCCTTACCCTAGTCCCAGCGGTTCTATGCCACCCACTCCCCATGAAATGCAGAAAGCAGTGAGAGAACCTCTGGTTGAAGACACTGTTTCTTTGATCGCTCTGAGCCAATGAAGTCGTTAGGGTCAGATCTTGACCCCATTTTCTGATTGGCTCAGAAATCTGTTAGGGTGGTAAATCTGTTAGGCAGGTGTTTTATTGGTAGCACCTCTGGGACCAGGGTATGAAAAAAAACATCCCTTTTATTGTTTTACTTTGTGTTATGTTAGACGATGTTACTTATCAAACCCCCAAACATCCTAGGCAGCAATGGGTTAACTACCACGGGAGACTTCAGGGAGCATGGGAGTCTGCAGGCCAGAGTTAAGCTCGCCATATTTTTTTGGTGATTTAATACGGTGATTTAAGTTTTATTTTTTATTTTATTTTATTTTATTTTCTTAGCTTTGCCAGTTACACATTACAATTACAAACATAATTATACAGAACGAAAACAGTTTTGGCAGGGACACCGCAACAGCAATTTAAGCCAATTACTGCGGGCCCAAATTTCACCTCAAAAAGTTTCTTTGCCTGCACTAGATTACCCTCACCTGAAGATTACCCACTCCCAAACTTGTCCCCAGGATCTCCCAGGTGAGGGTGAGCACAAAGTCCACATGGTCAGAAGCTGACACTCAACAATGTAACAGTACTATAACATCAGTTGAAGATCAGGGTGCTCACATTTCTCACCTTGTGTGAACACATTGCATGGAAACGTCTACAGATCATGCATTTTTCTCTGGAACACTGGTGAGACCAATGCCCGTGGAATATGGTGCACATGCATCCAGGGAAAGGCTACTTGTTTGATTTTTCCCTCTGGCAAAGAGTATCTATATAGACAATCTGAATATACATGTAAGGTCATTTGGGGCTTTCTGGAACTCTATTTCGAAAAGACCAAAGTACAAATGTTCAAAATAATCTTTGGCTGTTGTGATACTGAGTTTTCTTAGATGTTTGACGACATTGGATTTTTACGGACTCGCACCCAATCGTCATCCAACTTCTTTAAATATTTTTTGTCACGATGCATACATTCATAAACAATAAATTAACCATTTTACCAAATTAGGTACTTATTATAATTAATAACTTGGTTTAGCCCCATATTTATCAAGCTATGTGGATATCCCAGTGTATATTTTGAAGAATATTAGATTATTTTATTGACATGTAAAATATGCTGATCATTTATATATTATTATAAATGATGTATACTATTTGCAGCTCCACTTCTATATCATGTGGTTTCTGATTGTCAAACTGCCCCAGTTTTTTATGATAACATTGCATTTGAAAGAACAATTAAAATGACAAAGTAACATCTTTTGTTTTAACATCTTTCGTTTCCGTGCTTCATTCTTGAGATATTTACGTTTGTTTGATATGCAAATGTCGTACTTATGACATCTCGTGCACTGCATAATGACTTTTTGAAAGAGCATTAATTTTAGGATGGTCCAAATATTTTACACACAGCTACACACGTTTAGTCATGGTTACATACATGCAAGTGCAAATTTTAAAATTAAGTACTTTCAATAAGCACTCTCGTACAGAGTGATGTCATAAGCATGACATTTGCATATCAAACAAACCTGAATATCTCAAGAATGAAGCAAGGAAACGAAATTCTACGAAAGATGTTACGTTGTCATTTTAAGTGTTCTTTCAAATGCAATCATAAAAAAACATTAGAAATATTGAATTATTTTGTTGACATGCAAGAAAATGTTGAATTTTTAGGATACTCCTGAATGTAAATATTTAGTTAAGCGAGAAAGAATTCCTACAAGTGCAATTGAACTTTGTAAAGATGTGAAATATCTTCAGAACGAGATTGGAACTGAAAATATTCAAGACTGTTCAGATGAAGCTGAGTTTGATAATACAGTAAGTTAAGAACTATTTAGATTATAACGTGAAGTTTCCAAAGTTGCGGCCCCATTACTTTCGGGTAGCCATTACTTTCGTGAAGCCGTTATTTAGTTTATAAAAACTTGGATTACATACATGCATGCACGTGCTTGTATACCGTGGCAGACCAAGGTTGTTTGCGGTATTTGCGCATGTACTGTTCAACTTCCTTACCATATATAAACAACCTCGGTATGCCATCTGGCTCAGTGGTTAGAGCCATAGAAGTAATAGACCTACAATGTTGGCTCTGTCACTTGACAGGGGTCCAAATGAAATGATTTTTGCCCTAATAAATCCGCCATTTTGAATTTTGCAAGGGTTGGGAGGAGGTTCACGTCAGCGCAACTTTTAGTACTCTTGTACTTTGTACTTTGTACTTTTTGTACTTTGTTTCACATGCATGATCACCAGCGGCCGCCGCCGTGTTAAAAACTGTCGAAACGTCCTAGCGCAAATTTTTATTTCGCCCTTATAGACCCTTTTAATAAGTGCAGAGTACGTCATTTTCCGCACTTGACATCATTTTCAGCTTTTTGAATTCTATTGAAAATATACAAAAGCTAAGACAATATAAACAAAATTGAAAAGAATTCAAATTAAGAAAAATTGAAAAGAAATTGACGTCATAGGCGGGTGAGAATGACGTATTCAAAACTATAGTGGGGTCACTTTTTTGACTGACAAGAGATAGGAGCCCGCATTCTAGGTCTATTATTTTTATGGTTATAGAGGGCATGGATATACACATTAGATAGCATAGGTTGCGGGTTCGTGTTCGGTGGAGAGTTGGTGTTTTCTCAGTGTATATAAACGTCTAACGACAGCTTGTGCAACAATTAAGAACTAATGAAACTTAATGAAACTTATTTAAAATTTTGTTTGCGTTTTATAATGGCGGATGATTTTGTTCAACGCTATGATTTTACTCGTAAAAGGTATTAGTCTTCAGTATGCCTTTCTTTAATAAGAAGATAAGCCCTTCCACATAATTTTATAAGCCTAAGTCTTTTGAAAAAAATACTGTACATGCCTATGGTTTCTTTTTAAGTTTATGGTGTTTCTTATTTTGACATAGTAAAGTTTTAAATAATTTTATTATATGGTTGGGCTTGTTTTCGGGTCATTACGCCAAACGGCGCACGCTGATTGGTTGCTGAGAGGTCCGGAAAAAGCCGTAATGCCCTCTCGGCACTGTGAGAGGGGAGGGCATTACGTCCTTTTTAATGACCTGCAAGTTTTGGCGGGAAAATTACTGAGTTGATTTGAATGAAAATAAAAGCGAATTAGATATATTCGTTGGAAAATTTTGAACAATAATACGTCCTGAAACATTAGTGTTTCTTTTTATAAAAATTTCTTATTTAAAAGCGCGAAAAATAAAAGCCTAACAGGTGTAAACATGAAGCGAAACGAACAAGCTCAAAAGTAAGAACTAAGGTGAACAGCGACACCTGATCAAGACAAGCGTAGAACTAAAAACAGATAAGAAAACAAACCAAAAGCCATGTAATAAAAGGCTTATTAACGTCGTTTTCTCGATCTGTACGGAAAAGTATTTGCCCTCGGTTTCTCTCGCACAAACCTCGCTCCTTCGTCGCTCGGTCTGTACGAAAACCTCAGGCAAATACTTTCCCGTACAGACCTCGAACTCGGTTAATAAGCCTTTAATATTTTCAACATGCAGGCATGCAGTTCTCTTGAGAACATAGTAATTGGTCTCACTCGGCGCATGTTCAATAATAAAAGTTCCACTGATACTTAATTGCTTATAGATATCCACAAGTGATGGTCAGCAATGTGAAGGGTTTTTAACCTTTGAATACCACGTGGTTTACAGCCCAAGTTATAGTGTTCCTGTCATGTATTTTTCCGCATGGATGCAAGGTATGCATAACAGTATGACAGTGCACGCTAGTTTTCAGCATGAGTTTAAGGTATCACTATATAGCTATGTCTCTGTACATACATACGTTAATTAATTTTGGTGCAAGGTATGGATTTATCTATTTGCCGACAAACTGTTGCCTGTGGCATGTGGTCTCGTGTCAGAGACTGCATATACCTCCGCCAGCGGGTTATTATTATAGAGATGTTTAAAAAGAAAACGAGCCATCCCGCTAACCAGGTTAGCTCACGAGACCTCCGAAATTGTGCAAATATGTTTGCATAAAATAAGGATAATGCATGCAATGAAGCATTTTTCTACACGGAGAATCTTGTAGTCGGATTTTTATTAATTTTTCATCTAAATTTAAACCAAATTTAACCAAAATTGAAAGAGTTCTGTTGGTCCTTGGTCTATGGTCAACCAATTTCCACAAACGTTCATGAAAATCTGTGCAGTATTTTGTGAGATATCCTGGCGACAAATAAACAAACAAACAAACAAACAAACAAACAAACAAACAAACAAACAAACAAACAAACAAACAAACAAACAAACACAAACAAACAGACAAACAAACAAACAAACAGACAGACAGACAGACAAACAAACAAACAAACAAACAAACAAACAAACAAACAAACAAACAAACAAACAAACAAAACGAACAAACAAACAAAAAACAAACAAACAGGGTTGAAAACATAACCTCCTGGCAGAGGTAATGAGTCAGTGTTCTTCTTCCGATTTCTAAATACTAATTAAATATTGATTTCTTTCGAATTTTACTCATGAATTATTAATGAGTTTGAGGATGTTGTGTATTGTCTCTTTAATTTAGATGGCAAACGTCTTTCGCTAAATGATATTTGGGCTCAAGTCTCGCAGGTTCATCAGGATTTTTTGCATCATGATAAATGGTCATTCATTACACAACAGGTTAGTCATAATCTGTATTGCAGAATCATCCTCACAGAAACATGGAGAGCGATTCTATGATATTCTTACATTGCTTGGCAATGTCAAGCGGGATTTGAACTCATACTTTCGCGGGATACTACTCCATTGTTTTATCTGTTGATTTATCAGTACACAGGGATTGCAGGTAGAAATGTGCATCGGATCGGATTCACCCCTTATGGTCTAGAATTGCAGTTGGGTCCGATCCAAAAAAATAATAATAAAACGCTTCATTGCACTCGTTCATTGCCAAAAATATGTTCCATATCCCTCTTTGTTATATATGTAAACAATGGACTTGACAGTTCCATTGCTTGTTTGTGAAAATTAAATATTTGAATAATACTGTATTAGGATAATAAGCGCAATCAAGATTCTTTCATTCATTTTTTCTATATAATTATATACACGGTGAAGCTCAGACGAATGTTTATGAAATGTTTGGGTTTGTTCTTGATCTATGTTCAACCGTTCCACAAACTTGCATCTACTTGTGTCCAATACTTTTTTAAATATTTTGAAGACGGACGGGCGGACGAACGAACGAACGAACAAACAAACAAACAAACAAACAAACAAACAAACAAACAAACAAACAAACAAACAAACAAACAGAAAGAGAAACAGACAAACAAACAAACAGACAAACAAACAAACCAAAGAGAAAACGCTGATTGAATCTCTCAGCGTTGGTATAACAACAGTTCTGGCTGATTCTTTTTTCTTGAGAACGGTAGGAGTTTGGGACATTATACTCACTGCGTATAGGTTGTTATTTGGACTCTTCATATTTACTTGACGAATTACACATAAACAGCTTAGTTGGCTATAACGGCATTTTTTAACTATATACATAAGGAATAGCAAAGAGCTTGACCCCTTGCTGACTGGGAGCTAGCCAGAAGACCGATTCAGTCAGTCAGGAGTTAATCTTTAAATAAGAAAATTTCTGACGGCCCTGACTGTGTCCTAATAGCTCATTAGTAGTCAGAGCGCCGGTGCCTTCATTTGAAATCGTTAGGTTCGATTCCCAGTTGCCACAGTCAGATTTTTCATATTTTAGTATTGTTGAAAAATAAACCCTTGGCCTGGTACACTTCGTATTTGTGATACTCGTATTTATCTATCCCTCTCTTCCTCTTCCTGGTCAATGTTTAAGGTTGAATAGGAAATACTAAAGAAACCCATGCGATAAACGTTGACAATAGTCTCCAACATTGAACAGGGCCCCCGAAGAATACCATAAAGTTCTCAAAAAGTGCCCCCGTTACTTTCGGGATTAGCGGCGCCCATCGGGGCTGCTACCTTTTGGGTAGCCGTTACTTTCTGGAGACCGTTATTTTCGGGTAGCAAAAAGGTTAGTTAGTATATGACAGCTAGATATTTGATATATATTTATGAAGCCACACATACACGTTCGTGTATAACTAACCAGAAACAAACTCGTCAAATAAGAACACGAATTTGAAATGTGTATTTAAAACCTTACATTACGTACATGAACGTGTTTGTTCGCCGTGGTTCCAGAGGCTCTTGCATGGGATTTGTGGTTAGTGTCCATTACTGTTTGTGAGCATCTTTTTCAGATAAAAAATTTATATCGGTTAAATTTAACGCGTTTTCCGTTACATTCTGTTGACTGTTACTTTCATTTTTTCATTTTTATTTTTTTTTGGGGTGGGGGGGCGGGGGGGGGGGGGGGGGGGGTGATTTTCTTTGGGAACTCTGCGGTAATTAGAACTGAAAATGTTGCCCTCCAGTGCAAGTGTCTCACAAAAGGTTCAAGGTTCAATCCGCGTCTGGGGACTCAGCTTGACTATATAGAACATTGAAAGCTTTAATCTTGGTCTTATCATTTTGTTATTTGGTCTATTCGTGATAAAAAGACAATTACTAGGGGGAAGAACCAACACCAAAACATTGTATAGGGTTTATTTTTATTTAACAAATAAAACATGAAGCTCCGTGCATGTCATTTGAAAACGAACGAAGTTGAGTAGAAGCCTTTACACTTCTTTCGTTTCAAATGACGTCAAACGTACCTTTATAAGAGTACATATATAGGCACAGGAGCGATATATGTTTTATATGTTTTATTTGTTTTATAAAGAAAGAAACAAGCTTAAAGTTGGACAATTGAACACTATCTTCTTCCATAACTTTGATATCCATAAATTCCTTTACTCCTTCAAATTATTCAAAATTTGTAGTCGAGGTACCCAAATCTAGATGAGCTTTATTGTTTTTATTTGGGCTTTCTTGCCTTAATTTATTATGTACGTACTGTATTCATTATATTTTGTGGCAGAATTAAATTCCTTAAATCGTTGAATCAGTTTTGAAAGCTGCATGGCTGGCTTTTCCCGCCAGGCGCTGCCATCCTACGCCATTTTATGCCATTTTACGTCATTCATTATTTCCATATTCTAGCTTAGGCCTGTAATAAACGGCGTATTTTTCACGCGCCGTATAAAATATGAGAATTAAGTTGAACTTCATGAAAAATACGCCGTTTATCACAGGCCTTATAAATGCACGGGGCCAGGCCAATCTGAACGTGCGTAGAGGACACATTATTTTATAATTATTATTTTTGTCTAGGAACATCCACTATTGCAGCAACCATTCTTTCTAGTTCATCCATGTCATACTGCCGACTTTATGAAATTATTGAGTAGAGAGTCGTCGACTGTCAGTGACAAGTAAGTAGAATACTTAATTTGCATAAACTTAATTAAATGCAGGGCATTTTAATTATCTGCCTCGTGATTGGACGATAAATGAATAATGAGTACCATGATTGTTGTATTTTCTAATCTTTATTACTACTCTCGCTACGTGCTTAGTCATAAAACGGTCCTCGTGTTTTTCTCTCTCAATCTTCTAGCCCCCTGGGGAGAAGTCTGGAACTAGTGACGTATTCACTACACCACTCCCCTTTTAATAGTAACTGTAATGTGAAGATATTAGTACGTTATTATAAGGTCAATTATATAAACATATATATATATATATATATATATCCTGATAATATCAATGGATTATCGATGAGTTAACTGGATGTCCATAATGTTCAGTCTGCACTCGGTCTCTGGTAGATCTCCGTGTTGGTATGGCTTGTCCAACTTCCTGTCTTGTACTTGGTTTGCCTGGGCTCCATGATAAGCTGGTCGTCATCCTCATCACTGCCAATTCCACTTGGAATCTTCTTGAAGAATGTAGTATTCCTGATGATGCGGTGATTGTCGTTCGCTGCCACTACCTTTGATCCTTTAACAGAGATCACAGTATAAGGTGTAGCTCGAAAAGTTGTTGAAAGTTTGTTCTGTTTCTTTTGTTTCACAAGGACAGTGTCACCCACTTTGATGTTACTTGGTTGCGTGCGCCGATGTTTATCAGCGTATATCTTTCCCTTCCATTTCGTTTTCTCTTGATTTTCCTTAGCTTCTCGGTGTCGATTGGTTACCTTGGCATTGCGAGGTAATGCTGGTAATTTTCCACGGATTTCTCGGTAATTTTAATTTTAAATTCCTTCTTTAATTTCAAAATTTTCAGATATTCTTGCAGTTATATCATCACTTGGCTTAGTGCTGTCGGACCAACAGTGGGACTGAGGTTGCCGTTGCAGTTGGCTATGAAATAACATTGCCAAAAAACAAAAAACAAAATAACATTGCCAAATAACATTGTGAAATTAAGGTTAGCGTATAAGCTAATATTATAGGGTGATCAAAATTAGAATACGGGACCCCTGCATTGCGAGCTTTCTTTTAATTGCATTTTAATGTCCGTTAAATATAGTTCTTGTAGTTGGCCACTTGTTGGATCAGCATGTAAGAAAACGTAAAAGGAAGGAAGGAAGGAAGGGAGGGAGGGAGGGAGGGAGGGAAGGAGGAAGGGAGGGAAGGAGGGAGGGAGGGAGGGAGGGAGGGAGGGAGGGAGGGAGGGAGGGAGGGAGGGAGGGAGGGAGGGAGGGAGGGAGGGAGGGAGGGAGGGAGGGGAGGGAGGGAGGGGGAGGGGAGGGATGGAGGGTGGAGGGATGGAGGAAAGACTTTATATGTAAACACGGTGAACTTATTAGGATTAACAATAAACAAAAAAATAATAATATTCAAATAACTATACACTATATCAATCTAACTACATTGTATACATTAATGTATAATACAATTTACTATAGATTAAACCAAGAAGAACGTCAAATGCCCTGTTTTCCATGAATGTCGTGTATATTATTGTTGAATAAGGTTGTGATTAAGAAAGCTCGGTGCATGCCAACCCAAAATTTCCGAATGAAATAGCTTTTTTCCGAATCTTGCAATAATAATCACCAAACTTTTCCAACTGCCAAAATGACAGGGCAACAGCAATAACCGATTTTTACCACATTTATACGGTAGTAACGGTACTATATTTTATCTACATCCATTACACAAAAGGTCAAAATGTGCATGACCAATTATACTTCCAGTATAGATTTATATAAGACATGATTACAACGTTCGTCACTCGGTATCATGTTAAAAGTCTCTTGTATAACTTAAAATAGAGGAAGGCTGGAGAGAAGCCAGTGATTCGGCAACAAAGCTCGAAGAATTCGATGTAATAATTCGACTTCAGACCAGCGTTTGGTCATGAAATTACTTCTAATTTGTCTGGATAAATTCACACAATATTCACCCATAGAAATCTCCGATTAAAACACGAAAATATCGGGTAGACACGGCGGTTTCTTAAATCAAGATTCACTCAACCCCCGAATATGCATAAACGTTTTTATTGACTTTACATGCATGCAAGCTACACAATATAATGCTTAAAAATAAAGAGATTTTGCGTGGTACGCAAAAATGAAAATGTTGTTTGAACACGAACAAATTTTCTATTGATTGCTGTAATGAGAGATTCAACGTTTTTGTAGCACTGATGCACACTCACCTTCAATGCGGCCTCTGTGTGGCTAGAACTGCATGCATGTTAGAAATTTGTTGCTTATTTTGTATTAGACTTTTAGAGCATGACATGAATTATAATAATTGAAGCCGGTAACGGGAACCCGTTCATGAAAATCTAGAGGTCCGCCAATCCGTTCCAGTACCAGCGCGGCCTGATGACTACGATTTATACAGCTGAGCTGTGTCAGCTGTGTCAGTCAGTGTAAACTATGATTGAGTGTGTGATGGCTTCGATCAACAAAGCTTTTACGTTATGAGAATGTTTTAATTTATAAAGTAATCTTGAACCAAAGGTAAAAGCTATGCTTACATTTACGAAGCGTTTACCAAGACGTTTTTTGTCTGGGATCCCCGTTTCTAAACTGAGATACTGATAAATGTAAAAGGTAAAGTGCTGCATAGGCAGTGTTTGCGATATGACAAAAGCAAAGCGAAAACCTTTGTGAACTGCCAACATTTTAGTAAAGAAATCATAACGTTTCGAGCAGAGATTTTTATCACAGTAAAAGGTAATATGACAAATACAGTTGCCAGTGTTAGGACCCATAATTTTATTTTCGATACATAGCTAGTGCTCAGTGGTAAAACAGAAATCTTATTTACTTCGCCACGTCTCGCTACGTTTTAGCTCTCTCCTCCGCAGAGGTTCTTTCGGAGATCGGAGATTTCGGGGATGACACATCTCCGACGACGATCCCACACATCTCCGACGATCCCCGACACTCCGAGGCAACACCGCTTGCCAAACGTTTGCGGCTTTGCGCATGCGTGAATTCGCTAGAGTAAACATTGCAAGAGAAGAAGGAACTATAGCCGTGGCAACAGGCAACCAGACAGTGAAGACTAAGTAAGACTCGACTATTCATTTGTGTTTTAAAAAAAGGGTAATGAAAATTACGAAGGGGTCATTTCAGAATATGTTACAATATTGACAAAGAAGCCATGCACAAATTACGCCTACCTTATCTTTTTGGTAGTATGCTTATAATTTTAACTTTTGTGTCAGACTCTCGGACCAGTCCAAATATTTCAGTGTTTTCCCCCTCTTTTTTAAGGTGCGAGCTCGGACGTCGCGCATGCGCAAAACGTTTGGCAGCGGTGTTCTCCGAGGCAGACGTTTTAGGCCGCGTTGGTACTGGAACTGATTGCCGGACCTTTAGTTTTTCTTGAACGAGTTCCGGTTACCGGGTAACTGGACCTATAGCCACTTCGTATAATAATAATAACTTTATTGAAACCACCTTTGGCTAAAGACATACAATGTTTTTTACATGCTCTCAATGGTTAGATCGGGAGCGATGAGAAATACAAACTTTTGTTTACCAACATCCATCTTCTATACGTATTATCATAAAATTTTATTAAAATAAAACAAACTATACGGCTTAGAAATAAATAAAGTGTATTAATATGCCGTATGACTCAACATGACATGATCATGTATGAACTTGGGTCGCCCCTAATTTTAATTTAACCGACAACACACGAAAAATAGTCCGTTTGTCTGCAGCAGAGGCCTATAGGTAAACAGTATTTTGACCATGTTTACACTAGAGCAAAGTTTTCGGATTTGTAAACTCGTTTTCGGATTCACTTCGTACCGAGTATTCGGATTCGTTAGGAGTTTACACTACAACATGCAGTATTCGGATTCATCGGAGTATCAGTAAACAGGGCACAAGTCCATTTATCATAAGAATATTTCGACCTAGACTACGTTTACACTAGAGCAAAAGTTTCCGGATTCGTAAATATTTCCGGATTCACTTCGTACCGAGTATTCGAGTATTCGGATTCGTTAGGCGTTTACACTACAACGGTATTCGGATTTGTTAGGCGTTTACACTACAACAGTATTCGGATTCGTTAGACGTTTACACTACAACAGTATTCGGATTCGTTAGGCGTTTACACTACAACAGTATTCGGATTCGTTAGGCGTTTACACTACAACAGTATTCGAATTCGTTATAGGCGTTTACACTACAACAGTATTCGGATTCGTTAGGAGTTTGCACTACAACAGTATTCGGATTCGTTAGGCGTTTACACTACAACAGTATTCGGATTCGTTAGACGTTTACACTATATACAACAGTATTCGGATTCGTTAGGCGTTTACACTACAACAGTATTCGAATTCGTTAGGCGTTTACACTACAACAGTATTCGGATTCGTTAGGCGTTTGCACTATTCGGATTCGGCCCTTTACACTACACCCGGAATTCCTTATGTTCGTCACTTCGTCATGTTGGTTCCACCGCAAACTCATATGACTGCGGGCGGAAAAAGTATCCAGATTCATCAGAATAACCGTTCACACTAGAGGTATTGTTTCGGATTCAAAAGTATTCGGATACAAATTTTCTACTATTTTTTACGGATTCGAAATCTCCGGATACGTGATCAAACCTGAACGTTTTTATTTCAGATTCATTCTTTAGTGTGCATGTAAACGGCAAAACGAATCCAGTACTAAAACGTTCCGGATTCCGGATTCATCACGGATCCGAATAACGATTATATTTTGATAACGAGAAACGGGATACAAGAGAAAAATGGACGAGATTCGGGATTTCAAAAAATGACGGGAAACGCGATCTAGAAATTTCTGCTATCGTGATTCAGGAAATAAGGAGATTGAACTGAACTAGATTTGAGATTTCTTGAACGACGACGATAGTCGGACAATTGGCATTTGGGACTTTAAATCTACGACGTCAACCTCAACGACGATGTCTTTAAACAAAAGCAACATTTTTGCAAAACAACAATAAATAAGTTTTTGTCTCAAAAGTAATCCTATAACACTGTCCTCGACATTTATACACCCTTACGCCACTTATAGCATTTTCTCGTCTTCGCGGGACAATGTAAACGGCCGAAATCATGAGAACTGTTGCTTGAGATTGACTTCAATGCGGACACTACAATCATTTTAGCCATGCTGGGGCGTTGTGGAAGTCATTAAACTAGTTTCAAATATCGAATATAATAGTCAGTTAACTGTGCACGTGACTTCTTTAAATTGTAAAACTTATCTTGCTTTTTAACCACCGTCGTTGTCTTAGCATCTTAATTACTAAATTGCACGAGTGAAAAAATTTTAGAATTCTATTCCAATAGTTTTGTCAGTCAACCAGCTCAAGGCATGCAACAGCTTGGATTATTCTGGACATTAACTGAGATTCGACTACACAAATTGATATACAATCCCAGTCTTGCATGCAGCACTATACACCCGGATCTTCGCTTGTAAATACTTTACTCTTATTTTGAAAGTTACATTATTTTATATGGCATCGGGACGCTCCGCTATAGCTTGGTTGGAGTTTCGGCTCAATTGGGATCCCGGTCAGGCGCGGGGGAACTGTTTGTCCATATCTATAAAGTTGCAGTAATTGAACTGGAATACTTGTACCTTTGAATAGTATTGAGTCAAAAGTTTGTCCATTAACGATTAGATATAGGGTGAAAACCACGGAGTAAAGACGAAAGTACTGTAAAATAAATCAGGTTGTGTTTTCGGGTTGGTTTGCATGTTTATTAAATTCCCGCTCTTCTTAACCCGGGCTGAAATTCACAGGCACTTACTGCATGCATATATGCATGTGCATATAAACCCGTCTTGAAAATCGTCCCGGCCATGCAACCGTGGGATATATACTGGTGCAGTATATAGTTTATATACCGGGATTATATACATATATATACAAGTCGTGGGATGATTATTTTATATTATTATTATGGCCTTTGGACCTTTATTTAGAAGGTTTTAGTTTTACGAGCGTGCTAAATCACATTCATGCACAGCTCGGCAAAAACTCTTATTTATTTCTATAGTTTCTTTTATATAAGGCAAAACTGAAGCCTGTTATTTTTCTATAAATCATCGCCGCAGTTTCATTTGCTTTTCTATATTTTTCAGCTCGTGAGAAATTGGTATCAGTTTGGCTATCAGAGAGTTTTACTTTTACGTCAGTTCGAAGACCAAATGCGCCGAATGATTACATTGCTGCCAATGTCTCAATTAGAATTACAATTAAAATGACGGTCACACGTACGCCAATATACTGTTTGCACAGCTGCAGAATGGTGACAGTGAACATTTTTTTAATTCAAAGTAATTTATGTACAAAATCAGTTTTTCTCAGTTTGTCTATAATAAACACATCATTTTAATAAACTGTCGATTTGGAAATGTTTTTTGAGATAATTATGTTATTTTTGTTTTTTAAAGCTTAACGAAATATTTTGTATAGCCCCAGAGAGTTTAAATCTATTTTCTGACGTTGCTCGTATATATATCTACGTATATTATTTGAAATTTTGTTTTATACATGTAATAGACCGACTAAAAACAAAGAAAAAGTAATTTACAGCTATATTTATTTTTTCTAGTTTACATATGAAACGTGTGGGTATATAGTTGTCACAGTAACTATATAGACACCTAGAATTATTAGTTTATCATGTTTGATATATAAGACCCAGGTCATCAGTCGATCATATTAATATAAGGATCAGCGATTTTTTTAAAGTGGGTATAGTGGAGTGTATCTAGTAAAAATATAGGAAGAACTATACGTTAGGGAGAAATTTAAAACGAAACTGTACGAGAAAGGCTTTTGGAGACAAAACATTGAAGTTTGTATATAGCACAATGATGGCAGCAGTAAACGTTAGTGTCATTAAAGCTTGTCGTTCTTTGGCGTATGTTGTTCGTTCGCCATCTTCCTCTTACATCATTAACAGTGTGTTGGCTTGCGTTGTAAATGTTCTCTTCGCCATTGTTGGGTCTTTTCTTAACTCGTTGGTTGTATTCATCTTCTGGAAATCGCCCAAACTGAAGAAGAAAATTGCATATTTTTTGATCATGATTTTATCATCGACAGATCTTGCTGTGACTTTAGTTGTTCATTCGCTATTCCTGGTGAACTACGTGAGTGAAATTACAGGAAAGGCAAAGTGTGCATACAAGCTTGCTTATCAGTCGTCTCAGATCATCCTTTCAGGACAATCCGCATTGACTCTTTTCACGATGAATATTGAAAGATATTTATCAATAGTGCATCCTATCTTTCATCTGAACCAAGTAAACAGGCGAAAGTGCGTGGCCGCTTTTTCCGCCCTTGGACTCATCCCGATAATGATTGCAGTGGCTCTATATTTGGGGTCGAGCGTACAGGTGCTGATATCTGCGATGACTATTATTGTATGCTTGGGATCGTGTTTTGTGTATGTATCCATATTTCTTACTGCCAGGCGAGTACTGTTCCCAGTCCGTGTACAAAACCACACCGTACATGACGAAGCGCAAAGAAATACCGCCAAAGAACGAAAGAACATAACAAATTTTCTTCGCGACTTGAAATTAGCCAAAACATCCTTTTTGGTCGTTTTTTGTTGCTTCATGTGTTATCTTCCAAATGGTATTATTTTAGGATCATGGACGAAGCAAACGACATCACTTGACGGAATAGTTCAAGCAAAAGTCTGGACAACTTCGTTCGTCACGATAAACTCAACTCTTAATTGCCTTATCTTTTTCTGGGCTAACAGAGAAATCAGACAAAGATTGAAGATAATTATGAAATACGGATAATAACTATATATCTAGCATTATGACTCATACTGGTTTGAAAGTTTAATTAAACCTTAATAATAAATAGGTGCGACTTCAAATGACAATGTCATTTAAAAACTGTCTCAATTTAAATAAATTGTCATCTCTGTTTTCCTGATATATAAATTGTACTTTTATTATTTCAATAACTTTTGCGAAAATAAGGAATGAACTGAACTAAACTAAACCATAGTTCCTAGAATAAATGGCTAAACTAACTTTGTTTGTACTGGATATACATAGATTGTACTTTTATTATTTCAATAACTTATGCGAAAAGGAATAGACTAAACTAACTTTGTTTATACTGGATAATACATAGATTGTACTTTTATTATTGCAATAACTTATGCGAAAATACAGTATAAACTAAACTAACTTTGTATAAACTGGATAACCGTATCAGTTATATCTAAAGTGTTCTCCCTAAAGGTCCAGTAAGGACCATCCCTCATTTGTCCATTGTTACTACAGGAGGAACCGGTATATAGAGTCAAACTGGAAGCACGCGCTCTTCTCTCATGCGGCCAAGGTGAAATTTTAATCAAAACCGCATCGCGAGTATAGGAATCGAACCCAGGTCGCAGAGGTGAAAGGCGCGGGCGCTAAACAAATTATACCGTAATAATTGTCAGTTGTTTGCTGTACAAGCTGTGTTACTCAGAAAAACTCTGAGCTCTAAGCGGGACTCGAACCCGCAACCTTCTGAATGCTAGCCAGACGCTCTAACCATTAGGCCACTAGAACTCAGATAGCAGAGCAAGGTTATTTAAGGTAATTACTTGGGCTATCTGTGATAGCCGAGTCTAGGTTTCGGCTCTGTTCACATGTCGTCCACGTTGCCTTTCGTCCACACGTAAATGCTGAATCCGCTTATTTTGAAGGTTCTTTTTTTTTACAAAAACGGGCGTGGACGGGAAAATACGAAACTGATTAAAATGACCGTGATGCGTTTTCAGTTTAGGGGCCGATTACACCAGGCAAGTTGCCTCGGCGAACCGAGTTGACTCGTCACGATGAGCATAAATGATGTTGAAATCGTGCGTTCATTCAACTTCTCAGGTTTTATTTCAGTTAGTCTCAAATTTTGCACCATAACAGACATCCATAATCCTACAAATCCTATGTTTTTATTTTTCGATTTTTTGTATTTTTCGCGGGGAAAATGACGTCACGTGTTTGGCGCGAAAATTTTGCTTTAATATTTTTGCATGTTTGATGATGTTAGCAAACACCTGCATTTTCTTAACTTTTATAAGGTCACCTATTTTATTTTTGAGACCCCATTCACACGAGTCTGGAGCGAGTTGAAAACAGCGCTAAAAAGTCACAAAACGCCGTTGTGTTCACGCGGCATCGTATCGAAATTGTGTGAAAACGGCGCTCTAAACATACCCTGGGTGCCAGAGGTTCTTCCACGCTCGTAGGGACCCAGGGAGCCCACCCTAGCAGTATGACACAAGAAAATCAAATTACTCAACTTACTTGAACTGAAACAAACGAATTTGGACAGTTTGAATGCAAATAACTCAAAACGACTTTTACTTGAATTTACACGAAGTATACTCTTCGATTCCTGTCGAATGCCCGCAGAGGGCCTGATTTTGTCCATTCAAACTGTCCAAATTCGTTTGTTTCAGTTCAAGTAAGTTGAGTAATTTGATTTTCTTGTGTCATACTGCTAGGGTGGGCTCCCTGTGGTAGGGGCCGAAAAACCTCTGGCACCCAGGGTACTCTAAACACAAAATCCGGCACCTTTTCGCTCCGCTTTACTACCCAGTTCCTAAATTTTCAGTTCCTAACCAAACGGCTGGGGTATTTTTCAGCGATGGAAACGTTCATTTGTCTTCTCGACTTTGGAAAGCTTCTGCTAAGAATTATACAACAATGACTAGCCAATAGGAGAGTTCCTAACAGAAAGACTAAAATTGTAAACCTAGAATGCACTATACACTTTGGTGGGATAATATTCTTTGACTGTTGCTCCTCATTTCCATTTACTTTTGACGAGATATGGCTATTTAAACAGTGAACAGCATTGAAATACTCGATGTACACCAGAACGTTCCGGAGTAGTGTGAACACCTTCAAAGCCGAGGGGCAAATCACTCCTGAAAAAGTGTACGTGATAAATAAATCATGTGAAGTTTTTCCTGATTTTTTTATTTTTCTCGTGATTTTTAAATTTTTTTCATGATTTTTTTGTGATTTTTCTGAAGGTGTATGTGATTTAAATCAGTGATTTGCATGCACATGAAAAAATCATGTGAAAAAATCATGTGATTTTTTTCATGATTTTTTTATTTTTATTTTTTTCATGATTTTTTTGTGATTTTTCTGAAGGTGTACGTGATTTAAATCAGTGATTTGCACCTCGTTCAAAGCGTCGTTAAATTTTGACGGACTCATGTGAACGTAACCACACTTTACCGTTTATTTTTTATACCGGACTCGTGTGAATGCAGTCTAAATCAGCTATTTTCCTAGGTCAAAAGTCTTTACTGAGTTCGTTAAGACTAATTGTACTTTCTGTAATATTCGAAAGTAATATTCTGCATAGGCGTAGGCACCCCATAAACAATTAAATGGGCAATAGTGATTAGAAGAGATTAACTGTCTTGAGCGAAGGAAGTATTAATACCAGTCTTTGTACAATAGTAAATTAATTACTCTAATTGTTATTCGCAGCAAGATTCGCTTATTTGGTCTGTCCTAAGTAAGCTACACTAGTGAGGCTGGCAGGTCATTCACAGTTAGTAGTATATATTAAGTTATGGAATAGTCTGCCGCATGAAATAAAGCGAAAACCAAGTGTCTGCTCATTTAAGAAAGCTCTGAGAAAATATTTTATCGAATCTTATAAAAACATTCCAGTCGTCGTATCTTCTGCATATGTTTGTATGCAGCTAGCTTTTCCTTTTTTTCCCCCTTTCTATATATATATATATATATATTTAACAAATAAATTCCATTTTTCCGTTCAGTTATGGATGGATGCACAGATGACGTCACAACGTCGAGTCAACGAGTGGGTCACTGATGTTCTTACCACGTTGTGACGTCCTCTGTGCATCTATAACTGAACAGACAACGGAAACATGGAATCTATTTGTTTTATACAATAAAAAAGTTTTAAAAAAAAATTTTTGATAAGATTCATTGAATTTCCCGCCGAACTTCCGGGGCATTGAAAAAGATGAAGCACGCCATCTGACGTTATCCATGATCTATACAAAACAAGCAATATGATTGGTTTGTGACATTAGAGTGGCGATTTTCATTGGTTCACAGCAATCAGAACAATATATATATATATAGTTCAATCTACAGACACCTATATGTATATATATATATATAGATATATATATATATATATATATATATAGATATATATATATATATATATATATTATAGAAATATATATTATAGAAAGGGAAAAAAAAAGAAAAGCTAGCTTGATTCCTTGTAAATTTAAAAGAAAAGCTAGCTTGATTTCTTGTAAAAGCTTGATTCCTTGTAAATAGTTAATTCATATTTCTTATCTATATTACGTTATATATTTGTAACTTTTCGACATTTTTGACACGAGAGCCACTGGTTTGACATGAAAGCTGTTATGTGTTTACCCTCTTTAAATAAAGTTGTTGTATTGTATTGTATTGTATTGTATTGTATTGTATTGTATTGTATTGTATTGTATTGTATTGTATTGTATTGTATTGTATTGTATTATTCATCCCTTCGATGATGCCAGAAAACTTCGCCGAGTTACTGGCATTAAAAATTTTGATGTGTTATTGCAATAACATATGTCTTCGACTCGGCAACGTTGATCTGCGTCCTTCGCAATTCAGTCACCGCGGCTGCAAGAATAGGAATGATTATAGCCTATATAGCACTATATAGCTCGCTCCTTTCTTTAACTATATTTAAGTCTATTATATTTTAATGAACTAATTTTGAATATAAATAAGTTTTGTGGAAACACCTGCACGTAAAATATATTATTATTATACTACATATTATTATACTTATTTATACTACATTAATTATCGCCATGAAAACTTTCAAAGAATTAATTAATTTTGAATAACCAACTCGTATAACTCAACATCAGAATTAATTATACAGTATTTACACGATCTTATATACTGACTATTTTAATAGTTTATTAACACAATAATGTTTCTACTATTACAACAGATACGAATAGGAATAAAATACAATATTTAAGTCAAATAACCCTGAAGCAGCACGCCTATATAGCTTAATGCAATATCTATTTCAGGCTTTGCAAAGTTTAAAACTTGAGCCATAAAATATATATAGTGTAAGGTAAAAGCATCGTGATTATTATGTAGCCATGGTCTGGTTTATAACAGGCTTTTATAGGCCCGGTTCAAACGTCGCGCTTATCATGTGCCGAACCTAATACATATTAAGTTCGACAAAGTTCGACGTGATTCGACGTTGATTCAAACGTCGAACTTAATTAGTCGAACTTAATTGCTATATGCGAGCATTCGTTGAATTTGGTCAGTGTCCACCTACGCGAATGTACCGCTTAACATGAATAATGTGCCATGAATCGCACGGTTTTCGTTTTTCTTGTCTATTTCTCACTATTTTCTTGTCGAAATTTGGTGTCGGTAAATCCGAAGAGAGCGAGAAAAGAAAACAGAATACAGTAAAAACCCGCCAACAAGAACCTACTCCTATTAAGAACCTCAGGCTGAAATTGAGAATTTATTTATATAAGAATATATAAGAATATATAAGAACCTATCCCAGGCTGATTTGGTGAAATGTAGGTTCTTGTTAGCGGGTTTTTACTGTAATTGTGAGTAGATAATTGACTTGAATCTGCCTTACACTAGCCTGTTTTCAGGTGAATGCGGAACGTATCTCTGTGCGCCGTCCGACTGACTTCATCTTCTTCAAACAACTCAGCGCATCGATTACATGTCGGCGCGCTTATAGCTACTACAAGTTATGCACTCGCGAGAAAAGATCATTACTGTTTGTATCGTGTCCATATTTACTCGAAAAGACCGCCGTGCGTATTAAGTTTCATGTTTTCACCTCGCATTACAGCGACATAAACTAGACAAACACGTTTTTTCGTGAATTGCATTAGGTTCGGCACATGATAAGTTCGACGTTTGAATCGACGTCGCGCCAAGTCGAACTTAATACATTAAGTTCGACCTAAGCGCGACCGCCTCGGTCGAACTTAATGTGGGCGTCGAACTTAATTAAAATCGTCGAACTTAATTGATTCAAACGTCGAACTCATCATGTGCCTAACACTTCGAATTAGGTTCGGCACATGATAAGCGCGACGTTTGAACCGGGCCTAAGGTCAGTCATACGTTATGAGTTTTTTCCATTCTTGTCTGAGTTGTTTGTTAGCCCAGAAGAAAACGAGGCAATTAAGGGTTGAGTTTATTGTTGCAAATGAATATGCCCAGACTTCTGCTTGAAGCATTTCATCGAGTGATACGACTTTGGCCGTCCATATTCCCACAACAATGCCAGCTGGAAGATAACAGATAAGGGAACAACAAACTACCAAAAATGATGTTTTTGCCATTTTCAAATCGTAGAGAAATTTTTCTCGGGATTTTCTGCTGTTGGTTGTTGAACTTTGCTGTTCATCACTTGTAGTGGCGTCGCGCTGTGAATTCAGTACCTTTTTCTTTTTGCAGTATATCGATATATACACAAAACATGTTCCCATACTTACAATAAAAGCCTCCGCCATTACCAAGATCGAGAATTGTTTCGCAAAAACTCGACAAATTCCTATTATTGTTGAAATGAAACCGAAAGTAATTAAAGCGATAACACATTTTCCCTTTGTTATTCGGTTTCGATGGGAGATAGGATGCACTATTGATAAATATCTTTCAATATTCATCGTAAAAAGAGTCAAGGCGGATTGCCCTGAAAGGATGAGTGACGATGTTACATAAGCTATCTTGTATGCGCAGTTTGCTTTTCCTGTAATTTCACTCACGTAGTTCACCAGGAATAACGGGTGAACAACTAGCGACACAGCAAGATCTGTCGATGATAAAATCATGATCAGGAAAAAAGTGACTTTCTTTCTCAGTCTGGGCGATTTCCAAAAGATGAATACAACCAATGAGTTAAGGATGGTCCCAACGATGGCGAAGGTAGCGTTAACAACACAACCCACCACACTGTTAATGATGTAAGAGGAAGATGGTGAATGAAACACGTGTGAGGTTGTGGCATGGCAATATTCAATGTCGCTGACGTTTACGGTTGCCATATCGAGCAGTTTTCATTCAAACACTCTCCCCTTTGTTTGGGTATATAGAAAGTCCTGTTTAGCATATCTTCTTTGCACTCTATCCAATAAAAACACTCCAAAAAACGCAGGCGATGCACAACAGTTGCATGTTGATTGGCTGAACGTAATTTTCGTTGTTGAGATGATAACGCGGTCATTTATATACTACTTATATTTCATTGGTTTAATTTATTCCAGCTTTCAACTGGACAACTTTTGTGAAGGCGTTCTTCAATCGGTTGTCGGCAACCAGTGGTCTTTAGCCGACTTTCCGCCTGAAACATAGGACTTTGTTCTGGTTAAACAGCCTAGAAGATGACATAACATTCGTTCATCTTAAATTTAACATCAACATATTATGCATGCATTAGGACACTTACATAAAGCATATACTCTCACTTATAGCTCTGATAAAGATGAAATGACTTTTGTAAATAGCCCCCTCCCCCTATTTTTTTACATAATATTTTTTTGAGGGGGTCTGATCATAAGTTGCCCAACTAAATAGTGACGTCATATATATGTAAGCGTCCCGTTTGTATTAAACTTAGTAATACACATGCCTTATAATATTTACACGTAAATACTGTTATAGTATGTATATCATTCAAATATCTCCCTTGTATTTTACTGAAACCCTTCTTCATGTTCTTTCATGAATGCTAACAAAGTGAGAAATTTCTATTTGGTTGATAGTAAATCTAATTTGATCATGAAATTATACAAGAGTTGGCAGCTAACAGTTGATTATTATCCTTAAAAAGTCTCCTTTTAGGAAAAATGTATAGTATACTAAGAATGAAAGTTGAAAATATAAATTGTGGTTCATACAATAACAAGATGAGTGAGGCATGCAATCGCGATTGATTGTCCAAAAGATTTATTTTTATTTATTTATTTATTAACTTTACAACCATACAAGTGTGCGAAAGAATTAATACAAGTTAAAAATAAAAAACGATGCAAGCCTTGATCATGGTTGAAGGTATGGTCAACAGGACATGAATCCCATGTGAAGACCAACCTGACAAAAAATACGGAGTGGACATAAATTAAAGACAAAGACTAATACACTATTTACATACGATAGGACAGATTAAGAACAACAGCTTAATTAAGTTGTAAGAACGACACTTAGAGCAGTAGGTTTTCCAAGTGCGCATTCTATTTACTTCAAAAGTGGAGTCTAATTGAGAAGAGTAGTAAATATAAAGTTGGTGCTTAAAAGAGGAAACAGACGTACTATTACGGATGATCGGAGAGAGATTGTTCCAGAGAAAGACAATTCGGTTAAAAAAAGAGTTCCTAAAAAGAGAAGTCCTGCAAGGATTGGCTTGAAGCAAGTTGTCCTTTGCTTGAACGGGTGCGAGACGAGCGATGAGAAGAAAAAGAGACAAAAGAGGAGATTTCTATATCGTAGAGGCCTTGTTTGCATTTGAAAAAAAAGATAAGATCTTTTATTTCAAGCCAGTACGATATCGGAGAAGCTCTAGAGAAATTGGTTAATGGCCAAGATGTTTTCGTCAGTCCGCCTCCGGGAACAACGCGCTGAGGGGACTGTCCTCTTTCCAAGTTGCGTCAATCCCAGACTAAACCGAACCTTCAAGAACCTTGCTTTCTATTTTATGATATGCAATGATTAATTTGCTTGAAAGAACCGGGTGATTTCGACCGAAAGGAATGCTTTGATGCTGCCGCTCCAATCATATGCAAGTAATTGTTTGCCCAATCATAATGCTTCTTTTACTCCAATCTCGTTCCCAGAGCCCACGTTCCCCACCCGGGAAACGAGAGACTCTGGGATAATCCGTTTCAAATCACAGGATTCTTGTTATTCCGGTTGAGGTACGCATGCGTAAATATCCGAGCGCGGATAGTATGTTCTCCTTGTTTGACTTTTCCCCAAACAAGTCAATGGGGTTGCTGGCGAAGCTCGAATTACAGCATCTACACACATACGGCGAAGATTTCGATCGCGGCAACGTCTTCACTGGAGTCTTGTCGTCCGACATCTTTGTTATTTCGGTTTTATTAATTCTACTTCCGGTCACTTCAGACCAACTCATGCTCACTATTCAGCCAATAACGTAACGATTTGAAACGGGTTATCCCAGAGTCTCTCGTTTCCCGAGTGCATGGGGAATTCTAACCAGTTAACCGAAGCATCCTCGATTGTCCGCATATACGAGGCCATTTGCTTATTTTTATTTATTTATTTATCATTTATTGTTATTTATTTATTATTTATTATTATTTATATTTATTTATTATTTATTTGTATTTATTTGTATTTATTTATTATTATCTTTTTTGTATTTATTTTTATTTATTTTTAATTATTTTTATTTATTTTTATTTATTTATTTATTATTATTTATTTATTTTTTTATTTATTTATTTATTATTTATTTTAATTTATTTTTATTTATTTATTATTATTAATTTTTATTTATTTATTTTAATTTTTATTTATTTATTATTATTTATTTTTATTTGCAACTTGTGCGTTTCTGGCTGTGTAATAGAAAGGTATCGGGGACCCGCAGGCTATTTGTTCTGGCCATTTTGGGTTTTTTCGCCATCTACGAAGTTGCGGTACCCAAAATTTCAAGTTTTATTTCGAGCAGCTCTCGAAACATTATTTAAGAAATAGAAAACATTTTCCGTGTTTCCATAGAGTTATAGAAATACGAGTGCAAGTTTGGGAGAACGAGAAATTGTAGTGGGTTTGTGAGAAATTGTAGAAATTGTAATTCGAGTTCTCCCAAACTTCCACAAGTGTTTCTATAATTCGATGGGAACAAGGAAAAAATGTTTTCTATTTCCTTTATAAAATAACCTGTCGAAAATAGGTATAGAATTAACGTAAAAATAATCACTGCATCAAAGCGTAAATTCTCCTTACTCTTCATAATACCGTAATGATGGCGTATTGAATGGCGTGGACCTTGCCGTGTTTCCATAAAGTTATAGAAACACGGCTTTCAACCAATCGCCGCGCTTGTTTTCAAAATGTTATTTTATAAACATGTATACACTATACGTCTGATTTCTCGAGAAACAGTTTTGTCTTCCTGAGAATTTGTTTGATTCTTGAGACGAAGTCGGGGATACCAGTGTCACTAGCGCACTGACCAAACCTCGTTTTTGATATGACGTCATTTTTTTAGTTATGCATGACGTCATGTTAAATTTGAACTAAATATGGCGACGTTGATGTCGTTTTTGCTTGCGTGTTGTGTTTTGGATACTGGCATTTTAGAAAAGAACTTTTATAAATATAATATTGCTGCTACGTTTGTGGAGATGGATGTCTTGTTTTTATCGAATATCAACGCACAAGTATAAAGAACTTTGTCAGGTAAGTCGGTATATATTTTAAAGTATTATAGACGAATACATGCAAGATTTTTTGTTTTGTTTTTTTGTGTACAAAATCTTGGTGATCCGTGATGGTGCTCAGGCAGAAATAGTACAAAACCAATTTGGCAAAACATTTCACTTTCTTAGAGCAAATGTTTCAAAGTGGGTCTTTTTCGATAAATGTCTTGTTCTTTTTTGAATGCGAATTGGACTTTTACCTTTTTGACTAAAAAGTTTACGTTTGGAAAAAGGTTTCTTGTCATGTGCAATGGTTCATCTAGCGTTGTTTAACTATATTAATTAGAGGGGAAATATAGCTGTTGGGCATTAGATTTTGTTACTATATTCTTTTGGTATCTGATCACCATCGTAAAGTTGGAAAATTATGAAAACTACAACTTTAGCAGGCTTTAGAAATTAAGGAATATGTTTTGTATAAATAAACTTTTATTGCCTATTGCCAAATCAGAAAGCATGGTTTATAGGATGACATGAGAATTTGTAATCTATGCCCACAGGAATTTCTGTGAAATCTCTTAATTTTCTCATGGATTATTAGTGGGTTTGAGATGCTTTATAGAAAATATCTACAAGCAAATATTTTTTTCATATTAGTTTAGTTCACTCCACTACACTTACTTCACTTAACTTTACTTTACCTCACTTCACTTTACTTTTTTTTCTTGTTGTGCCATGTATGGTCGACTTTTGGTTGTTTTTGGTTACTTTGGGTTGTTTTTGGTTGCTTTTGATTGTTTTAGTTGTTTTTGGTTGTTTGTGGACAGTGGGCGTCCTATATCAATGCAATGCAACGCAACGCAATGCAATGTAATGTAATGTACCTAGTTTAATTTTCTTTGTCATTCTCCTTTTTAGGCTTTATGTCTAACGTAGAAAACGAGTTTTCCTTTAACACAAGTACAATTTCAGTGCCTTCTCCCACAACAAAGTCGCCATCAAACCAAAACTACAGCGAAAGCGGCCTTCATGATATTAGTTTATGCTCTAGTGTCCCTATATGCCGTATTTGTCACTGCAGCAGCGAGGAGGAACAGTTAATTCAGCCATGTCGTTGTTGTGGTTCAGTCTGCCATGCCCATCAGTCTTGTCTTCGCACATGGATAGTTGGCTCTGCAATATCATCTTGCGAGTTATGTAATTATAAATTCAGAACGAAAAGAAAACGCATCAAGGATATGCGAAAGGTATTTATACTGTACATGATTTGAATGTTTTTTCATATAATTTATTGGCCAGTTTTTGGGTTGCAAACATGCACTCTTTCGAGACTCAAAGAACAAAAACATGGCAGCCATGGGGGGGGGGGGGGGGGGGGGGGGAGTACGTATGCTGGCCGAGAGGTCAAAAGTTGTTAATGTTGCCTTTGTTAATACAGTCGTTGGCACCTAAGCGTGTACACCGTCCGTCAAAACATGTTTTATGTCAACGTCAAAGTTAAATGTTTACCTTGCAAACGTATTAGGTTTTCATTCGATACATTCGAACCAATGCATTATTCTCACATGAATGTGCCCTTAGCCAATCACGTCTCGCCAATCCCACGGTGTTGATTTCAAAACGGTTAACTTTAGCTTAAATTTAGAACATGTTTTGACGGGCGGTGTACACGCTTAGGTGCCAACGACTGTACAACAATTTTGTCAATGATTGTAGCTACAAGACAGTTTCTGCTATCATGCTACGACTGGACAGTAGGCTTAATATATACTTCTGTGCTTATCAACCAAATTTGCCATCGGTGCAACACAATTACATTTATATAGAACCGCCTATAAAGCTTGGTTTCCATATAATCGCAGAAATCGCTGTGATCGTTTAAAACTGAACGAACTTGGTTTGTTGCCATAGAACATTACAATGGCTGACTACAGTTGAACAATGGCTGGCGATTGCAGTGATTATGGAACTGCCAGGCTTTATAAGCCTGGTTTCACTAATAACGATACAAGGATGCACGAGCATGAATCCAAACGAAAACCAAGCGATGTTCTCTTGTGGGACTTGAACATCGATCGTTTAAAAATAGACTCGGCGATTGTAGGGATCCCAACTATCACGAAGATCTGCCTTGTTCCATATAAGGCCATATAATATCGCTAGTATCGCTGTCAAACAAACAAACAAACAAACACAGTCAGTGACATGAATGACCATGGGCTACACACGTACAAAGAAATTGACGAACTTTTATCACCAACACAGTAGACGAATTCTGGAACTCAGATGTTGCTATCGCAAGCCTAGCCTGGTACCCTGACCCAATTTCAAAAGAAATATGGACCAGGTATATAACCACTAATTTCATTCTCGCGTCATCTGGGCTATTAAAATTCCCTGATGTCGATTGCAGTTTTACTCAGTCATATAGCCAATAAAAACGCGCGAAAATTTTAACAAATAGGAAGTCTTTAGTGGTCACTTGGCTATCGCAAGCCCCGAACTTCTCATTCAACTTGCTCTCATTAAAAAATAGGTACTTATTGCGTACATGCGGATACTGGTGTTGATTTGGCTAACAGATAACAATGGAACAATGTAATTTTTTCACTAAAACATACTGAAAACTGTAGATAATCTTGTGAAATATCAGCATATCTTCTCACATCTTACCTATATAATTAACAATAATCGATATAATTTCTAAATGCTCCTAAATTAACAATATTTGTTAATTCTAGCCCTTACTCAATTCACACACATTCATTTTGTTATATTCATGTAATTATGTTATATTTCCAGTTACATTTTCCTCGACCTAGCATCAAAGGTTGGCTTCATCTCTCCCTATTCCTGGCGTTCTTCAGCATAATGTTGACGTCGCTAACCTGGATCATGTGGTCCCAGATAAGCACTTCTGAAGAAGCGCAAGCAGAACGCGACAGCAAAGAGATCAACTACGCCTATGCCCTTAATGGTGGCTTTATTGTCATGGCTCTGATTGGCTTGTACCTCGACAGTTTCACCCAATGCCGTTCCTATTACAGACGTTGGGTCCTCCTGAACCAACACCTGGTTATCTTACCCTACGACGTCGAACAGGACACCAAAGATAAGCAACTCGCGTCGCTCTCACAAGCGAACAGAAGCAAAACAACGGAATTCCGTCAAGTAAGGCTCAGTGTCTCGTCTCGTCAGAACAGCGCTTACATAAATGACATACCAAGTGGTGACATAATACTACCCAACCCCATTAATTTACGTTCAGTGCATTTAAATTACGAGCAAGGAGATTCTGAAGTCATCGAACATTGGTCGTTCGTGACCTCTTCCTTCGAGCTGCCAAATCAAAGTCAGAGTCAAAGTGAAAGCCAGGAACAGTTCTCTTTACATGAATCGCAAAGTTCTCCCCCCGATCTTCAGCATTGCGTAAGAATCAAAGAATCGTATGTTTGATTTAACATTTAATAGCGCGTTTTTGTCTTAAAATGTTAACAGCAGATTTGTAAATTTAAATCTCTAAATAAATCATTGGTATATTTGCCGCTCCTTTATTATATGGAATACCCGAGTGTTTTATTGACGTTTTCACATCTAATATAATCGATAATCTCACATATGGATTATAACGAAATGCATTTGTTTACAAAGTTTACTGCTCTATTTTGATGAGGACATGCAGTTCGTAATCTAGACTGCGCATCAAAATTCGCGCTTTCTGCGTCGGTATAAAACTTACATCAGACTCAGGAATTCAGTGTAACGAATTCGAAAGTGTAAATGAAACGTGTGTAACAGAAACCATGCACTCTAAAGTTTGTATTGACGGCGAGTTCCCGGGTGTCCGGACATCTACACTTTTTCTTAGTAGTGTTTTTCTGGTATTGACTTGTCTGTACTATGTATACATGCAAAGCTTTATTATTGATATTATATGCAATATTATTATTAATATTAATTATATGATTTGGATGCATATATAATCTTGATGACATAAATATTTGGTGGTTCCCGAATCCCAATCGTAATAATTTCCCTAATTGCAAATTTCTGGATTCATTGCAGTATACTAGATTTTACTACGGCATTGCCACTTCGAAAGATTACTTGAAAACTGAATAAGCGTGTGTTTGAAGATGTTTATGCACGAGCAATGAATTTTTTGAGGTTCAATTTGGTTAGATTTGAATTGTTTGGTTCAAGCTTTTTATAGACACACCCAATACAAAACAGGAAATTATTTTTATTGGCTATGGCGCGTGACATGAATGGGGACGGAAGGGAAGAATCAATGATTTGTGTCAGGTTCTCTTTATAGAGACTGATACTCAGGTTAGGCCGCTAGTGGCTTCATAAGTTTATTGCTGACCAAGTGACCATTAAAGGTGAAGAAATGAGCAATGCAGTAATAGTTAGATCATTCAGTGGTCTGTACTAATGGGCGTTAGTATAAAGACACACGTGATTATAGAAAATCGCGGGCGCTGATTGGTCGAGCTACTTCTAGTTAACAACACAATCAAATGCAAGTTTGAAGAGAACGTGAAGTGACCTGATGAGAACACAAGCCCGAAAGGCAAGTGTTATAGAGAAATTTTTCTATTAATAAAAGTTGTTGGCTTGCATGGTAACTTTGTGTGACATTTTTTTGAAACACGGAACACATACAACTTTTAAAAGCTTCCAAATCTCCTGATGTGTCAATTCAAGCTTGAGAACGCGGGGCTTTTAGTCACTGATCATAATCCCAAATGAGAGTCGAACTGATCTAGGTTTCCTTCGTCAACTAGGTTTTCTTTGTGATCTAGGCTTTCTTCGTGATCTAGGTTTTCTTCGTGACCATTTTGCTCTTCTGGTGTGTCTATCAAGGTTTCGTCGTTTTCTTTGTTGTTCATTATCACAGAAGTGATGGTGTTGTCTTCAGGGACCAGAAGTTCATGCGACTCATGTAAACACCCTATTAAAGATTTTAGACACACATTACTCATTTTAACGCAAAAATATCTCGAATCCACCACATACCCATCAGATATGTATATATAATGTGATCTTCGATCTACTACCAGCATATATAGTGTTCTATATATGTTGAAACTAACCAGGTGATAATTTTTAGAAATTTTGACCAACAAAAACTGGAGATATGGGTCTAAAAGATGAAAACCGCAAAAAGTTGACAAATTTCAAACGCCATTATTGCACGATAACCTACCATTCTCAAACAAATATTTTATAAATGTGGTTCTTCTTCTTCTCAGTGCAGTCCAGTGTACATAATAATTATGTAATGGTTATTTTAGAAACAACAATAACTATAGAGTATAGACTGAGTGTACGCACGAGTCTATGGTTATTACAAGTCATCAAAACAATGAATATCGCGGACTCAAATAACCGAATAGGCTAGCTGGTTGCGGACGTATTCGTGGTTGATGTGAAAAACAAACACGCCCATTGCACCTCTTCCCAACGGGGCTAAATATTGAGAAGTAGTACATCGCCAGGAGCACACATTTCCGTCAAGTTGAGTGATGCCGCAAAATACGAAATTTCATAAGTTCAGTCTACCTTGGTCTTTATGTACGAGTACGCGTTGCCCGCACAACCAATCCATTAAATTTTGCTTTCCATGTTTAAAATACCAATCGGTGATGTCATCTTCATATTCTTCTAACATGTGCACACACTGGAAAAGGTCGAAAGATAAATACTGTTTCAATGTATACAGTTATTTAAAGAAATTGGAAATATACATTCAGTTTGTCTATAATTTGGAACAACTCATGAAATGCAAGACCTTTTACAAATTTTCTATATTTTTCTTCATTTTTGAGATATTTCACTGAATTTGTTTGATATATAAATGAGATGATCTCGATGTCATAACCGAGTTGATTTAAATACAAACAAACAGAGCTCCGTTTGCTCGATCTGTACGGAGAAGTATTTGCCCTCGGTTTTATTGCGCAAACCTCGCTCCTTTGTCGCTCGGTCTGTAAAGACCTCACATTCGGTTAATAAGTCTCTATTATTATATGCATGGCACAAGTTACTTCCGTTGAAATTGTGTGTTCTCATTGGCTGAGACGCGTCACGTGCCGGTCGATTACGCGGATTTTGCCAGCCATTTTGTTTGCAACTGAACAATGAGAGAAAACCGCAAAAATTTTGGAATTCAATAACCTGAGGACTAAATTATGTCTGAGTGCAGGGACGATGAGCAATCTGAAATGGAGTTTTAATATTCCGAAAGCGATAACAACAAGAGCAACAACATTGAAAACGATGAGTCTATGTCACACGCTCGAGGTTACGCTATAAGTACGTATCGTGTAAGGTAATGTAAGATGTGTTGTTTCAAAAAGTCATAAAATAATAAACTTCTTATTAACCTCGACTGCTTGGTCAATACGGAAAATATCAGACCTCGGTCTTTATGTACGAACCTCCCTCTACGAGCTCGGTACTGTCAAGACTTCGGTCTGATATTTTCCCATAATGACCGCACTCTCGGTTAATAAGAAGCCAATATGAACCGTTTTTAATGGTATTACCTTAAATTTGAGTCGAATGATTTCTTTTGTGTTA
Source organism: Paragorgia papillata (assembly GCA_035771165.1). Taxonomy (NCBI): domain Eukaryota; kingdom Metazoa; phylum Cnidaria; class Anthozoa; order Scleralcyonacea; family Coralliidae; genus Paragorgia; species Paragorgia papillata. Next base: position 713,778 of record JAWNZC010000445.1, on the reverse strand, counting down.
TCATCTATCATGTCTTGCGGGGCCTCAATATTTAACTTTACTTTTGAAGTCTTTACCAGATTGTCCAGTCCTTCACGAAAATGGCTTTTTACTACATTAAAAACGACAAAACAAAACGTAAAGCTTTATTTGGTTGACGAGTTTCTAACTTGAAATATAAAAGACATATATTATTTTAAACTAGCGCATGCATGTTTTTATTTTAACTAGCATATTTTTAACTAACTTTTTGCATGCATGCAAAGGCTAAACAGAAAGGCGTAAGGCAAGAAAGAAAGAAAGGCAAGACCAAAGCAAAACCAAAAGCAAAGGTGAAGGTAAAAGCAAGCAAGAAAAAACGCAAAGGCAAAAACAAAGAGGAAAACAAAGGCAAGGCTAAGGTAAAAACAAAGGCAAAAAACAAACAAGGGCAAAAGCAAGACGAAAAAGCAAGGCAACGATGAAAGGCAAGACAAAAGCAAAACGAAGGTAAAGGCATGCGAACGTGAAGGCAAAGGCAAGACAAAGACAAGGCAAGAAAAAAATAGGCAATGCAAAGACAAGGCAAGACATGAGAAGGTAAATCAAGGCAAGGTATATGCAAGGCAAGACAGACAGACAGACACAGACAGACACAGACACAGACAGACAGACAGACAGACAGACAGACAGACAGACAGACAGACAGACAGACAGACAGACAGACAGACAGACAGACAGACAGACAGACAAGAAAATGCAAAGACAATTAAGGTAAGATATAGAAAGTATATACGGCAAGGCCAGGCAAAGCAAGGCAAGGAAGACAGAAAGGCAATAACACAAATTAAGGCAAAATAAGTAAAGGCAAAAGGAAAACGAAAAGGCAAAGGCAAGACAAAGAAGAAAAGCAAGGCAAAGGCAAAATAAAGGTAAACGTAAAGGCAAAGGCAATTAGGCAAAGCGGGTAAGACAGAAAGCAAGACATGGAAGAAAACAAGGCGAAAGCAAAAACAAATACAAAGGCAAGATAAGGAAAGACATGGGGAGGTAAGGCAAGACCAAGCGGTAAACTCAAGGCAAGTCAAGACACACAAGAAAATTATTAGCGAAGCCAAGGCAAGATGTGCATTGAAAGGTAGGGAAAGGCCAGGAAAAGCAACGCAATGGAAGACAGAAATGCAAAAGCAAGGGAAGGAAGAAAGACAAAGACAATTAAAGAAAAAAATAGAAGCAAAGGGAAAACAAAAGCAAAGGCAAAAACAAAAGCAAAGGCAAAAACAAAAACAAAGGCAAAAACAAAAACAAAAACAAAAACAAAAACAAAAACAAAAACAAAAACAAAAGCAAAGGCAAAGGCAAAAACAAAGGCAAAGACAAGACAACGGCAAGGTATGAGAAAGCCAAGTCAGGAAAATGGCAATTAAAGCAAGACAGAAAGGAAAAGGAAAAAGGCAAGGCGGCATAGCAAGACAAAGCAAGGCAAGGCATATAGAAAGGTAAAGCAAGGGCAGACAAGACCAAACAAGGCAAGGCAGAAAAACAAAGACTATAACTTAATATTCCTATTGTTTCCCTATTATTGTTTCCCTGTAATAAAGATTTTGTCTTTTAAAGGATTTTATTAATAATAGAGGCTTGGACCTCTCCCTGCTGAATAAAATCGTCTGGCGTTAGCCAGAATAAAATACTAAAGACTCGTTGTTAGGCTTCAAAGTGTTTGGAGCTCTCCCTGTGCTGAATAAAATCGTCTGGCGTTAGCTATAGAATAAAATACTAAAGACTCGTCATCAGGCTTCAAAGTGTTAACCCTTAATACATTTATTCTAGAAAAAAATCCGTAAACAGGAGTTGAGCTACGTTTTAACTCATTCAAAAAATTAACTATACCTCCTTTTACATACGGAAATTTTCTTCTAGCTCTTGACACATATGACTTCATATGGTTGCAGACATTCTCCAATGACTCCATTAATCGTATTTCACTGAAAAGAACAGACGTTCAACAACTTTCTGATGTAAATTTCTGAGTAAAACATACAAAAATATATAAACATAGTACACTGTCTTAAAATTGTAAACATGCATGTATATATATATCAATTGGATAATAGATAATTTTTAATAATATAACGGGATATTTGGGAAAATAAGAAAATGTAAGCTAAAATTTGTCGTTTAAATTTCTAAAAAGTAATGTTTTCCAAACTTTTAAATTTATTTGTATAGGTAATCGCATGGGGCCGAGGAAAATTAAGATTTAATTTCACGAGTGTTTTTAATTTGTAAGATTTTGAAAACACGAGTGAAATTAAATCTTAATTTTACGAAAGCTCATGCGATTATGTGTTAATAATATAGCGGGGGAAATTATTCAAGAGCTATGTTATGTCCAGAAAATGTCGAAGTACATGTACCTTATCACGGTCGGTGCTCGGCGACATTCCAATTTCCCTCGCTCTATCGTTCTCTCCTCCGCAGAGGTTCTTTCGGAGATCGGAGATTTTGGGGATCGTCGGAGATGTGTCGGGATCGCCAGCTGGACATAAGTAGTGCGGGCGAAACGTCGGAATGTCCAGCTGGTGATTCCGACACATCTCCGACGATCCCACACATCTCCGACGATCCCCGAAATCTCCGAAAGAACCTCTGCGGAGGAGAGAGGCTTTTGTAAACCCAGGCGAAACTTCGTAAATTTTCTAGTGTATTCATTTTCACTAATAGTTTACACTCTTTAAATAGTTTAAATTAGTTCAAAGTAAACAAAAAAGCATTTTCAGACCGAAAAACCTTGCAGATTTGTTGAAAAAAAGTCAGTCCTCTGCGGTCCACTGTTGCTAAGTAACAAAGCGACCAATCACATGCAAGCAATGCTGATCAAGGAACCGATCAAGTGCAAGTGATTTTGCCCTGAATTACAAAAAAAATGCCCTCTTCATTAGCCAATCATATCCAAGTAATTTTGCCCTGTATATTATTATGATACTGATATAGAAACTAGATTTGTGGCCAGGCGTCCATGTATTATCTGTTTATTACATAAACACTAACACGAACAATCTAAATTGAGGCGCAATTTTTATTGCATTAGCTTAAACAAAATAAAATGACTAACAGGGGTGAGTTGACTATATAAGTACTCGATTGTAATTAATTCGCTACAATTTCAGCTACTTTATAATTAAAAATTAAAAACCTAGTTAGCTACAAGGGACTAAAATATCGAGTATTAGGGCTGAATTAGTAATAAAAGAAACCCCATTACATTATGACCACTCTTATCTTTATCGTCAGACTAAGTAATAATTGTTGGGTAGAAGAAAACTTGAAACAGTACACAACATATCTATGTAGTTAAAATATGATCAGACGCGAATATTTTAACTTACTTATCAAATTGTAAGTGTAAATGATGAACACTTTGTTTAAGAGTCGTAGGAAAGGTTAGATATAAGATCATTTTAAGTCAGAAAAAGCTGAATTTGAGCACTAGTGTCTTATAACTTTGATAAAACATTGATGTTTTATTAATCAATGTTTTACTGTCGTGGCAATAGAAGCATTCCTAAAATATTTCTGCAATTCATTTGCTGTTTGACCAATTCATTTGATGAAAATTATTGCTAACGTTCTGTTTTGAATTTGATTGGTTTCTGGTTTTTAAACAACCAATAAGAAAAAGGATTATTTGCCAAACACTAATCAAATTCAAAACAGAATTCAAAAACAGGAAGTTGTCAACGAATCTTATCAAATGAATTGTTCAACTTGAGGAATATATTGCAACAATATTTTAGGAACGCTTCTATTGTCACGACAGTAACAGTATTTACAAATATTGATTGAGCATTCATTTAATTATTTTGAATTTCCCTTATGAATTATTAATGATTTGATAAATACGTATAGAAATTGTTCAATTAATTTTGTTGTCGTTTTGAATTTGTTACAATAAATCGTATGAATATAACTTTATTCATCTGTTCAAACAAAATTACTTACGATCTTTCGTAAACAATTCCTTTTTTTCCTTTATTGTTGTCGTCAAGGTGATAGCCGGTATGAAGAATGTCTTTTTTATCTGTTCGATTGAGAGCGGCGTAGAGTTCTGTAACTAAAAGCCTGCACACTGTAGAAAATTTAAAACAAATGACTTCCTTTATAAGTGATTAAAATATATATAAAAAATCCATTGTAAACGTGTAGGTCGAATACAAATTCAAGTTAATGGCAATGTGTAAAAAATACTAAATTATAAATAGAGATATATATTGTGAGTTATTTATATATATATATATATATATATATATATATATATATATATATATATAGTAGCTGCAGTGATTTTTAACTTGAACTATTTTGCTTGAAACCACCTTCCCATCGATAATATTTTAATCCATACAAATCACTGCTCTAATCAGTCTAATGACTACTAACTTTAACGTTTGCAATTCTACTTTAACGTTTGCAATTCTACATTAACAATTATTTTTATGTTTAAATATAATGTCAACCATTATGGTCACTCAGTAGCCATTACAGTTCTTGCATGCTCATTAATGCGCAGTCATTCACAGTTCTTGTGTAACATATATTAGTGCTTAATATAATACTAGCCATGCATGGTTTATCATTTGTCGTATTATTAGCTAATTTACTTGATTCATGGTTTGTTATGAAAAACTTATTTTAGTGACTCTAACCGAGTCTGACTCTAGTTGAAATAGTGCAAGCGTGGGTGTATTCATGCATGTGCACATGGCTTCGATCGAGCCATGATGAATGTCTTTTTGCAACTCACAGGTTGAAAACCACCGTTATATAGTTAGTCATCAGTTAAAGACGTCATGTACTATATAGATTTTTAGTTTTTACTATCAACCCTATCTTTTTAACTGATTAATATATTTTGTATTTTGATATACAGTATCGGTTAAAGAGACACAGAAACTAAGTATACTAGTTTAACTTGTCTAAAAAATATATGAAAACACATATTTTTATTTCTCGTGGATGACCGTTTTATGTGGAATTAACAATTGGCAAACTATTTTCTTATGCGGTATAGAGATGTATATATGCTTACCGTGGCATTGACTGGGTCTTTTCCAAGCGTTTTCTTTCCATTCTTCGAAATAAGGATCTTGTTTTGTTTCTCCATCGGCTTGGCTTGAAACTACCGCCCCAAGTAGCGAAATGAATAACACGAAATCAATTCTAACCATCTTATCACCTGTCATTTTGGAAATATGTTAGTAGAAGTCTTTAAGTGATTAATAAAAACATTATGCAATCGCTATAGCGTTTTGATTTGCAATATGTCAGCTGCTTCGTTTCTCACGAATGCTAATTCTTCTGCAAACACATTATAGTCGTTGTTGTCGTGTATATTTAGAGCAGAAATTTTACGCTAGCTCGTATATACAGTATAATAATTGACTATGAATGTTCTTTTGGTTATTTTTAATAAAAAATAATTTAAAATAAAAAAAAATATTCTGAGTTCCTAAACGAGACTCAAAGCCACAACCTTTTGATTGCATGCCGACGCTCTAACCATTAATTTACTTGGACTTACATGGTTTTGAACGTAGGTCGAATTAGTCGTATGATATTACATACTGCTATGTATGATATATGTTAATGTTGCAGAGTATTATGTTATATAAGTAATAGATAAATCCCGAGAACGAGGGATGTATGCTATATAAAGACCCGAGGACGCGCAGCGTCCGAGGGCTTTATATCGCATACATCCCGACGTTCGAGGGATTTATCTGACTTAATTTATTATCGAGGAGGTTTTGCAACAAAGTTTTGTCTTTTTTTTCCACCTTGGACAAAGATTTTCCTTGTTTTTTTCTTCATTTCGTATCTAATTAGTATTCAAGGTCTTTAAGCGATATAAAGACCTCGGAAGAACAAAGAAAACCGACTCGATAATAAATTAATAGTAGTTAAACACATTATTGTCATACAACATCCAACTCAACCTACGTTCAAAACCATCTGAGTTCTCGTCTTACCGCCGCAATCAGAAAATTGTGGGTTCGTTCGTAACATTTCAGTGCACTAAATTCTCATATCTGAGCTAGCATGCACCTCTTTTCTTATTACTATGTTATTAGATATTAATACGTCAACATATATAATCACCAATCATATACTTGGACATAGTAGTAAAAATATACAGCGATACTACACACCAAAACATCTAATAAGAGATTTATTATACAACTGCTCTGATCAACAAATTTTTATGGAAAAAGAAAACTTTAAAAAGGCCAGAGAAGTAGCGTGACTTGCACCAGGACAAAATAACAAGTATACATGAAGTAGTCTCCCGTGTGATAAATTTGATTGGCTAACAATCCAAATAACCAGTGCAAATAACTAACTATCCAAATATCACTGTATATTTGCACTCATTTTTAGCGTTATTTGGACAGTTTTTAATGCAGTTGTATAATAATGTCATACATCTAACTCAACCTATCAATGGTTCGGGCGTGTCATCGGAAATTAGGAGGTTGTTGATTCGAGCCGATCCAGCTAATAGAGAACTTTGAATTTTTTTCTGAGAAACTGAACATCGAAGAACATTTACACTCAAAGAGGTCATGTATATTGACTTGTTTGCCATGTATAATGCAGACGTACTTTACTCGGTTGCTTTCTATATATAAGCAGTTGACTAGCTGACATGGGTGACTTGATAGAAAAAACTGCATGAGTATATAATCGACCATCTTTGCCAAAAGGTTTTTAAAGTGCAAATGTAAACCTAGCCTGCGTGCTTGACCTTGTATATTCCTAGTGTTAGCCTAGCCTAGTACCCAGGTTCTTTACTTGGCGCTTGGTATGGGCTGCATGTCCACGTCTCTTATACAGGGAAAATAATAACTTACTGCGGGGTATAGGCAAGTAGGATTTGTAGGAATTAAAAAGACGGCGAAATTGAATCTCAGAGACAATGTTTGGAATTTCTTTTATTGTGGCTACTTGGAGAACCAATGTTTACTGAAGATCCACGAGTTCTCTGTTGTCGTCGGTGGTAGTGCCGACCGCCGTACTAAAATTGATATGTCGATTGTCTCCTTTCTAAAACTTTTAAATTTTATTAGTTGATTTATAGGATCTTCCGATGTACTACACTATTCTTTAAAGTTTGCCCAACCACACCGCCAAACCGTCTTTCATGGTTTTTAAAACTGTTAGAAGAACAATGTTCGTTGCGCATTTCGGGAATTAAACACCAGAAGAAATTACATGCACCTAAATAACAATGACAGTATTGGTAAATTATGAGTATCCCAGTTAGGAATAGCCGAGGGGAGAAGTGTATCAGAGCGTGAGAGAGGCCAGAGTAAGTTAGCAAAACATCAACTGAGACCTTAGGTTTTGCTGAATTGAACAGCATATATATACTGAACACTCGGCTGTATGCACGATGTTGATACCCAAAGCCGTAACAGGCACGCTCTGCCTAACCGTGCGTAAGGCACGCTCTACCGTGCCTAGACCGTGCCTAACACTAATTAGGCACGCTGCTAATTAATGATGCGATGCACGGTCGGCTAATGAATATTATCCGGTGAACATTTGCCGACCGTGCCTACTTGGCACAGTAATTATCAACACGAGTAAAATGAGTTGATGTTTTTCTAGTGCGCGTTGAAGCGCTTGTACCGAATTTTATTTTATCAAATTGCGTGTCCGTTTGCGTAGAGTGCGTCTATTTGCGTTATGCGTATTTTTTATGAGTACGACGGAATGTGAACCGAATATTCAGTTCCAATATATGAAAGCATTAACAAAACAAAATAATACAGTTTCGATTTCCTTATAAATTTAGTCCAAAGGAAGGTTTGTATATCTTTTGCATATAGTCCTAAGACGTAGTTTGAACGCTGCCCGCGTATTCTTAACGAAGTCGTCGAAGGCCTTGCGTTCACACAATAACCGGAATGATTTGAATCCGTAACGCCAACCGCGTACGATATGAAACCGAAACGGAACGACTGCTTAATCAGCATCGTTGAAACATTACCTGAACGTTTCTGCCACAATTTTACGATTTTATCTTTTCTCTCTGTGTAAAAAATACAGAGAAAAACCCTAAAATAAGGGAATAAACAACTCTTATGCGCTCAACACCGTGACGGCATGAAGTGATACAGGTACAGTGTGAACAGTTTGGTACATAACGATTGCGTACGCGGGTAGTGTGAACGCAGTCTTAGTCTATCTTTGTTTGCATGCAGATTGTGTCTTCTCTACAGTCTTCGATTATATTCTAGATCTTTTTAACCAGTTGACATCATGCAACGTAATTATGACTGTATATATTCTTTTCAGAATGTGTTTGTGTGGCGTTCATACTTAATTAATAGCGTGTCGAATTGATGAAATTGATAATTAAATTAAAATACTAGTTCCTTCCAATTGTCAATATTAGGCATATGTTTGAACGTGCTGTGGATGACGTTATTCCTTTCGTAGGCAAGGTTTGCACCAATATTGTTTTGTACTATTGAATCTTTACGAATCTACGGAGTAACACCTTACATCTATCTGCGCAGCACTATTCTTTTCAAATACTCAAAAAGCAAAACAATTATATTGCGGGAAAATGACTACTCTAAGACAGCAAATAGCTAGTTTACAACCCAGAAGCACGCCAGAAGGTACGGACTGTTTACGAACTTCTTCCAGTTCAGTGGCTTTTAATTCCTCAGCTTTCTTTCGCTTTTCACGTCGCTTACGATTGATGCTTTCTTTATTCTCCCGATAATATTTTAAACTCACAGCGCTGATTTTTTCTTTCTTTTTCCTTTCGGCCTCCCTAAGTCTCCTTGTTTCACTGCTACTAGTTTTCCGCATTACCTTCACGCTACAAATCACGTTTTACACCGTGCCTAATTAACACTTCGCACGACGTGCCTAAGTATTAGGCACGCCGTGCCAAGCATTTTAAAGGCACGGCGTGCCTACCACGCGTGGTTCGATACCTAAAATCTCAGTAGTTATGCGAAGAATCGCCTCATTCAAGAATTTAATGTTTTTAAATTTAATATTAACGAAGTATCTTCTATGTTAAGCAGAGACTAGCCACTGATCTATGGAAACATCCAAACTGTAGTGTAGCACAGCCAATCTAAAGCAGCCTGTGAACTTATTGCATTCATGTTGCTGAGCGAAGTTGGCCCCTTGACAAGAAATAGAAGGAGAGAGCCAGAGAGGGAGGGAGAGAGATCGCTCGCGTCACGTCTCCCCGCATTGACTCATGAATAAATAACTCGGTACGTTGCGTCAACGTCGCGTCGTGTTCTCCCTCCTCCGCAGAGCCAGAGGTTAATTACCATGAGGAATTGTTGACGAATATCTTGGGGGCGGAAGCGGAAACGAGAGAAAAATCGAAGGTAAGCTGGATTTCCACTTATAGACGCAAAATATCGCGCGCTCGACTTTTCTGTTGCACAAATTGAATATTTTTCTGCTTCGTTCCACGTGGAAACTTACAAGACAAAAGAAAAATATTGAGAGCATTGAGTAGAAATCCAGCTTTAAGCCGGTTCTCCATTGGCGAATTTTGTCGCGCGAAGCGACCTTTTTTGCGGGATACTGGTTGCTAAACCCGGTTGTGTGTGTGTTTGTGTGTGTGTTTGTGTGTGTGTAAGAATGTTTTCGTCAATCACGTGATCAACGGAAACAACCAATAGCGGATCCGAATCAGCATATTACAGAAGTCTTATTTGTATGTTCGAAGGGTTAAGGGTTTACGAACGTGTACCAGAACAACGAATGGAAGATAGAAAGTTGAGTTTTGCTTCAGGTAGACATTTGCGCGCAATCACAAGACGTCAAGAAATATATGACAAGTCGACAGCTGTCAGTGGGCTACTGGTCTGTAGGTATAAATTTGAACGGTTTTGAGAATTTTTGCGGATTGTCTGGTTTCGAAACAATATGTATTTCAGTATTTTAATACATTTTTATGTATGTATGTACTATGTAGTGTTGTTTTATACTATAAATACAAGCGTGCAGTGACTGCATATATACATGCAATACTTTCTCGTGTTCATCTCAGCATCACATAATCAAACCATACAAGGTGTTTATACTATAATAATTCCGTAACGCGTTTCGACTTTGTCGCCTAAACGACAAGCTTTCCAAGGACGAAGAAACAGTGTGAGCGCTTGTTTGGCTTCGGATTAAAGATCTTTCTGAAATCTGAATGCCCTTTTAACGAGTGTAGACAAAAGTCGAGGGTCGAGGGTCGATGTCGAGGGTCGAGGGTGGATGTCGAGGGTCGAAAAATGTCGAGAAAATGGGAAAATATCGGGGAAATACAGAATATTTATAAAATCACGAAATGCGTCATTCGATCATTTTCAGGAAGAGCTGTTTGAACGAAACTGTACGCGTGAGGAAGGCGAAGCAAGCACCCAAGAAGTTTAAAATTTAATACATGTAAATAATTCAGATCCGCTTTAAACGCTAGTTCGGGTCTGCCATCGTTGCGCAAATTTGTTTAATGTTCAGCGCTTGTATCTGAGCCGCGGAAATATAATTAATATTATCTTGAGGCGATAGGTTCGAATATTACGAACATGATCACAAGACTCAAAATCATGTCATGACAAAAGCTCGCACAGAACTTTATAATTCGCATAAGGCCTATTTCAGGCATCTCTGATTTTCTCAAATATATAGGTACGGATAGTTAAAGAAAACTAGAAAACTGGGAGAATTGTCTGTAGTGATTCACTATTTAGCTTCGCAAAATCTATTTTAAATATCTTTTAATATCGAATATCCGCCTGTTTTCTGGCAACTATTGACATGTAACATATACCGCTAGTTGATATACGATACATATTTCACAAGCACATTTTCTGATTCTCAATCTCGACTTGGTACTCCTTCAACCAATTAACTAGACCACTGCCACTGACCTTCGGCTGGCCTTCGGAATCGTCTTCACTAGAACTATCCCGTACAACCATCGAGTATAATCGCTTTGCCATCGTAATTTAAAAGATTTTCCACTGTAAACTCTGAGACCGTACGACTCGACACAACTCAGGATTGAGAATCAGAAAATGTGCTTGTGAAATATGTATCGTATATCAACTAGCGGTATAGGTTACATGTAAATCGTTGACAGAAAACAGGCGGATATTCGATATTAAAAGATATTTAAAATAGATTTTGCGAAGCTAAATAGTGAATCACTACAGACAATTCTCCCAGTTTTCTAGTTTTCTTTAACTATCCGTACCTATATATTTGAGAAAATCAGAAATGCCTGAAATAGGCCTTATGCGAATTATAAAGTTCTGTGCGAGCTTTTGTCATGACATGATTTTGAGTCTTGTGATCATGTTCGTAATATTCGAACCTATCGACTCAAGATAATATTAATTATATTTCCGCGGCTCAGATACAAGCGCTGAACATTAAACAAATTTGCGCAAGGATGGCAGACCCGAACTAGCGTTTAAAGCGGATCTGAATTATTTACATGTATTAATTTTAAACTTCTTGGGTGCTTTCTTCGCCTTCCTCACGCGTACAGTTTCGTTCAAACAGCTCTTCCTGAAAATGATCGAATGACGCATTTCGTGATTTTATAAATATTCTGTATTTCCCCGATATTTTCCCATTTTCTCGACTTTTTTCGACCCTCGACATCCACCCTCGACCCTCGACTTTTGTCTACACTCCCCTTTTAACTATTAAATGTTTCAAGTGTTTACGTGTTAGGCGCTCGGCCAAGATGTTTTAGCTATAAGTTTACACGCAGAAATCCACCGTGCTTGGGACTTTTTATGTTACATGTAGACGTATTCAATACTTGCTCAAAAAAACGCGTCGAACATTGATAGAGTCTAAATTAAAACATAGACATATAAAACATAAAAATATCATATTGTTTAAAAATGCGATTAGCGTCCGCGTTTCCTGTTTTTGCCGATTTACCTAAACGTGAGTTCAAATATTTTAGTATTAGGCGTTAGAGATTGGGGTTAATCGTTAGAAATTAACGATTATTGTTATTGTTATTTTCGTTTTTGCTCAGACAAGAGTGTTAAACCGTTCGAATCAATATTTCTGAAACCTGAATAACTTTTGAATTAATTGAATTAATGTTTGAAGTGTTAACATGATAAGCGCTGGGCGGGTGTAGATAAAAGGCGGACGCGGACGCGGACGGCGAACGGCGCACGGCGGACGGCGGACGGCGGACGGCGGACAGCGGACGGCGGACGGCGGACGGACTAGTGGTATTTTTAACCGGGGTTTTATCGCCGGTAGTTATTTGTGGGGTATTTTTAACCGGGGTATTTCCCCCGGCGGTTGGTTACAACCTGCGGACTGACGAAATGTCGGGATTTTGTCGTTTGTTTTGTTTTTTTAAATAGTATTCCCGTACTTTTCCCTGGTTGCATATACGAGGTTCGGAGTGGCGAGGCCAGAGTAAACTGACGAGTGGGGCGGGGGGTCGGTATTAGAAGCTAAGCTCCAAAGGCGCGAGGGGTCGTAGGGGGGTCCGGGGGAATGCTGACCCGGAAAATTTTGGACTTCTAGGGTGTCTAAAACGCCATTTCCTGCGTTTTGAAGCTACTGTGTTGTGCAATGATCTGAAAGGCAAAATTTACATAGGCCCGTGGCCTCGCCACTGGTCGGCGTTTGGCACAACAAACTTGATTACTTTTTGTGATACAACAAACCTCACACCTCTAATAAGTGCTGTAGATTAAAAAAACAATATTCGGATCGTGCGTCGGAAATGAAAATATGCACGAAAAAAAACCCAAGCTGTATAAGAAGTATATACGATCGCCAAGGCAAATCGTAGGTGTTTCGTGTTGATGGAGTAAAACTAACTTTTGGCGGGCACTACAAACTAAAGAATTATGTTCGGCGGGAGAATTGGCGTAACATGAGAAATTTTAAATTAAGATTTTGTGATTTTTATGCAGGGCATGCCGCGGGAGGTGTACGAGTAATGTTAAGTTTTTCCTGCTTCCTGCTTCCTGCTTTCATGCTATTGAAAAAAATCCTGCAAAACGCAAATAACATGGTGTGACATAATATATATACTTGGTCTGATTTTTAAGATCAGTAATGAACGCTTTTCTTTAATTTCTTTAATTGGAAAAGTAGAAGCGTCCATTTACCATTAGCTTTTATAGAGTTCACATTAATTCTAAAATGATTTTCTTGCATTAAAGGATCATTAATTACCGATTTGTTATGTATTATTTTATTATTTTTTACACATTGAATGCAAATCTACATTGAAGGCGCGCAATATAAATGCAATTGTGCGAAATGAATTTGATCAATTGCGTTCTTGCGTTGTTATTTCCCCCATCCCTCTCTACCACCACCCATCCCACTGTATTTTATAGTCTCAAGTCATTCCTCGTGCACAGGCATACCTTCGATCTTTTTCAAAATATGACGTGTGATTTAATAATTCAGTAAACTGATGTCCTAAAGTCAAGGATCCTTAAATTTCTCTCTCCCAGTTGGCTATGAAATCTGTTTTGTCGTTTTTGTTTTAACGTGGACGTTTCATTAGTATTTTTAAGGTTAAATCTCTTAATTTTAGTTCCTCCAGAAGTTAAGATCAAAAAGTTGATTAATGTTTAACTGGTGCGAGTTTTGGCTTTGCAAGGATTCAAAATGAAGGTCATGCTATCATTGTTACTCGGGCTACTATGGTAGACTGGGTCTAGGTTTCGGTTTCGTTTCTGTTTTTGTTCTCCTCTCCATCACCGAAAATTGCATTTTTGCACAATTGACTTGCACTACTATTCATGCTTCCGGATTATACAGATTATATCATATTATAAAAAAGGTTATTAAATAGATTATTCCATATAATAATAATAATAATAATAATTATTATTATTATTATTATTACTATTATTATTATCACTATAATTATCATTATTATTATTATTATTATCACTATTATTATTATTATTATTATTATTATTATTATTATTATTATTATTAAATTCAAATTTTTCTATATAGTTGTAAACAATAAATAGGTTCAAGTAGTCAATTATAAATTACCTTAATTAGTGAGATTTATAATTGTATATATATATATAAAGTATTTCAATAAAGTTTCCATTATTATTATTATTATTATTATTGTTATTATTATTATTATTGTTATCATTAATATTATTATTTTATATTATTATATTAGTAGATTACTATATTATTTGAAAGTTGTCGTCCGCCGTCCGCGTCCGTTTTTCATCTACACCCACTCCGAACCTCGTATATGCAACCAGGGAAACGTACGGGAATACTATTTAAAAAAACAAACAAAAAAAACAAAAAAAAAAACAAAAACAAAACAAGACAAAACAAAACAAGCGACAAAATCCCGACATTTCGTCAGTCCGCCGGTTGTAACCAACCGCTGGGGGAAATACCCGGTTAAAAATACCCCACAAATAACTACCGGCGATAAAACCTCAGTTAAAAATACCACTAGTCGGTCCGCCGTCCGCCGTCCGCCGTCCGCCGTCCGCCGTCCGCCGTCCGCCGTCCGCCGTCCGCCGTCCGCCGTCCGCGTCCGCGTCCGCCTTTTATCTACACCCGCGCTGGGCCGAGATCAGGGTATCATATTTTTTAATGCGATTATAGGGACTTTGCAAGTTGTCAATTTGTCAATTCTATTTTCAACGTTGTTTATGTCTCGCTCATCTTGCAGATAGTTTTCAATAGTGAGCAAGTTATCAGATTGTGAGCATGAGTAATACTTTTCAGTATTAAAATTCAATAAATCATATAAATCGTTTATAATCAGTTTGTCTTGATCGACACAGCGGAATATTAACCCAGATCTAAATATACTGTAAATAGCTCAGCACCGTTTAGTGTAGATTTGCCGCCATCGAGATATGCAGTTGTAAGCGTAGTGAGCACAATTTTCAGCCACATGACTGATTAATAACAGTGTTCTAAAGTCACTTGTGATCTTCTAAAAGCTTCAAGACGGAGCAATACCAGATCGATAGCACACCGCGTGGTTTCGCAAAGCCTATTGGGATGATGCAATAATTGCAATTTGTCGACCAGAAAAATAATACCGAAACGCCACCGAAACCTAGACTCGGCTACCTGTGGTAGTCCAAGTAATAAAAATAATAATAATAGATAGGTAATTTAATGAAAATTTAAATGTTTAGATTCACTGAAATAGTAATTTAGCCTCTGCCGTGACATGTTGTAATTAGTAATACAACCAAACATTACGTCTAAATAAATATTTTGAATAATACAACTACCTCGAGTTTTGTGCTGGGCCCTTATATATGTCACAAGATTCTCTAGTATTTTCAGTATGTTTTGGTATGCAAACATTTGCATGAAATTGAATTTACAATCCACAATTAGTTATCTTAGACTCTCAAGTCAAATAAATACCAGTATCCGCATGTACGCAGTCAAATACAGTAAAACGGAAAATAACAACTTGAAGTTTTTACGTCATACCAGACGAGTGCAATAGTGCATGCGTTCAAATCCAACTTCTGAATCGCTGTACTGTCGTCATCCGTTCAGTGAGAACGTGCTCCAGCACAGTTAAGTAGTTCAAAGTCCCACACGTATAATTCATTGACATTGTGTATGGTATCGTGACGTTGCTTTCGTCTTCGTTAGCTTCGCGTCTATATTATCTATAACAGTATAAGACTATATACTATTGCCGAAGATATTACTAGTCTAAGGTCTGACATGACGGTAAGCAATAAAATTATTTTACATAAATTTTAATTCATGCGAAACCATAATTGTTTTATT
The DNA here is from genome assembly GCA_035771165.1 of Paragorgia papillata. Taxonomy (NCBI): domain Eukaryota; kingdom Metazoa; phylum Cnidaria; class Anthozoa; order Scleralcyonacea; family Coralliidae; genus Paragorgia; species Paragorgia papillata. The sequence continues at coordinate 697,968 of JAWNZC010000445.1, read as the reverse complement.
ATATATATAGTTTTATAGCACGATAAGTCTATCAGATTATAGCATGACCCAGTGTATGTGTAAGTGGTGTTAATAGGTATAGAAAAGGCAGAGAGATTAGCTGGCGAGAATTTGAATATGCTCACTTTTATGAAGAGGGTTACAAGGAAGTTAAAGATATGGAAGTTACTTATGATATTATTGATAAGACCGATGTAAATGAATCAAATTGAAAATAAGAGAAGAATTTTGGACTTATTAACCGGACACCTTTCACCAAAAGGTTAAGATTCACTTTGGCTGAGAGATTTTCTGGAGTATATACCAGAGTATATATAATATATAAATATATATAATATATAAATATATATAAATATATAAATATAATATAAGTATATAAATATGAATCCCAGCCGGGCCAAGTAGAGTTTTCTCTACTTGACCGGCATGGTTCGTCACTCGGAGTAACACCTAATATCATTAATTATATATATATATATACATATATATATATATATATACAAAGTATGAAGTATAGTTTTACCTTAAAGTCTTCGCTACCAGAGGTTTCACCCTAAACGGGATCATCAGTCGCCTGATGATCCCGTTTAGGGTGAAACCTCTGGTAGCGAAGACTTTAAGGTAAAACTATACTTCATACTTTGTATTTTGCTCTATCTATATATGGTATTGAGCACTCTCTAACATTTCGTGAACCAAAACTCACTTATATATATATATAGAGAGAGAGAGAGAGAGATTTAACGTTGATCAAAACGTGTTAAATTCTGTCACATCATAACGTTTATATAGTATTCAAATTTGGTTAAAATAATTATATCTATATAATTATATACACTCGGCTAGGTTTAGGTTTAACGTCATTCAGAACGTGATAAATTCTGCTACATTGTTAATTTATGCCATAACGTTTATACAGTATGCAAATTTGGTTAAGATAATTATATACACTCGGCTAGGTTTAGAGTTAACGTCACTCAGAACGTGATAAATTCTTCTACATTGTTAATTTACGTCATAAGGTGATTACTGTATTAAAATTTGTTAATACTATGTTTCCTTTTTCTTCTAAAGGATTTGAATGAGCCGCCTAACAATGCTGGCAACTGGCAACCGCCAAGTGGCACAAATGTCGCGAAAGCAAATATCGTCACAGCTTCCGCACAGGATACTCGTCTTCCCGCCTCTCCTACTCTCTCTGCACCCCCTGAAGGACATTCTTGTCGAATTTGCTACGGCACAGCAGACGAGAAGGAATTGTATTTGCACTGTCAGTGCAAAGGATCAGTAGGTCTTACCCATCCTTCATGCCTGGTTTTCTGGATTAAAAAGTCAGGTTCATTCACTTGTGAATTATGTTTTGAGAAATATAACACCACTGCCCAAATGAACAAAAAAATCTGGCAGGTACGTGAAAAGGAAATGGGATGTCTCTTATTATTATTGATTCATCGTATTTCTTTGAACATACCGCAAGTCAGCCTACGCGCAGGCTACCGCAAGTACGCGGACCCTGAATAGAAGGTTGAATGTGGTGCATACTTCACACTGGTGAACATATTTACGATCAAAGCCGGCCAGTCACTTTCAAAATCTACCAACAAAGTGCAAGAACACCTTGATCAAAAGGCAAAGCTGTTCAACTTTTAGTCCAAATCCAAAAGCGAAAGGAGCAAAGAACTTACAACATAGAACTTACAACATGCACACGGCTAACAACTCACCGGAAGTATGAATAGTAGCGGAAGTAAAATGTGCAAAATCGTTACACCCAAAAAAATAAAAAAATAAACCCGAACCGAAACCTTAGACTCGACCTACCACAGTAGCCCGAGTAATAAGCGTCCGGAGCGAGTTGAAAACGGCGCTAAAAAGTCACAAAACGCCGTTGCGTTCACACAGGATTTCACACTAAATCTCAGATTGATTGCAACCCACCAATACCCTGGTTGCACTACTGTTTGGATATATAAATTTATATTGAGTCTTTGGTTCAAGCCGCCCTTCTGAAAGTTGGCCCTAGAATGTTATATCTCACCGCTTCTGTTTCAGAGCTACGCCGCTACTGTTGGATACTATAAATACTCAACATAAAGGACTGGGGGCTAATCATCCTTACTTGCAGCCAGTGGCTGAATTGCGAAGGACGCAGATCAACGTGGTCATGTCGAGGCATATCAAAGGCGCTCCAAGCAGCCGCCAATGACACAGTTCAGACCACGGATCACAGCTAAGATGTTAGGTGTTGATTTTATGGAGGGAGGAAAACCGGAGAACCCGGCGAACCCGGCGAAAAACCCTCGAAGCACAGTCCAAGGCCAACAACGGGGTCATTCCCAAGTGGTCACCCATCCAAGTACTAACCCTGTCTAACCGAGCTTAACTTTTTGGTGATGTCATGTTATTTCAATATAGTTATCTTAGATTATTCTGATTACTTAATTTACTTTAAAAGAATAATTATCTTCTATTTGCTTCATAGTGGAAGTTTCCTCATCTCCCGGTTAAAGAAAGAATTAAGCTTTTCTTCCTCACCGCATTCTTAACACTATTTATAACGTTTATCACATGGGTGGAGCTACATCCAGCACAATTAGAGGATTCTGCATCAAAAGATACCGTAAAGAAAATTTGGCCAGCATATATGCTATGTGGAGCACTGTTGCTTCTCCCAGTTATTGTAGTATGTCTCGCTAATTATTGTTCATTCATCGGCTACGTGAAGAAGTTTATTTTACAGAACCGAAACATTGTAGTAATACCCAAACACGAACTTTGCAACGACCAGTTAGTCATGGAAGATGAGAAGAAACTTCATTCAAGTAACTATTCCAATACTGCATCAAGAGAAAACCCACCTTGTACTAGTTATGATTTAAACTGCTCTCATATTCAAGTACAGGAAACAGCTGTACTGCCACTGGCACGAGTTAAATGTAGTTCAAACATTTTTGTATTACTTCCTAGTGATTTGATGAGCGATATTTCTGCAGTGTGACTGCTAAATTTATTGAGATGTATCAGTAATGCTCCTCAGTCCATTCTGCGCATGTACGAAGCTAATGTTTATATCTTTATTTTCAAAAATATATATACTTAGTCTGATACCAAGGTTGTAAGCTTTTCTTGCTTCATCTTCATTGTTGCACTCATAGTCAAAACAAAACATTTTTAGAATAAATAGAAGAAATCTGAAGAGACATCCTCGCTGACTTGCTTGATTTCCTGCCATGTTGCTCAGAACAGTTTACAGTACACTTAGCTAGGTAATTCATGTAATTGTCTAAAAATTTGTTCGTGAGACTCACAAAACAAATATGGAGGATCATGTACAGAATGGGCTAGAGAGCACTTTTAAATTATATATTGCTGTTGCCTGCATGGACACATATTTATTAATACATGTAACCATAGTTGATAGAGGGAGATGGTTAGGAAACCCAGCAAACTTCAAATATATTGAACAAAGAACCCACTTGGAGGTTGAACGGGGTTTGACCGTGCACAAAGTTTTTTAAAGCTCATTTAAATTGATATGGACAAATGACTGAACACAAAGTTTTCTACTGGAAGCACGGCTCAAAATATGTCATTATTTGTAAAGTACTGGAATACCTCGAACCAGAAGCCAAAACAAACATGTAGTGCCCAATCTCTTTTACACTGCTATCTTAGTTCGCAAAGGTAAAACAATAGTATGTTAAACCATGACCGTGCACAAGGTACACAAACACCTAGAACAATGGATTTTATGAAGTTTCTTAACCATCTCCCTCTATCAACTATGACGAAACAACCAGGCCTATAGGTAGGCATATAGCTGGCCTATTAATTTAATTAGTTGAAAGTTTGCCCAGACTTTTTTATGTTGTCCCAGGAATGTAAGAGAAAATAATTATTAATAAAAAGAAAGAGAACGAATAACTCATATAGTCTTAAGTAATATTTCATAAATGAGTGGGAGTATTTTACCAGGGGGTACGGACAAGAGAGAACAATGAAAATGATATATAGTTCCAGTCACCTACGCGGTCTTTTGACCAGATCAGACTTGACCAGACTACATACATGCCCACACATTGTCCACCACAAAGATATCACTCCAGTTATATATACTGTATAGAGCTCACTAGTCTGAATAATTATACACTCTGTAATTTGTATAGGTAATAGCATGGTTTCAAGTGCAATTTGGGAAAAACATGCACGAATGAGTTTTTCAAAGACTATCAAAATGGCACGACTCCAAAGGATGAGTGCTATTTGAAGTCTTTGAAAAACTCATATAAGGAAGCGTAGCACCAAGGCGAAAAGCATTTTATTTCTTTTATTTATTAAACGTTTTGTATCAGATCCCCTCGAATGCCCCTATAATCCCCTGCATGCCAGGGTGCATTCCATGTAGGTCACGCTAGAGCGCCCTGGTCACGCCGAAGATCTTCGTCGTGAGTTTCAAAAGTGCTCGGCGTGCTGGTGCACAATCACAATGCGGTCGCCGCACATATACAGCCATACAACTATACAAGTCAGTGGGTGGTGCCGGTGCCGGCGTTCGTCTTGACCTCCCTTGGCGCAGCACCTGATGATCATTAGATGATTAACATGATTTACAGATAATCTACCTGTCTCAAAGGACAGGGCGTGACCAGTTTGCAAATGATGATCTCTGTAAATGGCCTTTAATTTTTTCTCCCTTCTTGTTAACACCTAAATGCTCTCTCTGTCGAACAATAAAATGGCGAGACGAGTGTTTTTCTAAATTGCACGAAAAACGATAATATTATTTATTAATAATATACATCACCATGAAAAAATGTCCGAGCAAGTGAACATGTACTTACAGTTTTCTTTTGGCAATGTCCACTCCTCGTATATTTGGTTGTTTAATAACGTTTTGCTTCTTCTACCACTACTCGAATAAGTTTACTTGAAGCACTAAGAATCTTCTAATATTCTTACAGGCACTTTACTTGACAAAAATAAGGAATAATTAGCTTCAAATCAAATTTGAACGAAATGTTTTCCTTTATTCCAAATGTCGGCCGCCATCTTTGTTTATTTCGTGCAGGATCGATCTGGATCTCTATTCTGTGGCCTGGGTACGAGATTGGAAAATGTCATCCGTCGATCAAAATCTGCGGAACAGTAGCGGGTTCTGCGGAACGTGATTGGATTGGCTTCAAAAATTTGCACTGTATTTCTTTCAGTCTGTTATACCAGGGTACGCTCTCAGCCAATCAAAATTGCAAAATGCTTTCATGTATATTATTAAGTCTGTAACACCTCGCACGATAAAGTTTCTCAGTAAAAAAGGAGTAGATTTTGATTAACCAATTTCAATTAAATAATTAGTTTTCTGGTAATTCTCAAATCTGAGAAACTCACTGACGGGGTTCGACAAAGCTATATATCCAAACTGAATGACGGGCAATTAATGACAGGCCGTATATCGAGGCTGTACACAGAGGATCTATTATAGGGATTCTGAATTTCCGAAACCCGTTCTATTTTGGCAATTTTAACCGCATAATTTTGGATATAATTGAAATCCGTCTTAAAATGGCTAAAACCGCCTAACCGCTAAACTATAATAGACCCCATACACATTACACAGGTTAGGTTAAAGAAAGACCACTCATTAATTAAGGATTCTATATTCGATTATTTTACAATCTTCAAATTTGTCGCTGTGCCTGCCTTTTAAATAATATGTTGGCCGTCGCGTTGCTCCTTATAATTCTCTTTCCAGTTTAATACAAACAGTCACGAAGTTATCTTTTTTACTAATAGATTACCCTAAGCATATGCTTTCTCATTTAAATAATTTAACACAACTGGTTCTTTTCCCACAATTGAATGTCCACTTGTTTAAACATAAAAAGATTGAACAAACACGCGTCTTAGTAGTGTTATTGCTTATTTAGTCATTCACAGCACGATAAGCCAATCATATAAATACAAGTATAAAACATCTTACGAGTTACGTGGAAAATAATTTATAATGCACAAACATTTGTAAAATATATAGACTTGCTTCATTTAGAAGTTGAATTGAAAAAAATGTGTTTAAGAAGAACGTATATGCCATGGTGATTGGCTTTACTGGCGATGTTTGAAACCGAGCAGAGTAGAATAACAAGCAAGGTTTAATTAAAAGTTTAAAAAGTCTAATTAAAAAATAATTACTTGAACATTGACGGCAAACACATGACGAATCATATAAATATATAAAACGTTTAAACTTTTAAACCTGTTTGTTATTCTGCTAGATTTCAAACATTTTCCTGTTGTAAGGCTAATCACCATGGCAAACACCTTCTCGTTTCCAATTTGTTACCACGACGATAGTTCGTTGTATGGATGAAATGATAACTGCAGATATCAAAAACTTTTGTCAAATTCATCCAACATGGCGGCAATGACGTACTGTACGGTGCACACCACCAATATCAGTTACATATATTTCCCAAACAGAGCCGTAAATGTGGTAAATACTACATTTCGTAAATACCACATTTGCTCCAAAACCAGTATACTAGAACAAATTAATGCAGCATTTATGCTAGATTTAGGCGTATGGTAATATAGACTATATATAGTACTTGCCACACTCTGCACATTTGCCGCTATTCAGAGGAAAATAGAAGACGTGATAAATAAAATGGTTTCTTAGTATATAATTGATTCTTTAACTCTCAATTCTTAGGTATATTTTAGTCTGGTTAAGGCCAGAGGATTTTACTTGCTACATGGAGAATCTACCAGGAGAGAGTTAAGGTTTGAGTACACAAGTAAAACTGAAGGCCATGCTTTGTTTTACTAGAAAAAGAAATAAAGAACAATTGTAGTGACTCCATTCATGAATTATTGAAACACGAAAGCCGAAAGCTTTCATGGAGAACGAGGAATGACGGTGGGAACAAGATCCCAAAGAATATGGTTCATTTTAAAGCTTTTTACAACCAGTCACAAGTGCACGTTTCTATAACACCATAAGAAATGTTTTTTTATTTATTTTATTAACCATTTCATGTGCCGTTGTTGTGGGACAACTTTATCTTTTTTCTCATGTCTAATTATAACGCCAGACGATTTTATTATAGCATCATGCAAGCGGAGAAGTTTCGGAAAGCTAATTTAACTAATAACTCGCAATGTTAACTCGAGCACGTGACCCCAAAATCCAACCACATTTTCATCAAATTATAGACTAACACGGCGTAGTTAAGCAACCATTGGGGACGTTTCCCAAATTGATTATTTTCTAATGTGCATGGGTTACTCAAGCTGTTTAACGTTCTATTGAAAACGCTCTTGCATTTTGTGTTTGTTTTTAATGATCACAAAAGTACATAAACGCTGTAGCCTGTAGACAATTATTAATATAGCATCGTGCTGTGAAATGAATAGCTGAAAAAATATACTATGAAATACTAATTATTAAGGCATGCAATGATTTAAAGTAGTCAGCGAAATCACGGGGAAATTTAATATGGAGAAGACCAAGTCAGTTACGTTGATGATTTTTATATTGATATTGTGCAGTATGTCGTTGATCATGTGCGATGTCACTGTTGAGGCAAGGTTTGTAGTTGTGGATGGGATACTAGTTGATAAGACAGATCTAATAGACACTCAGTCTAAACAGAAACAAACTAAAGAAAAGGTCGAACTCAAGGCCAAAATTGACCAGAAGGAAGCCCAACTTTACAACGAAAGTCGGGAATGGACCAAAAACTTACCAAATAAATGTCAAGGTTGGTACTGTTATAAACTGTTAATATAAAAGTATAGCTTAAAGTTAATTAAGAAAAAGAATGATAAATTTAGGCTAACAACTTATCGAGTGCTACGTCTGCTAGCTGATAGTAACTGATGTATTTATACCATTAATTTTAACGACTGACGTCAGCCCAGTGAGTCGGGAATGGAAATCGTTCGTCTGGCGTTAGTCATGCAAAGTAAAATACTAAATGCAATCTAGATAGAAGAGCGTGCTTCTTAACCTGACACTGTACGCGTATACGTGTCGTGACGTGACGTCATAAAATCCATGGCTGCAACTGTAAATATTTTAATACCATATTGAGAAAGGATGAAATATTAAAAGTTAATAATCTACTTTTACTAGTGAACAAAAATAGATCAAAACTGAATTGTTAGCCTCACACTGACACAATTTATGCCCCCTTTAGCCAAAGAATGGACATTTCAGTAATGTTTTCTGTGATTCTTTTTCCTTTCTTTTTTAAACATATTAGTACAGTTGTTTTACAAATTGATTTCAAATTATGATCTATTATTACGGGAGGGGTATAAAATATTCTTTTAACATGTGAGTGAAATAGAAAATATTTTCTTAAAAGTTTTAGAGGTGTTAAGCTAACAGAATTCTAAGGTTTGTTCTCCGCTCTGGGGTTGTAGATATTTTATGGCCGGTTCCTTAAACGCCATATTTGAATCACAAATACTTGTTGTTGCAAAGCTTCTTTTATCCGGTTTGGACTTTTGGACGTCTGCGACGCAGACTACACAAATTAAATACGGCTCAACGCATGCAAATAGCTCAGTTCTTTGTGTTTGTAAAGTCTCCATTGAAGGCGCGAGTCTAGTATTAAAATCATGTATTATTTAATTATTATTCACTTTTGTAGTGTGCCGGCTTATGGTAACCGAAATTCAAAGAAAACTTAAAAAATTTGGAAAAGTAAGAACGATGACGAAACAAGAAAGACCGCTGTATTATAAAGAGTGAGTGATATAGTAGCTGCAAATAATGTGCTAATAAATTTTAAACAGCATATATATATATATACAATTATAATAACGCTTGTAAGAATTAATGCACGCGGTGATTCGTAAAATATAGAAAATTACAATTGCCAACTTTGAACTTTTAGATTAACAAACTGTCTCTACAGAACGGTTCAACTCGTTCCCATGAACAACCTCCAGCACGTTGCAGCGACCAATCATGGTTAGAGCGTCTGGCAATACATTTAAAACGTCTAGAGTTCAGAGTTTTCTGACTTAACAACTAACGACTTGCTTGTAGAGCAAAAACTTACAAAACGACGTACCTACTTTTAATTAATTTCTCAATTAAAGAGAACTTCTTTATCCGTCGCGTTTAGCAAAAGACAAGGAGGCCATTCACCCTATATATATGTCTCATTGGAATTCGATTACAATTTATTCTTGCTTCTGTGTATGTTTCAGTGATATGGTTCTCTGGAATGTTTTTGATGAACTTTGCATTGAAATGACAAAGTACAATATTGATAAGAAAACACCATTCCGATATCGCAGAGGAGGTGAGTGATTAATTTCATTTGACGTCACGGCGGCCATATTGGTGCACAGAAACAATTATGAAATGGCGGCCTTATTGGTGCACAACCCTTATCCTATGGGAATGTAAATATATTCTTATTCAAATATTTCGTATTGTTTTACCACCCCATAAGCTCTTTACCAATCAGAGGCTGAGATAGCCTGGCCTCCACCAGGGCCATTTTTTCCCGCCATCTTGTCCCAGTTCTATGGCCCTGGGTACGAGGTTGAGTTAATCAGTATATTTTATCATCTTATAGCAAAGAGTTATCTCCGAAGAAAAACTGATGAGATGACTGAGCATGCGCAACAAACTCAGTGGTTTTGGAATATTAAAGAAGCTGCTATTGATGATCCAACAGGCGAGATACGCAGGCTTTCAAAACAGGTAACACCTCAGTATATATATACTAGTCAGTATTTTGAAAAAAATATTAACACCGCGTAGGGACAGAAAAATCACGCGGAGAAATAAAACAATTAGTTTATTTTTAGTGCAATAAAATGCTCATCGTATATCAAGATGACATTCGAAGATGGTTTTATACATCACAAAATAGTGATCCTCTAAAATGGCTATGTGCAAAGAAGATACTAAAATCAAGAGATCCACACGGTAAGGTCTACGTCCAATGGACGTTGTCCATCCTCTATTACACACCAAAATTTACCGACTAATTGTTTTTGGGTTTAATGCATGTCTAGTGTATATTGGCGTGTGTACAGTGTACCAGTCATTTAAGATCCATTTGACAAAATCCAATATTCTTAGCTTGTTGTCTGTAACAAGCCTCATAACTTTTTTTTTAACTTTTGTTTTAAAAAAGCCAAAAGGTATACATTTATGATGTAGTTTTGATTATTAAATTTAAAGCATAATATCCTTTCTTTGGCGGTGTACCTCGCTGCTTTAGCATCTACACTAGTATATAAACCCTAAAATCGTCAGTTTTCGGGGAAAGGGGGAGCCATGGGTCTTTTTGTTTCCCTGATTAGAAATCTATCTCTCTACCTTTTGTTCATCATGACGTGCAGTTCTATTACACGTTAAAACTTTTAATGTTTGTTGATAAAGGTTGTTTGTGGATTCAAGATGAATACCTCGATGAACTGATACGCCTTGACAAAAGTACAATTGAAGAAATGGACAGTGAAACAAACTCTAAGAATAGCCACGAAGAGCTCTGACAATCACGTTATCAGTTTGTGGTGTCACTACATAATTTACACAGTAAAATATACGTTTACAATTGTCCAGAATATATCTATATATAAATATTACAAAACTTTTTAGCATATATTAATTACTGCAAATCCAATCTTATCCATTCGTTTTTAATCCGATTCAGTTCCATCGGAGCAAGAGAGCATAGATCTACCCTAATTCCTCTTAAGTTATTTTTAGATCTCACGAGATAATCCTCGCGCGTAACTCGCGATTTGTCGAGCAGTCAAAAGTGGCATCAGATGTTTATACTACATCATAATATACTAAAAAGCGTTTTAGAAAATAATAAAAAAAAATTTTTGTTTAAGAAGAGTATTGACTGTCTTCAATTCTTGAGTAAAACTTTTAATGTAACGTCCTTGTAATACAATTCTTCAGTAGTTCAGTTTTTCTACAAGATGTACTTCACTCCTATAAGACTTTTGCCGCCATATTGTTTTCACGGGAGGAGTATGGAGACTTCAACGCAAAGCCTACGATAGGTGTGTCTAAAAATAACTTAAGTTGAATTAGGATAGAACTAGACTCATTACTATACATGTCCTCTCTCACATTTAAGCTCTCTTTACCTAATTCGATAAAGCCCATCCCAACCACACCCAATCCGATCTAATTTAATTCAATCAATCCAATTTAGTATAGGTAATCATATGATAACGAGTAGAATTAATTTAGGATTTACACTACAAGTGATATTTGAAAATTTTGCCAAAATTGCACGAGCCGTTAATTGTACGAGCAAAATCATGATTACTCATTTATTATATGCATGACAAAATTACGACACGTACGCTTCGTATTCACTCACGCCTTTAAAAACATCTTGTTTCATTACTTGACAAGAAACATTTTCACTCTGGGTGTTCCATTTTTAGTTCATAGTGTACCACAAGTCGTTGGAAATGTGAAAACTTTCCATTGCCGAATTGGCCGCCATTTTGAATTTTATTGTCAACATCGTTCCCAGGGCCTTCTCTATTTTTATTAATTGTACTGCAGTACAATTAATAAAATAATTGTATTCCTCTCAACCAATCAGAATGTAGTAATTTTGTCATGCATATAATAAATATGCAATAACACTCGTATCCAATCCAATGATATCCAATCTAACCAATTTTAATCTTTGACATGGATTAACAATAATTCTTTAAATATTTGAATACTGATAATCGCAAGAAAACATCGCTGTGTGTATATGAGCAATTGTAAACCAATGTTGTGTTTATAGTTGTTAAAGAGCAGGAGCAATATCTGAATGTAGTGTCGTGTTCATTAAATGATAAAAAATTCCTCTTTTAGCCATTAATACATCCCGAGGTCCTTGTTCAACAATTCTACCATGACAAACAATTACTATTTTATCAGCTTTTGCGACAGTTGATAAATGTCGAGCAAAAATAATACACGTTCTTCCCAAGCGAAGATTTCTTAAAGACTCTTCAACTTCCTAAAAATGTAAGCATCTAGAATTAGCTTATTAATAATATGTAAATAAAAACTATTATTATTAGTGGACAGTGAACAGTAGACGGTATAGACAGTGGGAAGTGGACAATAAAATTTTGTTAATATGAACAGTATGAGCAAAGCTATATAAGCATATAGCTACTATAGTCATGCTTTGCGGCACTGACCAAAAATTAAAATTCATTTAAATTAACTTTACCAAAAGATCAGAACTTTTTAAATAAAACATGGTGTTAACCCACAAAAATATATTTTAATTGTTAAATCATCATGCAAAGTTTCATAAGAACATATAAAGTAAAAAATTATTCTCTAAGCATATGGTAATGGCAATAGGGCATGCAATTGAAAACAATATTCGCAATCAAGCAAAATATATCTAGTAACGCAATAATTACAATTTATACTAGCGGTTATGCTAATCTGACCAAAATTTCTTCAAAATATCTGCTTGTATATGTCTGAATATTGAAAATAATTGTTGCAATCCTTAGCTTGGCCACAGGCCGTAAATCTGATTAACAATCAAATGAATCAAATGAACAATGAACAATATACAATGGACAATAGATAATGAATGGTGAACAATGAACGGTGAACGATGAACGATAAACAATGAGCAACGAACAATAAACAATGCGGAACAATAAACAATCAACAATGAAAAAACGAACAATGAACAATTGCAATAAACCGAATAAACAATAAACAGTGAACAATTAACACTTATTTACTGACGCTGAAGGAAACAGTGTGTTTTGAAAAATGGACTTTGACACTTGATATAAACAATCAACAATGAAAAATTAACAATTAACAATTGCAATAAATCGAATAAACAATAAACAATAAACAATGAACGATAAACATGAACAATAAACAAAGAGCAACGAAGAACGAACAATAAACAATGAACAATAAACAATAAACAATGAGCGATAGACATATGTTCACTTCTTACCGCATTTGACTGAGAAAACTCGTCAATGATAAGAATTCGAGGATTTCTGATAAGTGCTCTTGTTATTACTAACTTTTGTTTTGTAATGCTGTTGAGAATAACGTCATCGATGACCAATGAATTATATGACTGAAACAAAAACGCAGAAAAATTAAATCAACCTAAAAGGTACTCGGCAAAGAATTTTGAATCTGAATATATTGGACAAATATTTAAAATGTGAGAAAATCATAACATTATAATCATTTAAGCGCGTCTAAATAAATATGAATAATTCAAAATATTATTCACTGAATCGAACGTGTATTCTCACTCTTCTAATTATAAATCAAAATCTTTCAAAAAAACTTGCATAACAAATCTAAAGTCTCATGAAGTGAAACATTGATAAAATTTTAATTTTATATAAATCAGTTTTAATAAACAGAAGAGCGTGCATAGGATACTATTGTAAGTAAATAAAGGAGAAGACATGCACTCTACAAGTTTTAAGATAATATATCATATGTACATGTATAGTTAATTCACGCTATTAACTCTTAAAGTTTTCAATGGATGGCTTGTTTCAGGAAAAACATGGGCTCTCAGCAACAATGTCTAGTGACGTACGCAAATAGACTATTGATGCCGAAATCCGGCATTGTTCTTATGTATAATTGACATTTGCTTACATCGTTACCAATTTAAAAGTCCAAATTTTCTATAATAACAAAACTAGCCATGGCAAAATTTTATAGTTAATAGTTGAAATTTTAAAAGTTTCAATTACATTAATTCTATAGACAATTTATAAATTTTATGCAAATCTTTCTATACAAATGATGTTCAAACGGTGTCAATCGAAAATCGACTTGTAACATGATCAAGATTAAAGTAAATTACAAGAACAATCGAGAAGTGTGTTGAAAAGTAGTTAAAGTTTTAAAATTGATAGTGAAATAATAAATTATTGGATTATTATATTACTTTATAGTAATGTTTTAGAATTTAGTGAAATAATAATAATTTATTTTAAAGTTTTAATATTTCGTGCAAGTGAGTTACTCTTGATATGTTTTCAAGATCTTCATCTGTTAAAACCGTTGCGCTGTCTCCAATTAATAAATTATCTGCCACAGAATGATGATTAAGGATTCCTGTTTGTGATACTAAAGCTATTTGTGATCGTAACCAGCTCACATCTAAGCTGCGAATGTCGGTGTCGTCTAAAGTCTAAGAGGAAGAAAGTTGTAAGTTCCATTGTTTAATAAAACTGTTGTCAAAAATGTTTAATAATACGTTTTTATTAATAATGCAAAACTTTGCAATATCATGTCACGTCACTTCAAGTCAGTAACGTGAGATGATGTGATGCAATGTGATGTGATGTCATGTCATATGAAGTGAACTGACGTGACGTAAGGTGACGTGACTTGACGTGACGTGACTTGATGTGATGTGATGCGATATGACGCGTGACGTGATGTGATGTGATGTGATGTAATGTGATCCGATGTGATGTGATGTAATTTGAAGTCATGTGATGTGGTGATGTAATGGCATGGAATACAATGCAATGCAATACAATGTAACTTGTGTGCACATTCTTTTATTTGCTTACAATAGTTCCTACAGCTGGATCATAAAACCTTTCAACCAATGCAATTACAGAATTGCTATTAAAGTCTGTTGTGCCAACAATTGCTAACGTTTCTGATGATTTTACAGAAATATTCAATCCACTCATCAATACACTTTTCTTCTCAGGATGATGAAACTCAACATCATGGAACTCCACTTCCCCCTTGACTTCGTTCTGAAACAATAAAATTAGTGAAGATAAATCTATCTTAGTATGTCTTTTCTTCTTAAAAAATAATTGGAAGTCTAAATATTCCCCTGTTCAATAGAACTTCATTGGTAAAGAAATATTTAAAGAACAAAAAATATTTGAAAGAAGCGAAACAACCAACAAAAACCAATTGCAACTAACCAACAAATCAACCAATTAACCGACCAACTAACAAATCAATTAACCAATCAATTATACAACCAACTAACAATCAATTAACCAATCAATTATACAACCAATTTATTAACAAATTAACCAACCAATTAAACAACTAATTAACCAACCAATTAACTAACCAATTAACCAACTAATTAATTAATTAATCAATAAACCAACCAACTAACTCACCAAATGGCCAATCAATTAATTAACCAACCAACCAACCAACCAACCAACCAACCAACCAAGCAACAAACAATAACGGTAAACCAAATTAAGTGGTGACACCATTTCTTCATAATTTTAATTTTGAGAAGATACCCACATTGTTATCCACAAGTGTTGCGGTAATCTTTTTACTTTAAACCGGAGTTAGTAGCACTATACACCATTTACTTGGTTGCCCACAAAAACTGTTTACTACACAATTAACCAATTAAATCAATTGACGAACCAACTATTATTGAATTAAATATTAACCAACTATCAATCCATCCGCCCGTCTCGTATTGTGCCATGTGACCGTGTCGTGTTTTTTTTTGTGTTTTCTTTTTTTTGCGTTGTTACCTGTATTAGGTTAATATAGACTTACTAGCTTGACAGGTTTTTCATCCTGGGGGACATCTTTAACTTTTACGTCATCAAGCTTGTCCTTTTCTGAGGTGTCGTTCTTTGTTGTGGACTTTTCTTCTGGAGCATTTGATGATCCGGCTCCACCAAACAATACCGTCATAAGAACTCTAAGAAACAGTAAGTGACACCAATGTTAAAAATTAATTGATGTTTAGAAAAATATTGTCATTTGTCAATGGTGAAGAGATAACATATTAGCCACTTCCTAATGCAGGAGCAAATAGTTGGTCTACAAAACATACACTGACAAATCACAATCTTTTTTAAATTATTGAGTACAAAAGATGTTTCATTATTCAATTTAATGTTAATCTTCTTTTAGCCTTTCCATATTTTTAGGTTTTTTTTTTTAATTTTCACGTACCTTCGGACAAAATGAATACGACGAAAATGGAGGTTTCGCCCAGGAACAGAATAACATGTACATGCAGCAAAACTACATTAACATATTTATACGATTCTCATATACGATAATTTACTGGGAGCTTATATATATACTATATATATATATAAGAAGGCTTCTGATTGGTTTAGATAACTTAATCCAACACCTTCCCCTCACCCTAATCAGTAAGGAGCATGGAAACGAATTGATAATCGACAATGTGATTGGTTACTTATGACTAATCAGAAAACTTTACTGGTTGGTTGACGCGATCATGATAACATAACAGCCAATCAAAATTAAAGAAATAATGATTATTTATTTTACAAAACACCCCAAACCCGGTTACGCCTAAAGAAACGCTTAGTGTTTGTTTGTGTTTGCCACATTTTTCACTTTTTAATTATCTATTATTTTATCCCATTATCACATTTTCTTTATTAATTTTTACATTTAACTTAACTTTTTGTAACGTTTAAAATTTTAAAGAATTTACTCTCTCTTAACAATGTAATATTTAACACATAATATACCTAATAGATTAAGTAGATTTACTGCATGTAAATCCATATTGTATTTTTATCTAACGTAAGATGGATTAATAAAGATGTATTTAAATTTATATAGCTCACTCGAATGGAGCACTAGTTTGAAATTTACAGTATTTTATATGTTACAATCAGGTCAACGGATTTTCTGTTAATATTTTTCTAATTATAATCACTATCATTTTTTGAAATATTTGACAAATTTTATAATGAGTAAACTTTACTTACGTCATGACACTTTCAACTTTCATTTCTCCAACACGAACCAGATAACCTCCATATCGCAAAGCTCCAGCGTAAACAAGAAATGTAACACATTCAGCTATGGCAAAGGCAAGACCAGTAGCAATCAATGTCTTGACAACATACCTAAGAATTAAACCTTCTTGTAAAATGTCGACAGTTTCAAATGCATAAGATGGATTGAATCTTTTTGCTAAATAAATGCATTGGATGGATAGATAAAAGAATGGATAAATGGCTAGAAAAATAAATGGATAGATGAATAATTAAGTCGATAGATAAATGAATGAATGGATGGATGGATGGATAAATGGTAGGATGTGCAGATGGGTGGATAAATGGATGAATATTTCAAACAATAAATTACAGATAGATAAACAGACGAACGAACGAACGAACGAACGAACGAACGAACGAACGAACGAACGAACGAACGAACGAACGAACGAACGAACGAGCGAGCGAGCGAGCGAGCGAGCGAGCGAGCGAGCGAACGAACGAACGAACGAACGAACGAACGAACGAACGAACGAACGAACGAACGAACGAACGAACGAACTAACGAACAAACTAACAAACTAACAAACGGAAAAACGAACAAACGAACAAACAAACACACAAAGAGATATAGTTAGTTAAATTTGTTGATGACCTAACTATCTCAGAAACAGTGCCCAAATTTAGTCACAGTTAGGTTCAAGGTTATGTAACGGATATCCAAATTTGGTCTGACAGTAATCTGTTCCGTTTGCACGACGACAAATGTAAGGAACTATAAGGATCGATTTTAAAAAGAATAACAGCATTTCACTCGAATCCTCGTAAATGAAAGACCACTACAAGGTATTGAGGAAGCAAAATTACTTGGTCTCACTTTTACATCTGATTTTTTAAAGTGAAATAATCATGTGAATAACATTGTGTCGAAATGCTTGAAACGTTTATATCTTCTCGTGCAATTACAACGCGCTAAACGGTCCCTGCTAAAGACACCATCCACTTTTACACTACTGTACATGTATCGGTCCAATATCAGAATATAGTAAGTTTTGATGTGCTGCCGAAACAGAAAACGTAGGAGTCTAACGTTTCGAGCGAAGGCCAGTAGTATATAAAGTGGGGGTTCTGCGACGGGTGGAGCGGGTGGAGCTTTTTGCTCCACCCATGACGTCACCATGTTCATTTCATTTCTTACGTTAATTTATTCATAGCGTCAGTGTTTATTTGGTGTCCTAGCGACTAGGTGTTTGCTGCGGACAGGATTGAGCACGCTGTGGGCGAGAACGAGCATGCCCAAGTGACGTCAAACTGTGTTGCAGTGCGCATGCGCACATCTTTTGCTGTCTCACATGTGGTTGGTGAGCTTTTTAGACGTATATTTCCACATTTTTAACTCGAAATTATCTGTTCGACGCTTTTCAGTTTATTTTGGAGAAGGTAAGTCTCAAATGTGTTGATTTATATTTTAACCTTTTGGCGAGGATAAACATCTATTGTAAATGATGGTCCAAGCAAAATCCATATGTGAATTTTGCTCATTATGTTCTCATTTTGCTCATCATGCATTCGCATTTTGTTCATTCACATTCGCATTATGCTCATTCACATTCGCATTATGCTAATGCTTGCGCATTTTGCTCATTCGCATTTTGCTCTTTCACATTCGCATTATGCTCATTCGCATTTTGCTCATTCACATTCGCATTATGCTCATTCACATTCGCATTATGCTCATCATGCTTGCGCATTTTGCTCATTCACATTCGCATTGTGCTCATTTACATTCGCATTGTGCTCATTTACATTCGCATTGTGCTCATTTACATTCGCATTGTGTTCCCTTACGTCCCTTAAGTCCCGGGAACTTAAGGGAACACAATGCGAATGTAAATGAGCACAATGCGAATGTAAATGAGCACAATGCGAATGTAAATGAGCACAATGCAAATGCAAATGTAAATGAGCACGCCAAACCATGAACCATTTCATGATCTTTAGTTTTTGGGCTAGAGGTCTATTTGAAACCTTAACAGGCCTTTTGTTAAAGACCCCTAGTAATTATCCCGTATGTAATTCAATAATTTCTACTGTATATTGGAGTGAATTATTAAACTATCTATCACAAACAAATTGGCAACACAGGTCGTTTAGTATAACTTGTATTGTACAGGGGCGGATCCAGGATTCTTTAAAAGAGGGGTTTGACACCTCTAGGGGGGTCCGGGGGTATGGTTCCCCGGAAATTTTTTGATTTCTGATACCCTGAAATGCTATTTCCTGCATTTTGGGGACAATATTAGGATCAGAAGTAGTGATTTTTATACGCTATATTATACACTAAACACAATTTATATATTATATATAATATAATATACCATATATAATAGGCCAGGGGGGTTGCAACCCACATAACCCCCCTGGATCCGCCACTGTTGTACAATGTTTATTAAGAAATTGTATAAGAGATATGCACAAGTAAGCAGTATAGGTCAGTGATGGTACCCGCAGAACGAAGAAGTAATTTTGTTTCTGAATGGTATAACATTTCAATATTATTGCTAATTTCCACGCTCTCTGATTTGCACCATTTTTTTCAAGCATCTATGAGTGAGTACTTTTTCGGCTCTTCCTCTACATCTATTTCTGTCGCATATTCATCGCCTACCTGTAGGGTTTTAGACAATCCTCGCTGTATTTAGAAGTATACTTGCTTGCGGGTACTTTACTTGAAGCGGACGATGTAACTCCACGAATTTTCTTCCACAGTTTTGATATTATCTAAAGTGACCAAAATATTTTAATATTTTAGTAAATTATATTCTTTTCAAACATTATAGCTGCTGCGAAATGGTAAATATGAGGCAAGCAGATAGACAAATACACTTTAATCGGATAAAGAACTCCACTCGAAACTTAAAGTCAGTATTGTCGTTTCTAAAACTCAATTTTTTGCTTTGCTATTACCAGAAAAATCTGAACAGCACTCTCTATTTTAACACAGACAGACAGACAGACAGACAGACAGACAGACAGACAGACAGACAGACAGACAGACAATGCCAAAAATAGATGCTCGTGTTTTGGCAACAGTTATATATTTAACACAATTCGTATTTTTTCTTTATTTTTTCAAGAAATAAAATATGTAAACTTTAACATAATTATGCAATAACATATTATTAGTTAAGCTTCTGGCAACATTAAATCCCCAGCTTTTACCTACCCCATCTTCATCTTCCTTTTTTTCTTTCTCATTCTCAGGATCAGCATTTTGAACGGACTGGGCATAAGCAATGATGGGAAGACCAGCTAGAACAACTAACGTCATTTTCCAACCATTGGTAAATGAAATAAGCATGGTCATGATAGTGGAAACAGAACCACTAACTTTGGATGTTAAAGTTGACAATGAAAACTATAAAAAGACAAACTCGAATAAAGAATAGAGCAGCAAACAAAAGTATTGAAAAGAAAGTCAATAAAGTAAAAACATATTCTGGCCTGCCGTTTAGATTCGTCTCAAGTATTAAAACAGAACAAATTAATTGCATTTCAAAGTTAAGACCGAAATCTTTGTTTTTTATCTTGAATACGATGGATACGATATGCGAAAACTTTAGTCACCTAAACTTATAAGCCTACCAGACCACACCCACATGGAAAACGACATATACTTCTGGCTTTGGTGAATTATTTACTTCATCTTATAGTGTGTGTATAAAGATGTTTATACAATTTGTGTTGGTGTTACCACAAATTTTCGTTTTCATTACAGTTTGCCACCATGCAAGCATTCAAAGAATTACTACTCATCATGATCTTTACTAAGTAAATATATATAAAGCTGCATTCAATTCATGTAAATGTGATGGAGTTTCTTTTTTCTTTTTGTAGTTTAACAATTTAGGCAAGTAAGGCAAGTATAAGATGTGGTCCAATTGAATATGAAAAAAAATAAATTCAGATTTATATCGGGGAAGGGAATGGGTAAGAACTTCTCAACTCGTCTGAAGAAACATATGGGACCTGTTGATTCAACCAAAGAATGGGAGAATCTACCATTGTATCAAAATTTTAAAAAATCCTACGATTTCACAAAAGTGTTCATTAAATTAATACTTGGTATAAACTTCTCTTTGGTCAACAATCCAGATTCTATATGTAATTTAATTAATTTTAGAATAAACGTATTAAGCACGTGTAACTACGCCATTGTTTTTTTGACATTTGCTCTGATAAATACCTGAGTCAACAAGTCGAAAGCTAAGCAAATAAATAACTAACATGGTGTTTCTATATGTTGTGATCTTTCTTCAAGATACAATTTTCGCCGGAAGCAAAAGATTATGATAAAACGTACATGCCTCCGTTTTGTTTGCTATACGGTGGATTGCAGTCTCACTTTGACGTTAAATAATTGAAAAATAATACAATAAAATAATAATTACCGAACTTTTACGAGAACTTGAGGCATTTGAATCCATTTTTGTTGTCATATCGTCAGCTTGTTCATTGCTTGAACCATCAAGAAGATTAAGATCCTGTCAAAAAGAACCCGAATTATCGTAAAAGTATAGTTTAGCCAAAAGAATGTTTTGGAAGTTAATTTTTTTTGGTCGGTATATAAACGTGTCAATGTTCCGATGTAATATTTATACTTGTTGTTTTAAGATTTTTTTGTTTCTGATGTGTTTTAAGGTTTTCATTAATTGGTTAGCAGAGTCATTTCAGTAAAGCGCTTTCAATTCGTCAGAATTTAAACAACAAAAATAGAATAGATATCGTTAGAAAGCTATTAATTTGTAGAATTAATGCAATGTTGTCTTTGATTTTGCGATAAACACAAATTAAACCAATAATAGTTGTGAATTTTATAAGTAAAACCAGAGGGCTTCACTTTGGGCGATTCAAGTGCAAAGCTAAAACTAAACTAAACTAAACTAAACTAACGTTATTTATACTGGATAACTCTATCAGTTATATCTAAACTGTTATCCTCAGAGGTCCAGTAATGGCCCACAATCATTGGTCCAGTGTTACTACAGGAGGAAACCGGAGTACCCGGAGGAAACCTGTGGTGTTTGGTAGAGTCAAACTGGAAGCACTCTTCTCACATGCGGCCAAGGTGAATTTTTTTTAACCGTGCAGGAATCGAACCCGGCTCGCAGAGGTGAAAGGCACGTGTACTAACCACTGTGCCATTTATTTACACTGTGCGTTTTATTTTGTTCAAAATTCTTCTCTTGCAATTCGATTCGGAGATAAATTTCCAGCAAAACTGTGTCAGCGTTCCTTTATTTAGCCTGGTTTTGATTTTGACTGATTTTGTCCGAATGTTGGTTGAAGTACATCATTTTCAACTTCCGACATATAAAAAGGCTGACACCGTTTCGCTAGAAATTTATCTCGGAATCGAACTGCAAGTAAAGAATTTTGAACAAAATAAAACGTTTCGTACTTAAAAAAATCCACTATTATTGGTTTATATTTATCGCAAAATCAAATACAACATTGTATTCTGCAAATTAATAGTTTTTGACCGACATCTATTTTATTTTTGTGGCACTAAGTACTGACGAATTGATTAAAACACACTGAACATTACCAAAACAGAAAAACACTGTGACTGCGTGTATATAGGCTGCCTACTTTTTCTTTTGACTTGGGTTGGTTTTCTGGTAATTTGAGTTCATCATCATTGTCCAAGTCATTTTCTTTTGATATCGCTTCAGTTTTGTTTATATCCTGTAAGATAAAGCAATAATTACAGACTATTAATTATTAAAGTATACAGACTATTAATTATTAAAGTTCTATTTACAATATGAGCGATAGGTTGGTTGTATGTCCTGTGATATACATGGACGCAAATATTCTGAGGTGCTTGTGATATATATAAATAATGTAAATATGTAATAATTATATATAAATAATGTTTATTATATAAAATAGAGTGGTTTATCGAGTTTTACGCCACTAATAGAATGGATAATGTGTCGATTATCATGAAACGCATTAGAGTAAACTGCTCTGTTTTTGTTTTTTTTATAAAATCACACGTGCGCTCGTTTGTATATATATATATATATATATATATAAATAAATATACATAAATAAATATACATAAATAAATATATATAAATAATATATATATATATAAATATATTTCTAAAATTCATTAATAATTCATGAGGAAAACACAAAGAGAAATCATGAGCGTATCGGATCTATATACGTGATATAGACTCGCTCTAAGTTTCTCGCTGGTTTTTAACGGCTGAGATAAGCTTAATTTTCAAAATTACTACGCCAATGAACGTATGAAGTGATTCTTTTTAGAAGCCATTTAGAAACCTTGCAGTATATACGGGCTTTATAGGCTCTAAAACACTCGGCTATCGCCTCGTGTTTTATATCCGATAAAGCCCTCCTGCGCGGTTTATAAATAGTACATATATATATTTCTAAAATTCATTAATAATTCATGAGGAAAACACAAAGAAAAATCATGAGCGTATCGGATCTATATATGTGATATAGACTCGCTCTAAGTTTCTCGCTGGTTTTTAACGGCTGAGATAAGCTTAATTTTCAAAATTACTACGCCAATGAACGTATGAAGTGATTCTTTTTAGAAGCCATTTAAAAACCTTGCAGTACGGGCTTTATCCGCTCTAAAACACTCGGCTATCGCCTCGTGTTTTATATCCGATAAAGCCCTCCTGCGCGGTTTATAAATATTACATATAATATCATAATTATTATTAATATTATTTATTATTATTATTATTTATTATTATTACTACTACTACTACTACTACTATACCATTATTATTATTATTATTATTATTATTATTATTATTATTATTATTATTATTATTATTATTATTATATTATTATTATTATTATTATTATTATTATTATTATTATTATCTTTATTATTATTATTATTATTATTATTATTATTATTATTATTATTATTATTATTGTTGTTGTAACGTCAAGTTACCTGAACGTTTTCTTTCAGCAAAGTGGATTCTTCAGATTGTGAAGAGTCATCTGCTGGTTGATTTGGAATTGTTGTCTTTGGTACCTGGCTCTACAATATAGTTTAATATAAAAATAATAAAATGTTTAGCATTATGACAAACTCCCCAACATAAATAGACAATGTACAGTAGGTCACACATATGTCTAAACATATAAGATGGCTAAGTAGATCGAAGCTATCAAGGATGTGTTTGAAATTGTAGATAAAGTTATACCATTCTTTATCTGTTCATAGCCAATCGAGATATAGTCTAGAAAGGAGAGTCTTTGTTCTATATTTTTGTTTACGTATATGGAAACGTCTGCACGGTGAGAACAATGTATTCTGGTATAATGAAGCTATCATCCATAGCAGTGAAACTGAAAAGATTTGTGCAAGGTGAAGACTATTCCAATTTATTATATAAAATAGAGTGTTTTATTGATTTTTCCGCCACTAATAAAAGTGATAATCTCACATGTGCGATTATTTATGATAATCGCACATGTGACGATTATCGCTGAATCAGCATTATAGTTTAATGCAATGTTTGCAAGGCAATAGGACAATTTTTTTATATAATAAACAGAACAATACATGGATGCTTGGAAATATGAAATTTATTTCTCGTGTTGAACAGGATACGTCACCCGTTCGCTTCGCTCATGCACTCGTGAGATATCCTGGTCAACACTCGAAATAAATTTCATATTTCCGCACATCCATGTATTATTCTCTATATAAAATCCCAGCTCATGGATAAGCCGTATTAAAGTTTGCCAAGTTTCCAAACCATAATGATTAACTATTAGCATTCTAAGTGGCTTTGCCCCATTTTGTGTTGTATTTTGGAATTAGATTTGCCACTATAATAAATTCTGGAATATTTAACATTTTTTTGCAACGAGTTTAATCACATCACGCTATCTTTACATCCCACTTTACCTTTCCACACTTCACTTTACCTTACCCTGGCTACACCACCTCGGCCTACTCCACTTATTCTCTAATCAGGTAAGTGCCTAGAGTCTAAAATTTTGTAAGTGACATGTGCAATATAACAATTGAGCAACGACCTCTTATTTTGCAATTATTTTAATGCTTTCATAGAAAAATAAAATAAATGTCTGATACCATCCACACCAGATGTTGTTTAGTGTGGTCTATAACGTAGAAATAGTGAAAAGCCACTGCACAGATAAACATTACTTATTTCAAACAAAAGCTAATGTCAAATATATAAGAAGATATCACAAAAATTGCTTCCTGTGGTACTTGATTTCCAGAATTTTGGAAGTTTGGTTTTAATAATCTATAATAATGTTTTATTAATAATCTAATAATCCTAAAAGTGCCTTCCAGTCCGTTCTGCGCATGTACGAAACTAATATTTACATCTTTATTTACAAAAAAATATACTGATATCTTAGTCAAGATTGTAAGATTTTCTTGCTTCCTGTTCATCACTTGTACTTGAAACAAAATATTTTCAGAAGAAATAGAAGAAAACCGAAGAGATATCCTCGCCGAATCGCTTGGTTTAACGTTTTCTGCCATGTCGCTTCGAACGTCTGTCTGCTCATTTAAGAAAGCTCTGTGAAGATATTTTATTGAATCTTATATTATAACAACATTGACTTTTTTGAAGTATTATTATAATCTTGCAGTCGTCGTATCTTCTGCATATGCTTGTATATACAGCTAGACTATTGTATAGTTGTGTTGTGTTGTGTTGTGTTGTGTTGTGTTGTGTTTTTTGTTTTGTTTTTGTTTTATCTCTCTCTCTCTCTCTCTCTCTCTCTCTCTCTCTCTCTCTCTCTCTCTCTCTCTCTCTCTCTCTCTCTCTCTCTCTCTCTCTATATATATATATATACTGCATGTATATATAAATAATTCTTAATTCCTTGTAAGTAGTAGTTAATTCATCTTTTCGACATTTTTGACACGAGAGCCACTGGTTTGTCAGCGAAAGCTGTTATGTGTTTACCCTCTTTAAATAAAGTTGTAGTATTGTATTGTATTCTTGGTTTTCATCTAACGTCACGGCACCATATTGGTGCACAGAAACAATGAAATGGCGGCCATATTGGTGCACAACCTTTATCCTATGGGAATTTAACTCTATTCTTATTCAAACATTTCGTATTGTTTCACCACCCCAACGGGGCCACCGATCACGTGAGTGAAAACGATCCATTTTAACAGTTTACATGCATTGAGCTAGGTACTTCATGTAATTATCTACGAATGTCAAATTTGAGGGCCCTCAAAACAAATAAATATGGTCGACCATGCACAGAACGGAACGGACAGTACCTTTGAATAGACAATAGTGAAAAAATGCAATATTATTATTACCGTACCAAACAAACGTTTTTATCCAAAATTTGTTGGTTAACTTATTTTGCAAATTTTGCCCTTATAGAGTAGACTGAAAGCCAGCGGCCGATCTCATCGAACGAGATAAGATCGGCGGCTAGCTTTCAGTCTACCTTTAGAGCTAACCCTTGACCCGTAAGCGCGCATATAGACGCACCTTTAGTATTTTACTCTGGCTAACGCCAGACGATTTTACTCGTCAAGGGAAGACCCCTGGTAGTCAAGGAGTTAAACGTGCATGTTAACAAAATGCCATTCCAAAACGTAACGTGGTTAACGGTCTTAACGGTACGTTAATTACCTCGTCCATTGTAGAATTAAAAGCATTTTCCTTCATTCCCATTTCCACTCTACTTTCACTTAAAGATGTTGAAAATTTCTGCCAAGTGATACAAAATATCAATGTTACTCGTGATAAACAGTATTTAGAAAAACATGTAAAAGAAACTCTACAAGCATAATATGTACCTGAACAGTTGAACCAATAGCAATAAATACTCCAAGATCAACAAATTTTAAAGCCCATTTAACACGTTCTGCTTTTAGTCTTTTTGGGTCTGCAGTCACCTAAACAAAAAAAAGAAAAGAAAAGATGTACTTTCTGTTTGCCCATTTTAAGATTTTCCAACTGATTGGCGATGTGAAGTAAAGTTACTGTTTCTTTACTATTATATTCTTTATTATCAGTGGCGCAACTACTGGGTGGGAAGGGTGGATAAACCCCACGGGCCCCGAGCAAAAGGAACCCGAGCAAAAGGAATTAATTAGGGGCCCCGAGCATTTTATGACGTCATTATTATTAATGCAGTTACGAATCTATTCAAATAATCTGCCCACTTTAACAGATTTTCAATTGGAGTGTGAGTCAGGATTAGATTTTGCTCAAAAGTGCCCTCAAAGTGCAGGAAATGCAATTTCAGAGACCCTAGATTCAAAAAATTTCCGAACCCCCCTAGAAATGCGGTCACTAAATCGGAAAGGGCCCCCGAAGTAATCAATCCCATGGGCCCCCAGATTCCTAGTTGCGCCACTGTGTTCATTATTATAAACTATATTGGCATATACGTTGTTGATGCTCAACTACTTAACATGCAATTTAAGACTAAACTCTTGTTACTATTCTTTTTTGCTATTCTTTCTCATTAATAATCTACAAAAAAGACAAAAGAATTAGCTGCCTACTTTTAGTTATATCAGTGGCGTAACTGGGGTGCAGGGAGATGGTCGCCCCCCTCCCCCCCCCCCCCCCCCCCCACACACACACATACAACATCTAGATGGTCATCTGTCCGAAAATTCTGATTCCCTGTCGGAAATTTCCATGTGAGCTTTCGAGATAAACTATCAACAATTGCGACATTGCGTATGATAATCTTGGAGCATGGAATAATACCTTAAACGCCAATGATAAACCTTTCTTTCTCAAATTCTGCAGTTCCGGATTAGACACTTGTTAGGTCTTGTGATGGATGGATTGCTAAAAATTCCTAGTTACCCCGGTCACTGAGTTATATACTACATTACAAATTACTCTTTGAGGTAAAATCTCTTCTTACTATTTACTAAATTCTTACTATTAGAATTTCGCTGAGTAAAAGTGAAAATCCAGGTGCAATCATTCCTGTCATGATAGCTCCAACCAGACTTAAAACAATTAAAGGAAGTTGTTTTATTTGTAACTTGACGGCTTCCAGCGACAAGCCTCGTTTTTTAACCTAAAAATTAAAAATAAGAAAAAACTTTTTATAAACTTTTGATACAAGTACAGTACAGAACGGTATAGAGCAGTACTGTACGGTACACAGTACAGTATATATAAACTTGTGTATCAAGCCATATAAAAGAGAAATAGTTACAAATTAAACCAGAGTTGTGTCACATTTAGCATACCTGACCAATCACTTTTGTCTCTAAGCATGATTTAGTCTTTTCGAGACATTTTGTAAACCGTTCCTTAATTCCCTCAATAGAAAATTTGCTTTGTGAATTAAAATCTAAAGAAAAAAGCATTGGACAACTAACTATTTAACTATACAAAATTTTACTATTAAATTTCCATGTTTATTTTACTATATTATTTTATTGGCATAAGTGCATTAATTCTAATTAATATATAAGAGCAGAAATGCATTAAGTAATAATTTATTAAAGAGTCTCGACCAGAACTAATGTATTGAAACTTAAAAGTGAATCATATAGTCGTCACTGCATTCACGGCTTTTGTTTACATTTCTTTTTTCATAGTTCATTGTTTTTACAATGCCGAGTAAAATTTGAAACCCGCGTTGCTAGAAAACGAAGATTTGGCCTTGGCGAGTTCAGAACTCGCCAAAATCGTTCGTCACGCATTTGTGTCTTAATTTATTTAAAATGGATAGTATTTAACTGTCTCTGTACCTTATTATGAATATTTCAAATGACCAAAGGCTTTGGTCGTTTAAAAGTTAAACTTTATTTTTTGAACGACATTTCGGAGTCTTATTCGGTACTTTTCGGTACGAAACATCGTTCAAAAAATAAAGTTTAACTTTTAATCAAATAAATAAATAAACAAACAAACAAACAAACAAACAAACAAACAAACAAACAAACAAACAAACAAACAAACAAACAAACAAACAAAGCCTTTGGTCGTTAATATTTAGTTGAAATATTGTGTTAATTTAAATATGGCGTTAGCTCAAAACGCTGTGCTCTTCTTCAGGGCCGTATTATACGAGATATATCAACAGCTTTTCAAGCATTCTTTTGCACGCGCAGTGGTGTCTATGATTCACCTTTAAGATACCACTATCGTAAATGCTACTGTTCTCAGTGTAGTTGCAGCGCCATAATGGGCGATGAAACCATAGAGGTCATATAAATACTAGAGGGGGCATCCTATCTTAATTTCAGCCAACCGCGGGTAACCAATTGAACGCCGCCATCTTGGATTTTTTGGAGGCAAACATTAGGCGCGTTTGTTGGCAAAGGACTGGGTCTAGTACATTTGCCAACCAATTGACTGAAATATCATAGTAATCGCGGCTGCAATGTGGTTACCAAATTTTCCCGCCAATGCCCCCCTCTAGTATTTATATGATCTCTATGGATGAACCCCTAAAAGCAATGAATAACTTTCCTCGGTACTCACCCTAATCCTAACACAAAATGATTTATCTCTAATCCTAACTCAAATTAATAGGTCACTGATAACAACGTACTGTGGAACTGGTTACAGTTTAACTTTAAATATAAAGTTGCGACTCTCATAAATAATTTTTCTTTGCCACATAATATACATGCATGACTTTACTAAACAAAAATATAGTCTGTTATATAATATATTGTTTATGACGTCCTCTTATTAATTTAAGTTGATAATGCAAAATAGTATGCGCGCAAAAATATTAAACATTAGCTATTCGTATATTAAATATCTTTGAAAAATTCTTGATGTATTCTTGAACAGAGTCATTGTAAACGATATTTACCTTTTCCATCAGGCTTGTTAGTATTTGCATACTTTTTATTTTTCTGTAAAGAAATTATTATAACGTTTTAATATATATATAAACATCGGATAATAAGCGACCAAAAATTAGCCGTTGCAAATATAAGTTTTTCCTAATGTTAAAGGAGAAATATTCTTCCAGAACAAGGCTAACAAAAATAAGCCTATGCACTTTGTGTTTGCCTTCAACTTCAAAGTTATGTTATCACGCATGGGATACTGTTTATTTATAAGATTAAATGGACTATGTTGATAATAATAATAATAATAATAATAATAATAATAATAATAATAATAATAATAATAATAATATTTTTTGTCAGGAAACTCTCTCACATTAGTGATTTTCAGAGAGGTCCTGAGAATTCGAATAACAATTATTTACAAAATATTTATAAGTACTATAAGTAAGATATATAAAAACAAAAGATAGAATATATATATATATATATATATATATATATATATATATATATAATATATATACACGACGACGATAAAATATAACATATTTTTGAAAAATTGAGAATTTGTAACTGAATTTGCGCGTTGCTTTTCTGCGCTATTTTCCATTATTTTGCGGCAAATACTTTCAAGCATAGGGAGCATCTACTTTGAGTTACTGTGGAACAGTGGCGCAGAGCGCAGTGCTCATGACTTTAGCTTGTCACATTTTGATCATTCCAATGAAGCACGGATCTTTCGGATGACGTTAGAGTCGGCAACGTATCTTCAAACAATCGCCATGGGATTTATTCGAAATCAGACTAGGGTTAGACTTCAGACAAAAGTTGACCAAAAAACTTTTTAAAATATTTTAGGTGTATCACAATGGTGTTATCAAATTTTAATAAAATGAAATTCTAACCTTACTTGGAATTTGCTTTTGATCTTTTCTTTAAACTTCTGAGAAAAGGATTTGGAATCTGGTTTTGCATGGTTGCCAGTGGAGGGGTTAGCGCTGTTTTCTGTTTTAAAATATGAGAAGAATGATATCTATTTATTTAAAGTTTTTTCAAAATATAAAAAAAAGTATGAAAAAAACCGATTTCTATCATAAAATGGTTAAAAAAAATTAAGATTTTGCTGAGAACTCTCAAGTTACTTGTCATTTGCTATATTTTAATTGCTATTTGTCTATTTCTATTTCCTCGTTCTTCGTTCTCGTTTTTTGTTCTTGCTCTTGTTCGTGTTCGCGTGTTCGCGTGTTTCGCGTTCTCGTTCTTATTCTTGCTTTCGTTTTTGTTGCCGTTCTTGTTTTCGTTCCCGTCCCCGTTTCCGTTCTCGTTTTTGTTCTCGTTCTCATTCTTGTTTCCGTTATCGTTCTTGCGTTCTCGTTTTCGTTCTAGTTCTAGTCTTATATTTATTTTCTGACTCGTAGATATAATCACTGTAAACTCTGGATCAATGCAGTAAACATCCTGGTATTTAACAATTATTCGCCGAAGGCGAGGTGAATATCGGTGTATAATAACCGAGACGAAGTCGAGGTTATTATTCACCGATATTCACTGAGCCTGAGGCGAATAATTGTTTTAGTATAAATACACATTTTCGTACTTTTAGGAACAACATTATCTTTAAAGTTGTTAATTTCTTCGTCTGTCGCATCGATAACTTGGCTGGCGGCCATTTTGAATAAACGCTGTAGGTGATTATCGAGAATTAATCCGAAGTAGCTCGACGAATCAGCGCGCGTGATTTTCTATAATCACCTTTGTATTTATACTAATTGAAATTATAGAGGAAAATTTGATTTCAGTTTGTCATTTATCTAACCAGTAAAATTAAAATTAAAATAGCAAACACTTCAAAATAAATCTAATTTAAAATAAATATTTTGGAATAATTGGCATCAAACCAGTATTAATTACTACACATTACAAGTGGAATTGCGCATAGTTTGGTGCTGAAAAATAATTTATAATTTTTTATAATTTTGATTTTTTGTTAGATATCAATATATAGTTATATAGAGTGCTACGTTGGCAGAATTTTGGAAAGAACAAAATAAAAGGCGGTAAATGGCTGAGGTTTTCAGCGACAAAATCACTGAAGTTTCGAGCGGAGTTTTTTATCAGAATAAAACTGATTGAAGAATAGTTCCGCTCGGAACGTCAGTATTTCGTTACTAAAAATCTCGGCAGTTTACTACCTTTTTACTTAGCTCTAACTCAGCTGGCTGGTTTGCCGAATATACTTATTGGTAAAATAAATACAGCTGTAAAATACTAAAAATATTCAGTCAAATAGTGCAAACCTTTCAGAGGGTTTTCAAAGGTATTGTTTTCTGACATATTACTGCGATCATCGCGTTTCCCACAACTGCTAAGCTAAAGGTAGGAAGTAAAAAGAAACAAACTTTAAATTAATACATACGTTTTTTAAAACGCAATTTTATGCTCACATGACACAAATAACTACTTCATTGATATGTATATATACGCCACGTGCACCTACACGTTTTCAAAATTACGCGACCAGGCCGGAAGTATTGCAGTCGACATGCAAGTTTTATGGCAATTCAAAATACTTTACTATAGCTTACTTTGTCATCGTATTCACTGACATTTCCATGGATTGCATTGTTGTAATTCGCCATTTGGTCAGCATCAACGTCCTCATTTCATTACATTCCAACTCAGTTCGTATTGATGTCCGCAATTTTGTGACAACAAATTGCTATATAAAACTCACATCACGCCCATGCATGTGCATGTCAACTTCCGACTTTCAAAAGACCTGATTTCTAAATATTTATGTGGGGAGCTTGCCCCCAGATCCCCTAGTAGTGCGGGCACTTTTAGACGAGTAGATTACTAATCCTGGCTAAGACTCTGCTTCCGAGGTCGCGTAATTTTGAAAACAATGGGTGTAAAGGTCAACTCAAGGCAAATTACATTTTCGCTTTATATAGTATTGAAGCACGCGTAGAATCCGGATATGATGAAAAAAAGTGAATTGAATTTTTTCCCGTTCATGTTTGGGATGTTGAATCGACAAGTACTTTTATAAAAAGCCGTATTGTATAAAGAGTCTGGCACTAGCAAGTGTGTAAACGAAGTAACGATTTTACGAGCCATTGCAGTAAACAGACTCGAAAAGCGTCAAATACTTTAATACATGTGCGGTTGGAAAACGCACAAGTTATATTCATCATAAAGCAGCTTCTCTTATGATTTCAATCGTCCAGGTTCAACTGTTTACGTCACAAACTTGCTAGTGCCGGACTCTTTATACAACACGGATTTTTTTACTAGTAGTACTTCGTTAAAAAATTCAGAAATCAACGAAACTTTTGTTTTAAATTTTTATCATCATATTCGGATTCTCTGCACCTTGGCGCATATAACAAGCCTGAAAACTAATTTGTCGTTAGTTTACCTTTAACTATATGCATTCGCAAGCTTGGCTCTTCAGTTTATTAGATCTTTAGTACAGTAGCTCAATGGTTAGAGCTCCTAATTGATCAATAGAAAGTTGCAGGCTCAACTCTTGTCTATGGGGCTCGTAAACATTTTTTAAGCATTTACGCTTGAAAAACATCTACAAAACGTTTGTTACATTACATACTAAAAGAGTAAGAGGCATGGCTTCAAATTTCTATATTATTTTTTTCATACAAATCTCTTTTTCAGTGCTTGCTTTTACTAATTCTATATTATTAATTATTCACCTCAATATGAATGCTGTCTTCAAACAGTTTGCTACTTTTTACCATCTAAAAATGAGTTGTTTGAAAAATATATTAAAAAAACAAAGAAAACCCATGTATTGTTGTTTTTATCTTTATACACTTAAAATAACCATATAGTCTATTGAAATACATTACATTTTGTTAGAAAACTTGATGAACGTCTTTGTTCTATCTTTACGTTTACGGTAAGAACAATGTATTTTTTTTGTATAATAATTATCCAATAGCACATGCATTGTTGGTAGATTTCGAAATAGACTGACTGACTTTGTAGTTTAACAGTGATATATCGATCAACTGTGGCTGACAACTGTCTTAATCGTAAATATGTTCACCAATGTGAAGTGTGCACCACATTCAGCCTTCGAGTTCTATCTGACTTTCCTCGGCCCATCTGCGGAGGAGACCTCCGCACTTTGGCAGCAGGCCGGGTAAACGCCTGACCCAGACTAATATAAATATTAATACCAATTGGGAGATATAGAAGCGCTCAGTATTTTAAACAGTTTTCTTTTTTGAAACAGTATTAATCTTACCAATTCTGGTCTATTTGGATAATACTTGAAGACTTCTTCAGGGCTTGACAAATGTTCGAGAATTTTTCCAATAACATTGGGACGTTCATCCTGACAAGTTGTTATAATGGGTTTAGTCGTGTATAATTTATAAGACAATTATTACTGTAGATAAAAGTGAACTATACATGCAGTTATATTAATATATTTAGTGTTCTACAATAAAATAATCTATTGTTCTCCTGACATTGAACCGGAGTGGCATCTGAAGAAGGGGCAATGCCCCGAAAAGTTACACGTTAAATTTTATTTTGAAGAAATATATGTTTTTTTAAAACAATGTTGATGGTTGGTTACTGAAGAACTACACTTCTTGCATTTTTGCGACTGGTCTCGGTTTGGTGTTAAAATGTATATATTCTAACCGACTAGAAATTTCCCTTCACCAATCACCAAAAAACTTAGAAATATGTTTATTCCAGTTAAACGTGGTAAATGTAATATCAATATAAGCAAATAAAGCCTTCCATTTACTGTATTGAGTGAACATCATATTTGTTACAAATTTACTCAACCATGCAGCAACGATTTGTAACCTTTTTCCAATAATTAAGTTATTATCACTGATCTCGAAAGAAGACTGGATCGAGTAACTCATTGTTTATCAGGATCAGAGAATGAAGCTCGCGAAATGTCAACTTGGTCCCTTGCTAATGGTGCCGATCAGGCAATTGTGTAGGTAGATCAATACGAAGATGAAAAATTCTGCACACAATGCTGTGATTTTGTTTGTAAAAAGCGAAAAACGAAGAAACAGGATGAGAACAACTCCGTAGCGATATTTCAAACATGCAGTTGGTCCCTTAGTAATGGCGGATTCTGGCTTCATTTTTCAAACAATAATTGCTCGATCCAGTCTTCTTTCGAGATGAGTGGTTACGTCAAAATGTTTAATTTGCATATCAAACAATCTAAAATAACTAAACAACGAAGCAAGACAGACTTAATTTTTGCCTCATAGGCAGTTGTTAAACATTAGTAGACTCTTTTAGATAATTCGATGCAATTTTGTTTGGCACAATTAATTAGTTGTACCATACCTCTTCAGCATCGGATGATAACTTAGATTTTTCGTCCTTTTTGTCGTCTTTACTGTTATCAGCTTTAACTGAATCACCAACGTTTACAAGTTTTAGCACTGATGAAATTATTGCCATAAATATCTAAAAAAGCGGCAAGATTAGAAATTATTGCGGTAAATTTATCTTAACTTTTTTAACACTTTCGTGGATGCAAATGCCAATGTACAAATGTGATTGTTGTGATATTGGTAAAAGCAATAATGAATCTATTCTTATACTTCCGATAATTATACCACGCACAATTTAAGCCAATTCTAAAAAAAACTCAAGTACTTGAAAATGAGAATACAACGAAGATAAAAAATGTAGCTTAACACAATGGTTGACCCTTAGATCAAGATCATATGCCGAGAATTATGCATGGCTTTAATCATATTAGATCA
Organism: Paragorgia papillata; assembly: GCA_035771165.1. Classification (NCBI taxonomy): domain Eukaryota; kingdom Metazoa; phylum Cnidaria; class Anthozoa; order Scleralcyonacea; family Coralliidae; genus Paragorgia; species Paragorgia papillata. The sequence continues at coordinate 662,538 of JAWNZC010000445.1, read as the reverse complement.
AAGTAAAAGAAATTATGGCTTTTATCATATTTAGATCAAAGTAAAAGAAAGTAAACTACCGAGAATAGTTTTGATAACGAAATACTGACATTTTGGGCAGACCTATTTATGACTTCATCAGAGTAAAATGTGCTGATGGGCTCTACGAAACGTCAGTATTTCCTTATCAAAACTATTTTTGCCAGTTTATCACACCTTTTCACTTTAATCTATCCAAAACACTGCCTACGCAGCACTCTACATTTTTACATTCCCATGCAATCGTATTCAGCATTGTTGCCACAAAAGTGTTTATAAAGATAAATTTACTGCATTGTGTCTCCACACCAAAGCATGCATGCAATCACCTTTTTAAATGAGCTTGTTATCAAAGATAGAACACAAAGCATTAAGATAACGTCGCCATTAATACATTTTTCTATTGTAACTTTACATTTTTAAAGAAATATTTTACATAGTACTTTTACTTTTACTTTTTTTGAAGTATAATGACCACTAAAAATGCACTTACTGAAATAAAGGCACCAGGAGTTAGCGTTCCATCTAAAATTAATCCTGCACTAAACCTTGAATGAGAAAGAAAGTAGCATAAAAGTAACATATTAATGATATAGTGTGGCAAATGTTTCAACTTGGTGTTTATGTACGCCATGTTCTAATTTGAGTCAATTCTCTTTGCTATTTAGGGAAGTCTAGTATCTCCAACAGTCCCGTATCGGCGTAGCGAGTGGTCATGTAGTGCATGGGGTCCCGTACTCTGAAGTCTAGATTTCAGTCAAAATTGGTTTGTGTCCGTATTTGCAATTGTAGGACCTTGGTTTGACATTTTCTTGTACAGATCTCGTTCAAGGTACATCTTAATATACATCGTGCAAGAATGCACCATTTTGGATCACACAAATTTTCAGTTAAAAAATGGTCGATACGGCCAAAATTGAGAGAAATTATTCGTCGATATTTTGTCAGTAACGCTTTAATATCGTTTATCTTATTTTATTTTATTTATTTTATGTCATCTCATCTCATTTCATTTCATTTCATTTCATTTCGTTTCGTTTCGTTTCATTTTATTTCATTTTATTTCATTTCATTTTTACACACAGAAAAAAGAACAAACAAAAAAGGCCAACAAACAAACAAAAAAACAACTATAAAACTATTGAATAGGAACAACACGCTTTCACAGATAGGCTGTTTAGTTTAACATGATAAACAATAATTAAATGCAATCTTTTAGTTTAGGTTTCATTTGTTTTCTAATCTAACTATATAATATATTTGCATGTTGTGAGACGGACTACTTACCAGAATCCAAGTCCGAGAAAAATAAATGCAATGACAATCATCAATCCTGCACGAACTGCGTCCACGATGCTACGGATTTTTGCTGCTTTGTCAGCGGCCAGCAGTTTGCTGGAAAATCTAAAAAGAGAAAACGAAAATTATTACAACATTGTAATTTTTGACTTTGTAGGTATCTTAGTTACAAATTACAAATTTAAAGTGCATACGGCAAAGCAAAAATCAAGTCTGTCTTATTTGAAAGAACATCTAAAATGACAAAGTAGCATCTTTTGCATTTTTTTGTTTCCTTGCTTTGTTGTTGAGGTATTTCTGTTTGTTTGATATGTAGATTAAATATCTTGACGTAAGACGTGCATAATGATGAGTTATTGCAGAAAGTTTTATATATTGTTGCTATATATTGATGGTTTGCAATTAATCTGTTGCATGAGATTTAGAAAACAAAAATACGGCGGCCATGTTGAAGAAATATATATATACTCCAAATACAATAGCTTCTAATAAGATCTCTTGTTAAAGTTCCTCCAACATGGCCGCCATGACGTCAAGTACAAACCAAGAATTATCAAACCTTGAAGGAAACATGTGAGTTTATTTCTTTCATGCACAACATCAAACATGTAAATTTATATTTGTTTTTAACAAGTGAATATATTTGATAATAGCAACGATAAATAACTATTTCTGATAACTAATCATTATGCACGTGTGACGTCAAAATGTTTAATTTGCATATCAAACAAACTGAGATATTATATCTTAGCATTGAGCAACACAGCAAAAAATGTTACTCAGTCACTTTAAGTAGGTTATTTTTTTAAATAGTACATACTTAATTTAACTCATGCATGCCTCTTACTTGTCCTTTTCATAATCTTGTCCCCCAAACGCAGCCACGGTTTGCACCTGAGCAAATGCTCCTTTGGCAACACCTCTTGCTTTTTGTAATAGAAATTTAACTTTGTTCATGGCAAATGACTTTAGCTGCAAAACAATTTTGAATCAAATATGAAATCAAGCTGAAAAATACAATACATAACGTATACCCGAGAATACACGCTATACATTTCAAATGCTATAGTCTGATTGAGTAATGCAACTAGAGTATAATTTACTCATCAAAATCCGGATTGTAACAACTATTTTTTCCAAAATTTACTGCAAATAATAAATGATATAGCTGTGATTAAATTTGAGGGCACATTTATTAGATATGTAAACAACCTCGGTCTGCCATCTGAGTTATAGTGGCTCAATGGTCAGAATTAGAGCAAAAACAAACGAAACTTTACCAACTTTAAGCTGAAAGCACTATATATACTAATGTGGGAAAACATTTAATTGAAAAATAACTGACACAATATGCGACTTGTAGTTCAAGAAGTACTTGTGACACACACGTACAGTTTGACTTAAGTATAAATATTGTAAACAATATCGGTCTGTCATCTAATTAAGGGACTGTTTATATGGAGCCGAGTTACTCGGCTAGGCGAGTTACCCGGCACGCCGAGTTGAAAAAAGATGACTTGTTTATATGAAACGAGTTACTCGGCAAAGCCGCCCACGCATTATAATGGTTTCACATTCCATGAGACTCATGAGTAGCTTCCGATTGTCTTCATAAGTGGCGCGTGCGCTGTTGTGACGAATTCAACTCGGCTGTTAGGGTTAGGGTTAGAGAGTGTTTATATGGGAATATTTTCATCCCGGCATGCCGAGATCTCGGCTGTTTAGCCGGGACCCGCCTGTCTCATATAAACACTCTGCCATATATAGCATTGAATTTCTATACAATGGCGGGTAACTCAGTTTGCCGAGTAACTCGGCTAGCCGGGTAACTCGGCTCCATATAAACAGGCCCTAAGTTCTAGTAACTCAATGATGAGAGCGGTTAATATTCGGAACGTTGTGGGTCAGTTGAGTTCTGTTTGGAGCGGAAAGTTTTCTAAGTTTAATAACTTACGACAGCGTGTACAGCAAAAATATACAAGACTATATACTAATTCATAACATTTCTATGTGTGCGGGATAATCATAGAAATTTTAATGAAAATAATGTTTGCTAGTTGATGTTTTGATTTTTTTGATAAAAAAGAAATCTGTAGATATTCAATATTTCTTATTATTTTTACATTATAGCAGTTTCATGTGATTCACGACCACCGCATGTAAAAGTTCTTGGCGCCGATAGTTGTTTTTGACATAAAGGAGTGGTTACCAAATCACGCGTTTCAACGTTATTTAGTGTATATTATCTGATTGAACAGCCTATTCCCATTCAGATCTCACTAATATTGGTTTAAAACGGCCCCGATCTTCTTTCGGACATCGGTGGACCGGTGTCGATGGTTTTACTAATCACTCCTTTATGTCAAAAACAACTATCGGCGCCAAGAACTTTTACATCTGGTGGTCGCGAATCACATGAAACTGCTGTAACAACTTAAACGACAGCAAAAAAAACAAAGATTGCATACACTAACTCGTAAAAACATCTCAAAGCTTTAACACGTTGATGCCTGGACCCTCCCTGTGCTGAATAAAATCGTCTCAAAACAAAATACTAAAGACTAAAAGACTCGTCATCAGGCTTCAAAGTGTTAAAATAGATGTCATACATGATGTTAATTAACAACTTTTACTGACAGTTGACCGTGAAAACAAAATATATCCCGGCTATGTGGTTAGCATATTATACTACTAAAGGAATGCATGGGTAAAGTAGTTAGCAATAGCCTAAACATAAACTAAAAATTCCCTGTTGTTTTTGTCTATAACAGTAAAATTAACTTATAGCTTTAATTATAATTAAAATTGAGATTTTGATTTAGATTGGGATCGATTGGAATTGGGATTGGGATTCAGATTGGGATTTACATTTGCATTGGGATTAGAATTAAAAGAATTGGGATTGGGATTAGGAATAACATTAGAATTGAGATTTGGATTCAAATTTATTGCGATTGAACTGTTAAGGAAATTAGGATTATAATTGGGATTCAGATTGGAATTTAGATTTGGGTTGGGATTAACGAAATTAGAATTGGGATTGGAATTAGGATTAAAATTAAGATTAAAATTAAAATTAAAACTTGGATTAATATTGGGATTCGAATTTAGGAAACTGGGATTGGTAATTAAGGGATTGGAAGTAGGATTGGAATTATAGGATTGGAATTGAGATTGAGAATTGGAATTGGGATTAAGATTGAGATTGGGGTGAGGATTGATCAAGATTGGAATTGCAACTTAGATTGGAATTGAAATTTGGAGTAATATTTGGACTGAGATTAAGAAGACTGGGATTGCGATTAAGGAGATTGGAATTTGGATTGGAATTAAGTGATTTAGAATTAGGAATGGAATTGGAATTAGAGTTCAAATTAATATTGGGATTGAGATTTGGATTAAGGAGACTAGAATTAGGATTAAAATTAGGTTTGGAACTTAGGATTAGGATTGAGATTTAGCTAGGGTTGTAATTGGAATTAAAGGAATAAAAATTGAGATTGAAATAAGGAGTAGATTTGGGATTTGGATTAAAAGGATTGAAATTGGAATTAGGATTGGAATTTGGATTGAAATTGGAATATATGAGAGAATTGGGACTAATATTGGGAATAAAATTCGGATTGCAATTGGGCTTTGGATTGGAATTGGATTAAGATTAAGATTGGCATTGGGATAAAATTTAGGCCGGATTGAAATGGGGATTGGGATTTGAATTTGGAATAAAGTTGGAAGAAAAATTGAAACTGTGACTAGGAGCAGGACAGTGAACGTGATGGTAATTGTAAACGTGATAAGCAAAATGATGTGTAGACATCATTCGTCGAAAAAAAAACCGCACGCTATGCAAAATGGCAAAGCTTACCTTATTCATATAAAACATGACAGAAGCCATAATTGGTGCGGCGGCAAGCATCATTAACGTAAGTTGCCAATTTTGAATAAAACTCACAAGCATACTTGAAGCAAAATTTGCCACATTCTGAATAATTATGGTTATTCTGCTACCAATTCCTTCGTCAGACTCTTCTTCTTTGCTTAAAAAGATAGGAATAAATATATACTATATGTTACATCGGTTAAGGCAGACTGACGTGCAGTAACCGACTATCCTGATGAGGCATGACAGTCTTTATATCAAGCAAGGCAAAAAGGTAGTTGACTACCAAAATACTGACGTTTTTGAGTGGAGCCCTCCATCAGAGTAGAATGTGATAAAATAAGATAAAACACGGCATAGATATTCTAAAAAGGTGACCCACTTAAAAGTAGCCAATCAAGTGCTCGGAAACTGATACACGATTTTTTTTATCCATAATGACCCAAAACAGGGTTCCCGCCATCTTGAATTTCAACGTCCAGAGAAGACTAAAGAAATTAGTCTCGCTTTCAGTCAGAAAAAAATATTTCGCTGGCTTCAGACTGACGTTTTATCATAATCTGAAATCTAACTTTTTTATTTAAAACTGATTTTCGTTTCAGTCAGGTTCAGTGACAACATGCCGAATTCACAAACATAATTGATTTAAAGGTGCCGTCAAGTCCCCGTCAAACATAATTAGGGACTGGTCATAAAGTAACTGCTAGGGAACACGCTGTCAAACGTTTTGCGCATGCGCGACGTCCGAGCTCGTCCTCAGAAAAAGAGCGGGAAAACACTGAAATATTTGGACTGGTCCGAGAGTCCGACACAAAAGTTAAAATTATAAGTATACTACCGAAAAGATAAGGTAGATAATTTGTGCATGGCTTCTTTGTCAATATTGTAAAATATTCTGAACTGACCCCTTCGTAATTTTCTTTACCCTTTTTTTAAAACACAAATGAATAGTCGAGTCTTACTTAGTCTTCGCTGTCTGGTTGTTGTCGCCATGGCTTCTCTTGATATTTATTCTAGAGAATTCACGCATGCGCAAACGTTTGGCAGCGGTGTTCTTGCTAGGGTGGGCCGGAGGAAATATAGATGGGTCAGGAAATTATTTTCATCAGTTTGGGTGGGTTGTTAGGTATTTCTTGTACAAATGGATGAGCTATGAAAAAAATCTATCCAATTTTTTTCTCCTAGCATTATTTATAAAACACAATAATATCTTAATAGCAATATTTCGAATAAGATAAATTCAAAGAAAAAAACAAACTATTTATACTAAACTGTACATTGTTTTTTCCCACATCTTGATTTTGATTTCTTTTAGCTTGTCACCTCCTTTTGCTTTGTTAATGTAGCCATTATTTGCTTTTAGGCATGTCCCGATTGTGCTCGGCAACTTTTGAGCAACTTTTTGCGTTTGGAGCAACTTTTTTCGGTTCGAGACTTCGAGCAACTTTTTCCTTTTTGAGCAATTTTTGAGCAACTTTTTCTAGATTCAAAACTTTACAGTAGGAAATGCTTACATGTGATAGACAACTTCATTTCCTGCGATATTTTTCTGATATAAAATAATTTTGGAAATCAATTAATTGCGGCAATATGCTGTAATACAGCCTGTGATGTGATGCTGCAACAGCTGTAGCATTGCTGCTTATTTACCCTTGATATTTACTTGCTAGGTACTAGGGTTACCTGTTTCCTCTTTAAAACAAAATGGCGGCTTATAAACCATTGAAATGTAAATAAATGCTAATTCATTATGACTGAATTAGAAGAGCCGTCAGACTTGTCAAGTTCATCAGAGGACGAAAATTTAGAAGAAGATCCAATTTTGGTAGCAGAAAATGCTGGTGCAACTTTTCGTACTCCAGCAAGCGCAGCCATTGCACGTAAGCGAGCGTACGGAAATTGTATAAAGCTCTTAATTAACGTAATAGTACGGGCAACTTTTTGAATTTTAGTAGCAACTTTTTTTATTTCGGGCAACTTTTGAGCAACTTTTATGCTTTTTTGCGAGCAACTTTCTGGTTTTTGGGAGCAACTTTTTGGGATTTTACGAGCACAATCGGGACATGCCTATTTGCTTTGGCAAGCCTTTGCCAACCTTTAGCAGTTATTTTATGGCTGGTCCCTTACATGAAGTACTCGGCTCAGTATAAACCTCGGAGCCGACATGGCAGAAAACCAAGCGCCGATTCGGCGAGAATATCTCTTCGGATTTCAAATAATTTTTATGGGACAGTGAACTCGGGTGGAGAATAATGATAAGGTGTTACTTCGAGTGACGAACCATACCGGACAAGTAGAGAAAACTCCAACCTCGTACCCACGGTCTTACCTCCGCTCCCGGTGCACGCTGGTCACGTGTCGTCTATCAAAATTTTCGACTGTGGGAATGTCCCCTGCGTACAATGCTTGACCTCGCTGGAATAATCGAAGAAATGCATGTATACGTATCTTGTTTTGTTTTCTGGTATTAGATTTTGAAATGAATCGTTAAACCGGTGATACGATTTTAAAATTGAAACAAGTTGTTTTGACAACTATTGTTTTCAGTTTATAATAAATCGCTGTGTTTATTTAAGTTTATCATGTTTATGGATGACTGACCATAATTTTGTCCGCATGAGAACTGGTCAAAACAACGCAGCACAGTAAACCTCACAGTGGATAATGAAATGGAAGACTGTTTCAAACTCTCAATATAAACAATTAAATACGTATGTTTCACCTGTACGTTGTTGAATACCACACGCGAAAGCTGCCGTTATATTTAAGTGAATACGTCCAGTTAAAAGCCTCGCGATTCGAATGCTTAAAATGAATATTCTCCCATCAATAACACATGTCGCCAGCGCTACAAAGCCAGCAAAATATTGATCTTTGAGACTTTGGCATTCTTATTAAATTATATCTCGTTTCGGATTGTTTCTCCAAGCCGTTGTGCACCTTTCGTGAGTCGTGACATTTCATCTGGGCCAGATGTTTACTTTTGCGTTTTGTATAAACACTACTCCGGTCGGTAAGTCGAGAAAGTTTTTTGTACCACCCTACCCACACTAAATTTATTTTGTACTGCCCATATTTTGGGCAGCACGTGACCAGCGTGTACCAGGGTCTTTCCGCAGCGAGAGGGGAGGGGGGAGCGGAGGTAAGACCCTGGGTACGAGGTTGAGAAAACTCTACTTGGCCCGGCTGGGATTCGAATCCGCGACCTTCGAAATATCAAATAGCCTAAGACTAGTAAACTGAAGGTCGCCGGTTCGAATCCCAGCAGGGCCAAGTGGAGTTTTCTCTACTTGTCTGGTATATGGTTCGTCACTCGGAGTAACACCTTATAATTTATCTCTTTGGATTTCTTCTATTTCTTCTGAACGTGTATACATATTGTTTTGGGTACAAGTAATGAAGAGGAAGTTCCTCTTGTACCCAAAACAGGAAGCAAGAAAAGCTTGCAATCTTGAATGAGGTATCAGTATATTTTATTTTTGTAAATAAAGATGTAAACATTAGTTCCGTACATGCGCAGAACGGACTTGACGAAAATTTTACTGCATAACGTGTTTAAAACAAAGATAAATTATATGTCATGTGACTCTTTTCAGTACATAATGCCGTGTGATTATCTAATAAATTCGTTACTGGAATAATTAACTCTACTAGAATTTAAAGCATTGCTAATAATGGAACCTCCAATTTTTTCTCTGTAGTAGCGCACTGCATGCATGCCTCTCACCACTGATGTTAAGCCCGGTCAAATAGGGATAGTACTTGGATGGGTGACTACCACTGGTGACCACCTTGGCACCATGTGCCTCGGGTTTTAATCTCCAGGTTCTCCGGTTCCCCTTTTCAATAAAATTAAACCAACGTTATGAACTTACTAGAAATACATAAATGCAATAACCCCTCGCCCGCTTTTACATGATTTTTTGTAAATACCCCCTGATTAAAAAACATTAATGCAACCTCCACCCCCTTGTCCTCTTTTTCAAAAACATTGAATTGATTGAAAACTACTCAAACAACTACCTGGCTGACTACCACGGCTACATTTATGGCATTTCAAATTCCTTTAAGCTATTATTAAACAAAAGCAATTTTTCATTTCGAAATCTGAAGTGCTGAAACTGTTTTCACCTATACATGTTAATAAATACTTCCACAGCCCTTTTCCAAGTTTTTAATATGGCAAATTATGGACAAGCTATACGTTACAAGTGGTTTTACAATAAGAAAACCATTTAAACAAAGATATTAAAACGGCAGCCACAGATAAATACAACAGGCAAGCAAACTGACATGCAATGGATACGTTTAAAACACTTTAGTTTAAGGACACACAAAAAAAGAAAACAAAATTAACAGTGATAGGATGTAAACAGGGAAACTCGAACAGGTTCGTGATTACTGAGAGTGGCTGCTCTATAATATTTTTACCGTCAACTTTTTGCCGGTCTTTATTTCTTCGTTGGTTTTCAAGTTTTACTATTGCTTTTTCCTCCTTTAGAGTTTCGGTTTGACAGGTTTCCTTCTGCTCAAGACGTTGTTTTGCTTTATACGTAGACGTTGATTTGTTTCTGTTCTTTCAAAAGTGATATACGTTTCCCAAAAAACTCCTTTCTTTTTGTCAAGAATAAATTAAGTTGTTAGTTCAAATCCAACCTCGTACCCACGGCCATTTGTAGGGAACTGGGCCAAGATGGCGAATAAAACAAAATGGCGGGAACAAATGGCTCTGGTGGAGGCTAGCTCAAAATGCGCAGTATATTGCGCATTTTATTAACTAGAACTCAGTTCTTTACACAGTAATTATACCTAATTACACCTAATTATTGCATGGTTTAAAATATAATTTCCCTTGCCGTGTGCAGGAACAACCGACGGATTGGTCTCTTGACCAATCAGAGGCTGAGATAGACTGGCCTCCACCAGGGCCATTTGTTCCCGCCATCTTGGCCCAGTTCCCTACAAATGGCCCTGGGTACGAGGTTGGTTCAAATCTTCTTGTCAAGAAACATATTGTTCCCAGTGCCCCACAATCTTAACCGCGCATGGTCCGTCCACACATATATACAAATAAATATTCAGATCACAGAAATTCGTTCGCATTTCACGTTTGTCCACGCGTGTAAAATGACTCCACGCGTGTCGAGATTAGCACCCTCACCGGGCTCCGGGCCACGTCCGGGCCTTCGGCCCTACGCCTGGGCTCGGGGATAATGGCCTGGCAATTAATTCTGTGAGCTAAATACATTTGAAGCCGTAAGAGCCGGTGGCATGGCTGCGGCAAGAGGCAATGGTGCAATCGCATACAGCTTTTTATTGCTGGCTAATTCAACACTGTCTATGATTGGACCATCGCCCCTTGCCGCAGCCATGCCGCCGGCTCTTACCGCTATATGGAAACCAGACTTAACATACATATACACTCATACGTTAAAGCCTGGTTTCCATATAGCCATAAGAGCCGGCGGCATGGCTGCGGCAAGGGGGCAATGGTCCAATCGCATACAGCTTTTTATTGTTGGCTAATTCAACACTGTCTATGATTGGACCATCGCCCCTTGCCGCAGCCATGCCGCCGGCTCTTACGCGGGCTATATGGAAACCAGGCTTAATTTAAAGGAGTCCTTCGAACTCCCTCGAGGAATGTTTGAGAAAAAACCCTGCCTATAAACTCTTTGTATTTAATCCCATGGTGCATAGAAGAAGAAAAAATGAAAAAAATGCTTCCAAACAATAGAGCTTTTATTAAGGTTGTTCTCCAGATTGGCCGTTTTGACGGACATATGCAAAGCGTCTAGCTATATATAGCGTTGCAGGAGTGAGTTTATATTATAAACTGTCTACTTATAGAGTTACTTACTTTTGCTCACGTTCCTTTTTATTTTCTTTCTGGTCATCCAAATCCTCTTCTTCTAATTTTACATATTCGCTTTGTTTTTCCTGAAAGAACTTAGATGAAGCAATGCTCCAGCAGAGCATTTGACCATAAGAGCAAATAAACGTAGCCAGAGCAAGATAGCAATAGTACATTGCATATTTTGATATCCTTCTCTCCTGGTCAGCAGGTGAATGGCCCGTTGGATTTCTGGGTTTCGTCGCGTTTTTCGGCCGTCGTCGAAGTCTGATCAATCCAGGCATCACAGGGTATCCATAGCCTGGCGGACTAAGTGGGTTTGTTTCTGGAGTTAGGACAAGACGGGTAGGGATGCTATTCTCACTTGAGTTTCCAGACACGCTTGCAGTAGCACTTTGAAGAATTTTCAAATTGTCTGAAACTTGATTAGTATCTGTTTTGTTATTACCTTCTCTCAGTACTCCAGTACTGTTCGTGAGCGCTGGTGAAAATGGCGGTCCTTTGGACAGACCCAAAGGCAAATGATTTTTAGTCGAGTTTTGTGCTAGAATATTACCGTTCGTTGCATTACTCTGAGATACGTTCACGGCTGAGGGAGGAACCATCAAGTCATCCGTTAACTTGCCGTAAACCAATGAACTTAACGGTTGAATAAATCCATTGATGATGGCCAAGGCCGTGCCAACAATTTTAAGGACATTAACAACAGTTTTCGTAAATTGCTGTTAAAAAGAACAAGTACATTCATAACAAGCCAATATTTTTGCGAAGTAATGTTTTAAAATAATGTCTAAAATTTATTAAAGCAAAGCTAAAGAGTAAAGCCCGATTTGAACGTGATAAGTTCGACGTCTGAACACACTGATTACAAGTTAATTACAGACGGCTTCAGATTGCTTTTGACGGAAATGTTTAGAAGTAGTTCGTTCCAAAGTTCGCAAGTTTATTTTGGCTGCTTAGTTGCTTCGATAATTCAAATTTTCCGATCTAATTTTTCATGAGCCGAACCTCTTGGTGCGTTGGATGAATTTGACAAAGGTTCTTTACATTTGCAATTATAATTTCATCCAACATGCTTGTTTTTAAAATCTCAAGGGATTGATTGCACACCTGCACTTATAAGCATAAATTTTACGATAGATTTTATACTAAAGCCAATTTTACATGCACTTGCGAATAAATTCGCGCGAATCGAACTTTTCTTTTGTCTTAAGCCGGTTTTCCACTACGCGAATTTTTTCGCGCGAAGCGACTTTTTCTTTTGTCTCATGAGCTCTGAGCTGAATTAATCAGAAATCTATTGAATTCGAACAAAAGAAAGTCGCTTCGCGCGAAAAAAGTCGCATAGTGGAAAACCGGCTTAATGAGCTCTTGGCTGGACCTAATTAGAAATCTAGTCAATAGTTACTGCTCTATTTTCACTCACGTGATCGGTGGCCCCCATTGGGGTGGTGAAACAATACGAAATATTTGAATAAGAAAGAGCTAATTCCCATACCGTACACCAATATGGCCGCCATTTCATTGTTTTGGTACACCAATATGGCCGCCGTGACGTCAGATGAAAACGCTAGAAACGTCGATTCGCGGGAAAGAATTTGCAAGTGGAAAACCGGCTACATTCCGCGTATTTCAATGCCCGGAAAAGTGTTGTCTTTTGAGTATTTTATGACGTTTTGGGACCTTTATAATTCTGTAAATCCTTGTCCTAAAATGCAGGAAATGGCATTTCAGGGACTCTAGATTTCAAAATTTCCCGGGGGAGCATGCCCCCGGACCCCCCTAAATGCCTCCGGACCCCCTAAAAATCTTAGGCCGGCCCCCCACTTTTAGGGCGTCGTGCATGGTTAGAGGTTGCATGAGAGGCGGGACTTTCTCTCTAGAGGGTGGTTGGGTTTTATGATTGCCAAGGAGTTGTGGTTGAGTTAGGTGGGGTTGAGGTCGGAATTGGATTTCAATTCTTTTAAAATTCACGATTATCCTGAATTCTAGGCCATTTGACAATTCGCGATAATCATTAACTCTTTCCTGTCCGAATTGGGCTTTAGTATTTTATTCTGGCGATTTTATTCACCTCTGGGGAAGCCATCGGACAGGAATGAGTTAATTCTAGATGAGAGGATATGCTGTTGAACCGGACCGGACCTAAAGTTCTTTGCATTTTGGTAACTTACCGATTTCGCTTTGTTGGCGTATTCACTGTCTTGCATAATGTTCAACCTAGTCGTGTTGGTCGGAAATATACAGGTTCGTCATAATAAAGTCCTCCAGCCATAAAGTCTCCATGCATGCTTCATACACCAAATAACAATCGGATAGACATGTACAGGTATATATCGAGCCAGTTTAGTATTTATACCCATAGAGGTTCATGCAGTAAACCATCTCCGCTAGTTTGATACTGTTGCGAAAAATGTAACAAAAAAAACTGTATTGATCTTTTCTAATAAATTTCAAGTCGACCATCAGACGCCGGTGATTTCCAAAATTTTGCTTATTATTATAATAGGCAATGATTTTTAATCTTAAACAACTACTAATTAATGTTTCTAAACAAACGACAGGTTATTGACAAAATCATAACCAAAACAAAATACGATCATCGATCGATCTCTTTGTCGAGTTGATTATTATTATATAAAATAGAGTGGTTTATTGATTTTTTCTCCACTAATATAAAGCCGATAATCTCACATTTAACAATTATATATTCGCCGAAGGCGAGGTGAATATCGCTGAAAAATAACCGAGACGAAGTCGAGGTTATTATATGACACTTATTGACTGGGACCGCGGAGGGAAACAGTATGTTTTGTGGACCCGAGACATTCTCGTCCCCAGAGCCTCTCCCGTGCTGGCGCGCTGAAAAGGCTCTTCTGGGGGAATCCAAACCGGAACACCAAGATTCTTTGGTGTTCTTTCTAAAGCGCATGCGTTTAAGTTCGCGGTTTGGGAGTTGGACACGAGATCATCGGCAGTTGTTTGCAAATTGCAATATAATTTTCCTTTCGTTTTCGATTCTGGCGGTTTGGCTGTCTCGTATTGACTCGTTTGACTTTGGAACAATTCTGATTGTGGTATATTCCGTTCGAAGAAGGTCCCTGCTGAGTGTAGCTCATCGCCGCGTTTATTCGGCGGGGCAAAAGGCATTAAAATTTACGAGTTCGCTTCAGAGCTTGGCAATACTAGAGCCGCGTCGGAATTTCTTCGTATTTACGGCTTCTTTTAGTGAAGGTAGTTCTCTTTAATATGTTGCACTGTTCGTTTATATTTGACGTGTATATTTCAATGAGATTCTTATTAATATGTACCATGCACGAACAGCCAGCAGTGTGCTGTTACTGCTGTCTAATATCGTCTATCGCCTATCGATTTCAAATTGCTGTCTGTCTTCTGTGTTTGATTTAATTATATAATGGGAAACGGGTTGATTGCTTTGAAAAATGTTCGATTAAATTGTTCGGATTAGAACTATGATTAGAATTGTGCTTCGTTTTCAGTTTTCGTGTCTCAAATACTGTTTATTTATAAACATTCACTAAGCTCCATCGTTATATAGGCCTTTGAATTTGAACAACCAATCAGATCGCAATGATATATGGTCAACCTCGTACCCAGGGCCCTCTCTGCTTTCAAAATGGCGCGAGGAGAAGACCCTGGCAAAGGCTGGTCACGTGATTCCAAAATACTCCAAGATTCTTGGAGTATTTGGTCACGTGGATAATTTGAGCTTCGCCCGTCCTGGGGGGAGCGGTTGATTCGGTTCTTATAAACGTCAAGGTTGTTGCAAGTCCGGTAACGTTAAATTCGAGCGGTAAATTTAATAGATATATTTCAAAATTTACGACATTTGCTGGATAATTCATATTTGTTGCCGTCAATCGCCAGAAATGAAGCCGAAGGCGACGAACGAACATAAACTGATAAACAGAAACCCGCTCTGCGAGTCTACGGTTACAGGTACTGATACATACACTAAAAATATTCGAATGCTGTTGATTGTTGGAAGTATATTTACCGTCCAGTATAGCACATTTATGTTTCTTGTCCACACGTTTTGGATTTGTGGAAATTTAATTGTTGTATCTGTCGATTTATACTCAAACGGCGATATTCGAATCTGCTGTCCTCGACTCCTCGTTGACTTTGAGGTTGTACTTTAATACAAATATTCGATCAACAACAATTCTTCGATCGACGAACATTTATATAGATCAGTACTGAAGACTTTGACTTTGTATATTTCAAAACTTTTTAAATTAGATTCGGAAAGTCCAGAAACCGAAATATTAATAAACACTTCTTGCTTGCATAATAAAGCAAATATGTTGTAGTGTAGACGCTTCTTACTAAACACGGTCATTAACTGATTTGATAAACTTGTTAAGAGAATGTCTTGTTATTTGTGCGATTTGGTTATTCTTGAGTGCCTAAATAGTTCGCTGAATAGTTTTATATACGCAAGCCAACTATACTCTGTTTATCAGTGATGTACCGCGCCCCCCTGTACAGTGTGAGTCATCATCAAAATTATTCCAAAATTATTGGTGTCACGTGACCAGCCTTTGCCAGGGTCTTCTCCTCGCGCCATTTTGAAAGCAGAGAGGGCCCTGGGTACGAGGTTGGGTTGATATATGGTATGGATTCCCCCAGAGCCTTTTCAGCGCGCCAGCACGGGAGAGGCTCTGGGGACGAGAATGGACCCGTGACCGCTAATGGTTTCCGAGGCGGAGCCACTGATCTCAAATAATATACTCATTATACTGGATAGAGCATCCGGTGTTCGCAGTGAAGTCGGAATAGATTAGCGGCGACCATTTCCGGTGGGACCCACTTAATTGGGTCCCATACAATATGGCGTAAATAGGAGTGGAAGCAGTTGAACGGCGTTTTTCGCCAAATTCTGGGATGTTACGAAGAGTTACCACCGAATTGAGGTTTGTAATCTTATTTTAAGTAATAGTTTAGTGTTTTGAACTATTTTTTTGTTTAGAAAGTGCTTTTCTTTACAAAATACGCTTGCCTGTTTATTTGCTTCAGAGCTAGCAAAGTCGGTAAACAAATTTCTGGAAGTGACTGCCTGTGTATTTGTTTCTTTCTAGTAACGCGTATTATTTGATGATTTACGATGATCTGTTTGTTTAACTTTTGATTTATTTCATGCCGATTAAACCCCAAGAAGTCATAACTGTGTCTGTTTAAACTAATAAACTTACCCGCTGTTGATACTGTTCACATGAAATATTCGAACTTTATAGTTTTGTCGAATTTGGGCTAATGTTCAACCAGTTCAGATGGTTTTATTATGGTTACACTACAGTATGTATTTTGCCCAAGCCCTTGTCCCTTGATAGTATTTCATTTTGTCTACAGTATATCTCAAACAAAATATGTACATACTGTATAACATTTTGAGTTAGTGGTAGTTTATTATGGTTAGAGAGCATCTTACTGGCCATTAAGAAGTTACACCCAAGTTTGATTCCTACTCGATCAATGCAGTTTTACTGTACATTTAGCAGATTAAAATTTTATCTAGTTTGCTGAAAGCAAGAAAAGTCTTTCCAGTTACATGCATCCAGGATTACTGTAGATCTAAGGATGTTACTCTGCAATCTGGGTTTAACTCCTACTTGATGCACTTATCAGATTAAAATTTCACCTTGGATGTACATTAGAGGAGTGCTTCTACAATCCTGGACAAAATTGTTGGGCCACTTTGCCGATTTTGCCGATTTTCGCATAGTGTCCCAAGCACTTTTGTCCAGGATTGTCTGAAAATGACGAATTAAACAAAATCGAAGAAAAAAACAAAACAGTTTGCTCGAAAATGACATAAATACGCTCCCACATGCATGAACAACAAATTGTTTGTGGGGTATAGAAGGTTTGGTGAATATGTAAATTAAATAGAGCTCTCGTGCGGGTGGTACCGGTGCGGGTGGGAACTCTGCAGAGACTCTGCTCCAGTGATCCCTTCCCCATTGAGGGGGTAAGGGGGAGCAGAGATGGGGGCTCTTTTATTAAACTGTATATATTTTGCAATGTTACAAAGTTAAAAAAGCTGTGTTTTATTGAAAAATCATAAACTCGTCATTTTCAGACAATCCTGGACAAAATTGTTGGGCCACTTTGCCGATTTTGCCGATTTTCGCATAGTGTTCCCAAGCACTTTTGTCCAGGATTGTCTGAAAATGACGAATTAAACAAAATCGAAGAAAAAAACAATTTGGGGGCGGCGATTCTGCGCAGTTTGCTCGAAAATGACATAAATACGCTCCCACATGCATGAACAAACAAATTGTTTGTGGGGTATAGAAAGGTTTGGTGAATATGTAAATTAAATAGAGCTCTCGTGCGGGTGGTACCGGTGCGGGTGGGAACTCTGCAGAGACTCTGCTCCAGTGATCCCTTCCCCATTGAGGGGGTAAGGGGGAGCAGAGATGGGGGCTCTTTTATTAAACTGTATATATTTTGCAATGTTACAAAGTTAAAAAGCTGTGTTTTATTGAAAAATCATAAACTCGTCATTTTCAGACAATCCTGGACAAAATTGTTGGGCCACTTTGCCGATTTTGCCGATTTTCGCATAGTGTCCCAAGCACTTTTGTCCAGGATTGTCTGAAAATGACGAATTAAACAAAATCGAAGAAAAAAAACAATTTGGGGGCGGCGATTTCTGCGCAGTTTGCTCGAAAATGACATAAATACGCTCCCACATGCATGAACAACAAATTGTTTGTGGGGTTATAGAAGGTTTGGTGAATATGTAAATTAAATAGAGCTCTCGTGCGGGTGGTACCGGTGCGGGTGGGAACTCTGCAGAGACTCTGCTCCAGTGATCCCTTCCCCATTGAGGGGGTAAGGGGGAGCAGAGATGGGGGCTCTTTTATTAAACTGTATATATTTTGCAATGTTACAAAGTTAAAAAGCTGTGTTTTATTGAAAAATCATAAACTCGTCATTTTCAGACAATCCTGGAGAAAATTGTTGGGCCACTTTGCCGATTTTGCCGATTTTCGCATAGTGTCCCAAGCACTTTTGTCCAGGATTGTCTGAAAATGACGAATTAAACAAAATCGAAGAAAAAAACAATTTGGGGGCGGCGATTCTGCGCAGTTTGCTCGAAAATGACATAAATACGCTCCCACATGCATGAACAACAAATTGTTTGTGGGGTATAGAAGGTTTGGTGAATATGTAAATTAAATAGAGCTCTCGTGCGGGTGGTACCGGTGCGGGTGGGAACTCTGCAGAGACTCTGCTCCAGTGATCCCTTCCCCATTGAGGGGGTAAGGGGGAGCAGAGATGGGGGCTCTTTTATTAAACTGTATATATTTTGCAATGTTACAAAGTTAAAAAGCTGTGTTTTATTGAAAAATCATAAACTCGTCATTTTCAGACAATCCTGGAGAAAATTGTTGGGCCACTTTGCCGATTTTGCCGATTTTCGCATAGTGTCCCAAGCACTTTTGTCCAGGATTGTCTGAAAATGACGAATTAAAACAAAATCGAAGAAAAAAACAATTTGGGGGCGGCGATTCTGCGCAGTTTGCTCGAAAATGACATAAATACGCTCCCACATGCATGAACAACAAATTGTTTGTGGGGTATAGAAGGTTTGGTGAATATGTAAATTAAATAGAGCTCTCGTGCGGGTGGTACCGGTGCGGGTGGGAACTCTGCAGAGACTCTGCTCCAGTGATCCCTTCCCCATTGAGGGGGTAAGGGGGGAGCAGAGATGGGGGCTCTTTTATTAAACTGTATATATTTTGCAATGTTACAAAGTTAAAAAGCTGTGTTTTATTGAAAAATCATAAACTCGTCATTTTCAGACAATCCTGGAGAAAATTGTTGGGCCACTTTGCCGATTTTGCCGATTTTCGCATAGTGTCCCAAGCACTTTTGTCCAGGATTGTCTGAAAATGACGAATTAAACAAAATCGAAGAAAAAAACAATTTGGGGGCGGCGATTCTGCGCAGTTTGCTCGAAAATGACATAAATACGCTCCCACATGCATGAACAACAAATTGTTTGTGGGGTATAGAAGGTTTGGTGAATATGTAAATTAAATAGAGCTCTCGTGCGGGTGGTACCGGTGCGGGTGGTACCGGTGCGGGTGGGAACTCTGCAGAGACTCTGCTCCAGTGATCCCTTCCCCATTGAGGGGGTAAGGGGGAGCAGAGATGGGGGCTCTTTTATTAAACTGTATATATTTTGCAATGTTACAAAGTTAAAAAGCTGTGTTTTATTGAAAAATCATAAACTCGTCATTTTCAGACAATCCTGGACAAAATTGTTGGGCCACTTTGCCGATTTTGCCAATTTTCGCATAGTGTCCCAAGCACTTTTGTCCAGGATTGTCTGAAAATGACGAATTAAACAAAATCGAAAAAAACAAAACAATTTGGGGGCGGCGATTCTGCGCAGTTTGCTCGAAAATGACATAAATACGCTCCCACATGCATGAACAACAAATTGTTTGTGGGGTATAGAAGGTTTGGTGAATATGTAAATTAAATAGAGCTCTCGTGCGGGTGGTACCGGTGCGGGTGGGAACTCTGCAGAGACTCTGCTCCAGTGATCCCTTCCCCATTGAGGGGGTAAGGGGGAGCAGAGATGGGGGCTCTTTTATTAAACTGTATATATTTTGCAATGTTACAAAGTTAAAAAGCTGTGTTTTATTGAAAAATCATAAACTCGTCATTTTCAGACAATCCTGGACAAAATTGTTGGGCCACTTTGCCGATTTTGCCGATTTTCGCATAGTGTCCCAAGCACTTTTGTCCAGGATTGTCTGAAAATGACGAATTAAACAAAATCGAAGAAAAAAACAATTTGGGGGCGGCGATTCTGCGCAGTTTGCTCGAAAATGACATAAATACGCTCCCACATGCATGAACAACAAATTGTTTGTGGCGTATAGAAGGTTTGGTGAATATGTAAATTAAATAGAGCTCTCGTGCGGGTGGTACCGGTGCGGGTGGGAACTCTGCAGAGACTCTGCTCCAGTGATCCCTTCCCCATTGAGGGGGTAAGGGGGAGCAGAGATGGGGGCTCTTTTATTAAACTGTATATATTTTGCAATGTTACAAAGTTAAAAAGCTGTGTTTTATTGAAAAATCATAAACTCGTCATTTTCAGACAATCCTGGAGAAAATTGTTGGGCCACTTTGCCGATTTTGCCGATTTTCGCATAGTGTCCCAAGCACTTTTGTCCAGGATTGTCTGAAAATGACGAATTAAACAAAATCGAAGAAAAAAACAATTTGGGGGCGGCGATTCTGCGCAGTTTGCTCGAAAATGACATAAATACGCTCCCACATGCATGAACAACAAATTGTTTGTGGCGTATAGAAGGTTTGGTGAATATGTAAATTAAATAGAGCTCTCGTGCGGGTGGTACCGGTGCGGGTGGGAACTCTGCAGAGACTCTGCTCCAGTGATCCCTTCCCCATTGAGGGGGGTAAGGGGGAGCAGAGATGGGGGCTCTTTTATTAAACTGTATATATTTTGCAATGTTACAAAGTTAAAAAGCTGTGTTTTATTGAAAAATCATAAACTCGTCATTTTCAGACAATCCTGGAGAAAATTGTTGGGCCACTTTGCCGATTTTGCCGATTTTCGCATAGTGTCCCAAGCACTTTTGTCCAGGATTGTCTGAAAATGACGAATTAAACAAAATCGAAGAAAAAAACAATTTGGGGGGCGGCGATTCTGCGCAGTTTGCTCGAAAATGACATAAATACGCTCCCACATGCATGAACAACAAATTGTTTGTGGGGTATAGAAGGTTTGGTGAATATGTAAATTAAATAGAGCTCTCGTGCGGGTGGTACCGGTGCGGGTGGGAACTCTGCAGAGACTCTGCTCCAGTGATCCCTTCCCCATTGAGGGGGTAAGGGGGAGCAGAGATGGGGGCTCTTTTATTAAACTGTATATATTTTGCAATGTTTACAAAGTTAAAAAGCTGTGTTTTATTGAAAAATCATAAACTCGTCATTTTCAGACAATCCTGGAGAAAATTGTTGGGCCACTTTGCCGATTTTGCCGATTTTCGCATAGTGTCCCAAGCACTTTTGTCCAGGATTGTCTGAAAATGACGAATTAAACAAAATCGAAGAAAAAAACAATTTGGGGGCGGCGATTCTGCGCAGTTTGCTCGAAAATGACATAAATACGCTCCCACATGCATGAACAACAAATTGTTTGTGGGGTATAGAAGGTTTGGTGAATATGTAAATTAAATAGAGCTCTCGTGCGGGTGGTACCGGTGCGGGTGGGAACTCTGCAGAGACTCTGCTCCAGTGATCCCTTCCCCATTGAGGGGGTAAGGGGGAGCAGAGATGGGGGCTCTTTTATTAAACTGTATATATTTTGCAATGTTACAAAGTTAAAAAGCTGTGTTTTATTGAAAAATCATAAACTCGTCATTTTTCAGACAATCCTGGAGAAAATTGTTGGGCCACTTTGCCGATTTTGCCGATTTTCGCATAGTGTCCCAAGCACTTTTGTCCAGGATTGTCTGAAAATGACGAATTAAACAAAATCGAAGAAAAAAACAATTTGGGGGCGGCGATTCTGCGCAGTTTGCTCGAAAATGACATAAATACGCTCCCACATGCATGAACAACAAATTGTTTGTGGGGTATAGAAGGTTTGGTGAATATGTAAATTAAATAGAGCTCTCGTGCGGGTGGTACCGGTGCGGGTGGGAACTCTGCAGAGACTCTGCTCCAGTGATCCCTTCCCCATTGAGGGGGTAAGGGGGAGCAGAGATGGGGGCTCTTTTATTAAACTGTATATATTTTGCAATGTTACAAAGTTAAAAAGCTGTGTTTTATTGAAAAATCATAAACTCGTCATTTTCAGACAATCCTGGACAAAATTGTTGGGCCACTTTGCCGATTTTGCCGATTTTCGCATAGTGTCCCAAGCACTTTTGTCCAGGATTGTCTGAAAATGACGAATTAAACAAAATCGAAGAAAAAAACAATTTGGGGGCGGCGATTCTGCGCAGTTTGCTCGAAAATGACATAAATACGCTCCCACATGCATGAACAACAAATTGTTTGTGTGGTATAGAAGGTTTGGTGAATATGTAAATTAAATAGAGCTCTCGTGCGGGTGGTACCGGTGCGGGTGGGAACTCTGCAGAGACTCTGCTCCAGTGATCCCTTCCCCATTGAGGGGGTAAGGGGGAGCAGAGATGGGGGCTCTTTTATTAAACTGTATATATTTTGCAATGTTACAAAGTTAAAAAGCTGTGTTTTATTGAAAAATCATAAACTCGTCATTTTCAGACAATCCTGGACAAAATTGTTGGGCCACTTTGCCGATTTTGCCGATTTTCGCATAGTGTCCCAAGCACTTTTGTCCAGGATTGTAGTTTGACTCTACCAAACACCAGAGATTTCTTCTGGGTACTCTGGTTTCCTCCTGTAGTAACACTGACCAATGAGGGATGACGCTTGCTGTGGACCTCTAGGAAGAACATTTTAGATATGACTGATAGACTTATCAGTATCCAGTATAAATAAAGTTAGTTTACTTCAGTTTTCTTTTGTAGTAACATTGACCAATGAGGGGTGACCCTTACTAGATCTCTAGGAAGGACAGTTAAGATATGACTGATAAGGTTATCCAGTGTAAAGACTGTTTAACTGTTACAGTAGTTTAGTTCAGTTTCCTTTGGATGCATGTGACTTGAGTGCTTCCAGTTTGACTCTACCAAACACCACAGGTTCCCTCCGGGTACTCCGATTTCCTCCTGTAGTAACATTGGTCCTTAGATAAAGTTATGGTATATCCAGTGTAATACCATGATCGCCTCGGTTTCTTTTGTTCTCCGAGGGAATGTAAACCTTGTATTTCCCTCGGGTAATTTATCCTTTGTCTTCTAATTTTCCTGTGCATGTTGATGAGGGAAAATTAGAAGACAAAGAAATCCTTTGTCTTCTTCTAATTTTCCTGTGCATGTTGATGAGGGAAAATTAGAAGACAAAGAAATCTTTTGTCTTCTTCTAAATTTCCCGCTTGCATATATTTTCTCTCATCAACATGCACGGGAAAATTAGATTCAACTTCTCTGATCAACCGTGTAAATTTCCTGTTGGCAAGATTCTCAAAGTTTTCCTCGGCGATCATAATATTACAAACTAATAACATGTCTTTTTGGGAAATTAGCGATTAAATTTCCCTCAAGTCATGTTATTACTTATAATAAATACAGTTACCTGTAGTTTACTTTCCTTTTTTGTTTACATGTACAGATTAGTTTTGTTTTGATTCTTACTGATGCTGGAAGAGGACAAGCTTATTCAATTTTTTTCTTATTTATGTACCAGAAAGGTTAGCTGTGGTTTCCTTTCCAAGATGGTAAAAACGAATTTTGCTGTAGCTTTTTGCAATGGACTTGATAAGAGCAAAAACATGATTTTCATCAACAGGAGAATCTACCATATGGTTATCAAGGTCTGTGAAGAATGTGCCAGTGCTCCAGCCACCACTGGCGCTAGATAGTATTTTAAAATTTTTTGACATTTTAGTCCTTTGCGGCATTGCCTTTGTACTGTATTAGAGAAAACTTAAATTAATTTCAATAAATTGTTTGTACTATCCAGAGCAGCTTACACTAGCTTCAATTAAACTAAAATCTTATAAACATCTATATGCATTGTTATGATCACTCATCTCAAAAAAAAAATTAATGACTCATCAGCTAGTGATAATTTCTGCATAAAAAAGTTGTGTGGATCTAATAAGGAAAAGACATATAGATGGGTATGAAACCTAAAAAGTTGTATGATGCAAGATATCGAGGTATGATAAATGTAGTAAAGATTGAAACTTTTTCAAAAATATCTTGAAATGAAAAACACTTCTGTAGTAAATAATAGTTTGGAATCATCCTTCTCTTTGTTTATTTTAGAAAAAAGCTCATGACTTATTATCTGTTTCAAATATAAGTCTACACAAAGTACAGTAGTGTCAGTACACTGAAGTATATAAAATATAAAAGAATATAGTAGATTATAACCAATAAATAATTATTTCTGTGTGTAAATCAGAGCTGGCCAAACCATGCCCCTTTATTATAATTTTACTTCAATCTCAGATGATTCTATAACTCTTTCAAATACCAGACAATTTGACTTTGTCAAATAGAAAACCCTTGGCAAGTCTCTCCAGCAAGCCTAGGCAGCCATGAGTTCATCACAGATATAATATATATATATATATATATATAGACAGGGTAAAATAAAGCAAGAACACACAGGTAACAAACAGGCAAATTTATAAGCATTTAACTCACTGTTTTACTATTATTGATGAAGTCGGATGAAGTCCTGTTACTATAATATTGACGAAGATAATTCCTGTTCACCTAGCATTTATCAATTTATGGTGTGCATTTTCAATATTTGTAATACATTAATTGTCCATTTGTCCTCTTGTATAAAAAAATATATTTTTGCCTATTGGCTAATTTTTTAATAATAAAGTATAACTACAAACTTCCAATAAAACATCTTCAGTTGTATAAAACCCTCAGATCGTCTGATCCAATATACGCTTGAAAAAGACGGATATAGAAACGGTAATATTGTTACTTTGTCATAAAGTCACTGTCAAACTGCTAAAGTGAATACAAGATGTTATTTGTTCCTTACTTTAGTCCTTTAATAATTCTTCAAATTGTAGACTGGTGGCCGGTGCTGTTTTTCGTTCAGTAAAATCGTGAAATTTCGGCTGATTTCCATGATCCCAGCTACTTTTAAGTTCTCCCATAGCGACAGGTACATTTTCTTGTTAAGAATGTAAAATTTAGCTGGTTTTCGTTAAAAATCCGATGATTTAAAGCGAAAACTATGATTCAACAATAGTGATATAACTACGAAGTGGGTCCCACCGGATATGGCCGCCGCGAGATTTTTAGCCTCACTTCCGACTTCAATTTTTGCAAGGCGCGAACCAATAGATGCTCTATCCAGTATAATGAGTATATTATTTGAGATCAGTGGGCGGAGCCGGAAGCGATTTTCAGGGTGTTGCGCGCGCATTATTTTTCAAAAAACCTGGCAAGCTCCACTTAAAGTAAACATCCTTTTAAAAATCAACGAAGTATAGATACAGTTTCTGGATGTTTAACACCGTTATTCCGCTGTTGCTGGCTCGCTAGTGGCTCGCTAGCAAGTCTGTTTGGCACATTGAGCTCTATATACAACCTCGTACCCAGGGTCTTATCTCCGAAAAGACCCTGGTTGCGGCTGGTCACGTGCCGCCCAAACAAATTTTAAATCATGGGAGGGGTGGTAAGCTTTAGTAAGCTGCACACTCAATGACAATGCTACAACACAAGTCCAGTTTTAATACTCGTATTCTAAAATCTGATATTAGATTTAGGCGAACTATAAAGTTCACTGAAAGAATGAAAAACGCGATTCAACAGCTGCATTTACCTGACTTTCTGTTGATGACAAATGCGCGTGAAAGGACAGTACTAGTCGGCTTGATATTGTATAGTTGCAATCTTTCCTGAATCGCTTCTTTCGGCACTTTTCGCCGCGGTTATCGGGGCATTGGCTGAAATGTCAATGCATTTTTTGATGCGAGAGAAAGCGGTTTGGCTCTCGCAAACCAACGTCTTGAACTTTGTGAAATTTTGTAATCTTCTTTCACATGGCCTTTAGATTAAACGAGGAAGAGCACTCGTCGCAAGGAAGTCTTTTACCGTAAGGCATTTCGGCCAAATAATGCAGTTCAAAATTTGCCTTGTTGTACAAATGCTTAATTAAGGTACTTCACAGTTCACATCACCAACAATGAAGTCGACACGCATTCGACTGTGCATTTAATAGTCGATTCGAGTCGATTTGTATATCTTCTTCGGGATTTCTTTAACTGTTGGATTCGACATGATCTTTTGTTCTTCGACGACGTACACCAAAGAAGAAAGCGAGATATGTTTTGTCAACACCGAGTACGTTTGTTTTTTGTTGTTTTCATTCCAACAGATATTTTGCGATCAACAGCCTGGCGCCAGACAACGACGCCAGACGTAATATATTATTTGTATAAACAAAACGGTGAAGCGGTTGTAATTGTGCCTTTGTCACTCCTCCCTGAGTATTTTTTAAATCGCTAATTGAAAACCCCCCAATTTTTAGGGGGCACGTGACCAGCCGCAACCAGGGTCTTTTCGCAGCGATGGGCGGAGCAGCGGAGATAAGACCCTGGGTACGAGGTTGCTCTATATATAGCTACCGGGCCACGATTGAGGACATGTCAATCTCGTCCCCAGAGCCAAATTGCCCCGGCCGCACGGGGCAAGTTAAATGGCTGACTGAAATACCATAGGTAATGGCGGCTGCCATGGTTACTAAATTTTCCCGCCAATGCCCCATTCTAGTATTTATATGATCTCTATGTGTGATGGCGTCTCTCGTTTCCCACCCGCTGGGTAAGGGGAACGTGTGGGATTCCCCCAGAGCCCTTTTCATGAAAGGGCTCTGGGGACGAGAATGGTTAGCCTCCGTCGCAGGCCTTCAATTGCGGCCTCGCGCCCAATATCGAGGCCGCAAAGAACGCCTGCGAAGGAGGCTAGAGAATGCACGACAGCCGCAATTTCCGATCGTTGCCGGAGAATCCACGATCGGAAATGGCGGCTGTCGAAGCTCGCGAAATACGGGCTGACCCGTATTAGCTACGCGTGCGTAGAACGAATATCTTACGTGTAACGTCATCAATACACGGCCGACAACTCACTTGAGCCAGCACGCACGTGGACTGCGAACTGCCCCATGAAAGTGACCGATTTTCTATGCGATTTCCGATCGTAGCAGGACAACGCCTGCAGGCTGTAAATTGTTTCTGAAATCCAAGTTATCCACTATCCAGTAGCAGCACAAGCTTACTTGGCCGTTTAAATAACTGTTTGGAATCTCGAATACTTTTGCCCACATCACATGGAGTTTACATGGAGTAACACTTGGTTTACTACAAAGCTATTTGCTTTAATCATCGTGGCGAGTTTGTGCTATACATGTGCTCTTGCTTCGAACGAACAATGCATAAAGGGCCTGTACCACAAGAAAAGTCCATCCGCGGAAAATGACGACTACAAATTTTGCATTCCTTGGAAAGATCTGACGTGTTGTACCAAACAACTCGACAGTGAGGTGGACATGAACAACTCTCCAAAATTATACAACGATAGTTGGCATATATGTGGGAATCTATCAGAGCAGTGTCTGAAGTTCTGGAAACGTCAGGTGTGAATTTCTGATTTTATACTGTTTAGAGCCTTTATACATCGGCCGTAAATGTGATTTTAGGCTTGAGGAACAATTGTTATATATAAATACTGTTTGCATGTTACATGATTTGTTACTTTGTACATTTCTTTATATATCGTACAGATTTTGGACTGACTATAAATTTTGAAATATTTAGAATACCAGGCTACATGAACAAATTTCTGTGAAATATATTCATAGTTGATTACTGGCTACACTTCAATTATTGCTACATTTTAGTCCTACAGTATTATATATGTCACTAGCAGCTACAGTAATGTTCATAAAGGCTACATATATATGTGGATACTGGAATCTGCAAATTCTGTGCTACCAGAGAATATACAGAGCAACAACATGCACAGCTGTGTGTCGGACATGTCCAGACATGTCATTCCATACAGAGATACTGGCTACATGTAGTTGGTACTAGCTACTGACTAGTACTGTAGTTTTACTATAGTTATATAAATAGCTATATAGCTCCACCTACGTAGCTATCTTGCTCCTGGCTACATGGCTACTAGCTACATGGCTAAATTACCACACCTTTACAGAGGCTTATAATTTATTGTTAATTTAATAATTTAATGGCCACTAACCAGCAGCTAGGTTAATAACACCTAGCTCATACAATAAATTGACCCACTAACTTGCAATCATTTCATGTTTTCTATATTTATCAGACTTCTCAATATAGTGCATGCAATATCTCATGTGCATGCATCGACACATGCACAGAACAGCTAATGCCTTTGCTACTGATCACATGCACACATTTATATTCAGCTTGATAATTGCACCCACCATTTTACTATTTTGCATGCATCACATGCATGGATAAAATACTGTGTGCATTTGACCACATACATGCATATTAGTTGTAGCCTAATTAGTTCAGACTTCAGACAATATGGATTGAGAAGTCTAATTTATTTACTAGGTACACATACACTGCAGTTGGTACAGTACGTATCTTCAACCCCTAACTTTCACTTAACCAGATGTCACCAACGGCACATTTCTTAGTCTTATTTCATAACAGAAATAGAAAATGGGTGCCCTGTGTTAATATAACCTGATGCAAACACTCAATTGAGATTGGGAGAATTTAAAAGTACTTATGTAAACCTTGGTGGGGTTACCATAATTTAATGGCAAATTTTTCTTACTTGTCAAAAGCAGTGTGCTCACAAACATCATAACCATTTTTACAACCATGTAACTAGCATAACTACTAATTAGTGTAGAGTATATAATCAAAGAAGTTAGTAAGTAGGCTTACCACCTGAGATTTCCAGTTTTAAGCTATTAAAAAAATTTCTAACATGAGATTTGTTTTTGTTTAAAGACAACAATAGCAAGTGCGATGAGGTTTTAAGGTCTTTGCGAAAGCAACTAAGTATGCTCTCAAAACAAAATTTTGGACACCCTGTAGGCCAGATTTATTTTAAAGATACAAACTGAAGCCTCTGCAAAATGCGATGTTTTTTGCTATATTTTGCGTTTAAAACTTGACTCTTTTGCTATTGGTGGTCTGTCAGCAATAGATAGTATGTAGCTCAGCCAATCAAAATGTAGTCCACTAGTTGGTTTATTCGGCTCTTGCAGGTGACGTCAAAGCCGTCATGTTGGGTGGCAACTTCGAAGTACCGACGTTTAGTGGACCAAAATAATGAATCCGAGCTAAGGCCAGCTTGGGAATATACGTGCAAGAGTTCAATACATAGTCAATATAAATATACATGGTCTGGAAGCCCGACAAAAGTCATTGTTCCATGTTTATCCTCAGTTTATGCACTTTCACGGTTACTGAACGCATTGTGTTTTCCATATAATCACTGGTATAATGAAGCCAGGGGCGGCGCGCTAAGGTATTAAAGGTATTAGTCTAATACCTTTTTTTCTCCAGATTGAAATGAATTGTAAAATAATATAATTATTCCAAGAACAGAGACGGATGAAGAAAACAACATCTTTGTTTTTGATTGTTTGATTTCAATTCCGCAGTACCGTACCGTCCTCGCTGATGCGCGCAACAACCTTAGCGACTTTAGCGACAAGTGTTTGAAAGGCTTAGACCTCAACTGGCTCAAGGTATTAGAATCTCAAAACTAATACCTTGGCTTGACAAGAAACGCGGATTTTCGGTGTTAAATTTCACCACAGGTGGTACAATATTTATATTTTAAAGTCAGACGCTTTACTATTTCGATTTAAAACTGCTTTTATTTCGCAGCGAGAAGTCTGCAATTCTTTTCACTTCATTACATTAACAATATATAACATCTCAATATATAAATCATCCATGTAGTATCGGCTGTATCGCCTATTTCACAAGGAAAAGCTCCCAACACTGGAGTTCAACACTTCAATAATATGGAAACAAAGAGCAATTATTTATAACAATTTTGAAGCTTTGATAATATTATGACTAGAATTTATCTGACGAAAGGAAAACCTTCTTGAATCCATATTTAACAAAAAAAAGGCATAAGTCCTCCTTCAAAGGTAAGAACGATGCGAATATTTGTATATCTAACAACGCAATCCTACAAGGTATTAGTTTTGCGATTCTAATACCTTGGCCGCCTGCGTTCGCAAAACCAGGCAGACGTTGCGCTGATCATATGTATTGTCGGCGCATCACGCAAGCTACTGTATTCACACCTGCAGCGCATCAGTATCGCTAAGATGGCGTTGCGGTGGCGAGGCGTGTGGCCATCGCTGGGATGTTTCAAAACTTTTTTCTTTACTATCGTGTCACAACTGTAAAGTGTAAACTTAAAAACTAAGTAAGAGAACAGTGAACAAGTTTGTTATACATTGCCATTATGTTTGTGAGTTGTGCCTGGTTTGTATTTCCAACAATCCCACAATTTTAAAAACGAAATATCTTTAAAGTAGACTTACCGTTTGCCGTTTGAATATAAGGAATGTACCGCTACAATATTATTAGTCACATCATAGTCTCAGACAGATATAATTCAATGGATGTTTCCGTTAATTTGGTCGTGAAGTCATCGAACTGCGTAAAATGCTTAGCATTTAGATCTTCATCTCGCTTGATTTTTTCAAAGAATATCTTCTGGAGAATGTTGGAAATAGCATTTCAGAGCCTCTAGATTTCAAAATTTTCTGGAGGTCAGACCCCCCTACGTTATATACCACAACTAATACCAAACAATTTACGCTCCGCGCCGCTCCTGAATGAAGCAATCATTCAATGACAACGTTTGGGTTTAATGTTGTTTAAATAATATTAATAAACCTAAAACAATTTTTTTTGCTTCCAGACCAAATGGAAATACCTTCCCACGCCCGCTTCTGACTGTAGTTGCTTGTGTATTTCTGTAGCCGTTACTGAAGCGTGAGGAAAGTCTAGCGATATAAGTCGCTAATTCGTGATATATATTCGTCTGTTGGTATCGATTTGGGATAAATATCCATTATATTATGATTAAATGCCATTTAAAGCTAAATTATACTATTTATGTACAGTTTTCAACAAAAACTTTTCTCAGGCTTCGGTAGCGGCCACAGAAATACAGTAATACGCAACGAACTACAGAAGAAGTGGGAAGGTATTTCCATTTTGACTGTAACACTTTTACTCTGCTTCTATGCTGAATCAAATTGTCTTGAATTCGACCAGAATAGAACTCTAAAGTGACCAACTGATGTAAATATGCTTGTCTTTTTAGGAGTGCTTCTACCAGTGTTCTCCATACACCTACAAGTGGCAGCATAGCGCCTACCCAGATGCTGTACAAGGTACAATTTTGCGAACAGAGAAGCGACTATAGTTGGCCACATGTAGCTTTGCTCCTCGAGAATTTGTAAAATCCAGCCGGGAGCTCTGCGTGTTTTGGTTTTTCACAAACACGTGACACTACATGCAGTAAGGATGATTTTAGAGACCTCTTAAGATTCAGGCAACGGACTACGACTACGGTAGAAAGTTTAAAAGTGGTAGAAAATGGTGCTGTATTTATACATTAAAATTTCAAGATACACAATCGCACGGATTCGTTTTGTTCTTACATTCTTGAAGAAAAACACTTGTTCAATCAATGTTGGTCGCGAGAATAAGGCTAAGCATTTCCAAGGCTTCTGTATAGTGACTCATGCAGGTCCAGCGTTGTCTTTACAACGTAAAAATGCTTTTTCTACGTTCTCAACAGAGTCACAACAACGTAAAGATTACTCTTGGGACCGTCATTTGCAAAAGTTCTTTGTATATGACATAAAATTATATTGTTCAAACACGTTGTCGTAGTCGTAGTCGTTGTGTTTTCTTAAAGTCCCTATTAGGACCGTTGATACGGCAGAAAATAAGCCGCTTTTAATATAAGCCATGGCTTAAAAAGTCACGAACAGCTCGTATAAACGGTCAATTCTTCAATAAGCCGCGGCTTATTTTGGACTAGCTTCAACCCTAAAATATCTCAACAACGAGGCAAGGAAGCATGCGCATGTAAAACAGACGGGAGTACATGTGAGCGTTCTTTCAAATAATTAATTTTCGCATTTTAGTGATTAGACACTAAGATTTAACCATCCAATTTGTTTTTGCTTCTTGGTACTATCTAGGGGTTCCTCTGTGTGCCAGTGAATGCGACGATTGGTTTGATGCTTGCAAAAACGACACCATATGCGTTGAAAATGTTTTGGAAGATTACAATAAAACAATGAACAATGGAAAGGTGTGCCCCACAGGCAACGAATGCGAGACTTACACTCAAAAGTACGGCAATGGTAAAGGACTTTGCGAAAAGATGTGGGGAAACTCGTACAAGTATGTCAAAGCAAATAAAGAAAAAGACAACTGCATGGTTTTATGGTTCACGCCTGGAAATAAAAATCCGAACGCGAATGTCTTGAAAGAAGTCAGCGCCAGTGCTTTTCATAATTCAATATTACCTCTTGTGTTTCTTCTGCCTGTTTTTCAACTTTTGAGGTCGTCGATTTAGTTATGTAGAAAACAAGTTTGGTGGTAGTATACCGTTTAATACGTCTCTTTGATCTAAGTTTGGTATATAGTACAGTGTCTTCGATCTACTTGTAGAAAACAAGTTTGGTAGAACACAACTATAATAGTACTGTTGAATATGTGTCTTCAATCTAGATGTGTAGAAAAAAAGTTGGTAGGAATGCAATACTGTTGAATATGTGTCTTCGGTTGGGCTAGTTGTGTAGGAAACGAGTTTGCATTGTTATAGTACAGTACTGCTGAATATATGTGTGTCCTTCGATCTATAGGTTGTGTCGAAAATGAGTTTGGTATAGTGCTTGTTTCAAACGTCGCTCTTCTCATGCGCCGAACCCAATGATAATGAGCTAAATCCTTTGTTTCTGCTGATTTGCATTATAAGTTCGGCGCATCATGAGAAGAGCGACGTTTGAAATAGGCCTTACTGTGAATCTTTTCTGGAACCTCCCAATATATTTTGTACAATGACATTTATATATGTGACTACAAGTACTTAGCAGGATCCTTGCCCTAAGCAGAGAGCTCTAAATATAACTATATAGAGCCGGTGATATTTTTGGCTCATCGATTGAAGATAAACATGGCGGACAATCGGCGGGCGTGTATATAGATCTGAAGTACGTATAGTTTCAGTTCTCTACGAGATCTGATCAAGTCTGTTGGTATAGGTTGATTTTACCGGTCAAATGATCTTGTAAGACAGCGTAGGAGATCTAGACTGGAACTTACGTACTTTAGGCCTACATGCATGCACGCCATGTTTGGCTGTAATCTTTGCCCTATATCGATGACAGTCAGGTATCACTCCATTTATATAATAAACTTTAAATATATGACAATTTTTTTAGTAAACAACGTTTCGGATAAACGTGTACCATACATCTTCAATACAGATAAGGGGCTTGATAAATGGCGTAAGCCTTGACGAAACAGGTCTACTATTAAAACAATGGTCTTATATTTGAAGTTTATTTAACTTTGGTGCTCGTCAGAACACATGGATTTATATAATTGTAGACTAAGGGGGTGTTTACATGAGGCCGGCCCGAACTCAGGCCAGACTGGTTTCGGGTCGGTTGTAGTGTTTTTACTATAGATCATTTTCATGAGTCCGGCCTGAGATTCAGTTCACGCCGGCCTAATCTCAGATCGAACAGAAGTTTCGAGGCCGGCCTATGAGCTGAAGTAAGATTGGTGTCAACTCTGCACATAATGCTTCTCTGGCGATCACGAGCTGGCAAACAATTGAAACAAATTTTGAAGCAACAGTGAAAGTTAAGCCTGGTTTCCATATAGCCGCAAGAGCCGCCGGTTTGTTACTTCGGACTATAAATTCTCGATAATCACCTACAGCGTTTATCCCAAATGGCCGCCAGCCAAGTTGTTAATGCGACAGACGAGGAAATTAACAATTTTAAAGAAAATGTTGTTCCTAAAAGTACGAAAATGTGTATTTATACTAAAACAATTATTCGCCTCAGGCTCAGTGAATATCGGTGAATAATTGTTAAATAATTTCAAGGCCGGAATCATGTTAGCAGCGTCATGTAAACAAAAACCGAAATGCAAAATTCAGGCTGGTCCGAGTTCAGGCCGGCCTCTGATCAGAGCTCACTGCAACCTCTCACTGCAGGTTGGGTCAGACGTTCAAGGAGCAGCGCCGGAAGTTTAGTTTCAGCCAATCATACGGTCGGCCTTAGGAGACAGCCTTAGTCCCAACCTCGTACCCAGGGTTGCCTTAGTCCCAGTCTTCGTAGAGTTAACTGATTAGAATTGAGGAGTTCAAAGTATGGTCGCTGTGCTGACCTATATATAAAGATGCTAGCTAACTGAAACTGAAGCAAAATGGTATTGCTGCTAGTAATAATACTGGTCTTATATTCGTTATTACAATGTAGCTTCGAGAAAGAAGAGGTCGAACCCGTATTCCGAAGAACACTAAATCGCATCCAAAATTCTCGTAACGAGTTTTGTTTGGTATCGTACAATATTCTAGCCGATGATCCAATCCTTAAACATCGCAATAAAGACATTCCACTGTCTCAGGGAGACAAATTTAGAAAAGGACCAAACCCGGAAACGTCTGTAAGACATTTGCAATTGATCAAGGAGGTAGGTAGACCAACAGACGCAACCTGTCAAATTACAGGTAGTGGTGGTGCATGGCTATAGAATAATAGACCTAAATACTACAAGTCTTTAATATTGTTTCAAGGAAAGTTCCGCATCAAACGCAAGGATCATTAATTCAATCATTTCGAAATAGTGTGAAAGCACTCGCTCTGTGTGCTATAGTGTTTCCACTGTAATTTTTCGTTCTCTCAAACTTTTACAAATCTGAAATCTCTATATAACTGGGAACATGGAATTTGTTTTTTTAATTTTTTTATAAAATAACCAGTCGAAAATAAGTTAAACGTGAAGATAAAACAACAATAAAAGCGTAACTCGCTATATTATATTATATTATATTATATTATATTATATTATATTATATTATGTTATGTGTTATGTTATATTATATCGTTAGGTTTTGCAAAAATATGACCGAACGTAACTTTAAATACGTTGAAACTATACGCAAAAACTTTTCTTCACGTTGGGTAATATTGAAAAACTTAAAGGTCGCTTTGGAGCGGGCCTTAAAGCCGGTTTTCCACTGTGTGGAATTTTGCGCGCGGAGCGGAATTTTTCTTTGTCTTTTCTCATTTAGTTCCACCCGAGAAATCACAAGCCAAAGAAAATTTCTGCTCCAGGCGCAAAATTCCGCCTCGTGGGAAACAGGCTTAAAAAGTGCCTATGTCATGCTCAGGGACTTTACATATTTATACTAATTGGAACATTCTGAGAAGATTTGTAATATATCTTCTCAGGCGAAAATGTCATCTTCATGGATTTTTTTGCCGTTAAAGTTGACGGAAGTGACGTCGGAAGAGGAATTTGTCTATATGAAAACCACTTTACAGATTCCTCTTTTGACGTCACTTCCGTCAACTTTAACAGCAAAAAAATCCATGGAGATGAAATTTTCGCCTGAGAAGATATATTACAAATCTTCTCAGAATGTTCCAATTAGTATGTAAAATCCCTGAGCATGACATAGGCACTTTAAAGGTGAAGTAATACGAGCAACAAATTGCTGCAACATTGTAAGTTGCATTGCAAGTTGAATAGCGTTGTTGCACGTATTACCACCCACCTTAAACATTGTCACGTAACATGATTTCATAGCCATAGCAGGGGCAGGGGGGCAGCGGGGGGCTGATTGCCAAAATATTTGAAAAAGGAAAATTCGGGCACTTTCTGCTAGGAATTTCGGGCAATTTTGACATGTATTGCTGTGAAATGTTCAAGAAAAATTCATACGTTAAGCTAAGACTAAAAAATATGACTTTAAAATCACTATTTAACCCTAAATGTTTCGGGCAAAATTAATCTCTGCCCCCTCCCCCGAACAGAACTGGGCTGCTACGCTTATGAATGATTTTGTTGCAAGTTGAATCAGCATGTTGCAGCAAGTATAACTGGAGTCTACTTTTTTTAACAATTTTTTTCAACTTACAAGAAAAACTATGTTTAGCCTGTTCAACAAAAATTAAGTCTGTCTTATTCATTTGCATGCCGTTTAAAAATTTTAAAAGGTATAGTATATAGTATCTATAATAATACAAAAAGCACAAGTAAAACTATGCAGATAATTATAAAAAACTCAAGTACAACGCAGGCACTTACAACCATGCATTATAATCCTGCTGGTAAAATCCAAATTTAATAGTTATGCTGTTTCTAAAACTAGCCAAAGATTCTGAGTTAATATGCGAGGAGAGTTCATTCCAAATATGACTAACAATGTAGGAAAAAGAATTGTGTAAATACAATGTATTATAACGTGCTTGTTCAAAGTTCTGTCCACTGCTCCTAAGCCGGTTATAATAATTAGACGATCTTACTTTAAACATGTTCGAAATATATTTAGGGCCTTGAAGCTTAATACATTTAAAAGCTAAAATAAGTGATTGTTCGTATCGTCTTTGCTCAAGGCTGTTCATAGATGCCAAATTCAAAAGGCTTTCATAACTGGTTGAGTTGCCTATTTTAGGAAGCGCTTTTAGAGCATATAATAGTTCACCTTTTTATAGTCAATTGAGATATACATGGTCTGGAAACTTAGTGAAAGTCTTTATTCTATCTTTTTGTTCACGTTTATGCAAACTTGTGCACGGTGAGCACATTGCATTTTTGGTATAATGAAGCAATCATCCAATAGCAGTGTTTGCACTGTTATTTTCAAGGAGTTAATTGCCTGGATTATGTATTGTTGTGTTAATCAAAGTTACGCCAAATAAACTCGATGTGATTCAACTGCTTCACTAGCTAGCTCATGTGTGCATTTTTGGTATAATGAAGCAATCATCCAATAGCAGTGTTTGCACTGTTATTTTCAAGGAGTTAATTGCCTGGATTATGTATTGTTGTGTTAATCAAAGTTACGCCAAATAAACTCGATGTGATTCAACTGCTTCACTAGCTAGCTCATGTGTGCATTTTAATAGTTCCTTGGTATTGTACATGTACGTTCGCTTGTTGTCGATCGTCTAGGTAATATAGTAAATATACTGCTTACTGGGTAGCACCAAATAATGCAAAAAATACTGATAAACATGTACTATGTCGAACTGTTTGCACGTCTAGATTAACGCCGTGAAGTTAGCTGCCAGCTTTTTCACTAACGGCAGGTGAACTGGCAGCTAACTTAACGGGGTTGTCTAATGATTGCTTGAATTTTGAAAATGATTGATTGTACTTAATTTTCACATGGACGAGGTTGACAGGGGAATATTAGAGGAATATTAATCTATTGTTTTGCCATTGTTATCAGGGGCTATCCCCGAATAGAACAAAGGAAACCGAGGCATGTGAAAATTAATCATTATATAATTATATAATAATTATATAATTATATAATAATTATATAATATTATATAATTATATAATAATTATATATATAATAATAAAGATAATTATTAGCCCGGGGCAATTAACTTGATTTATGCGTGGTTCGAAAATAAGTTTTAATCAATGGTCACAAATGTGATAACGGATTTATCATCGCGACCGAAGTGTTTTTTAACAACCTCTGTGTTAACGAACTCAGTATCTCAGTTTTCTTAGGCAACCTCTGTGATCGTGAACTAAGTAGGTAAGTTACCTCAACCTCACGGTAACTACGTAAGTTATTTACGTCGGGCCTTCGGCCCTCGGTAAATAACTGACGTAATACCATGATCGCCTCGGATTCTTTTGTTCTCTGAGGGAATGTAAACCTCATATTTCCCTCATTGCTCATGCAAGAGGGAAATTTTTCCTTTGTCTTCTAATTTTCCCGTGCAGGCTGATGAGGGAAAATTAGAGGACAAAGAAATCCTTTGTCTTCTTCTAAATTTCCCGCTTGCATATATTTTCCCTCATCAACATGCACGGGAAAATTAGATGCAACTTCTCTGATCAACCGTGTAAATTTCCTGTCGGTAAGATTCTCAAAGTTTTCCTCGGCGATCATAATATTACAAACTAATAACATGACTTTTCGGGAAATTACCTATTAAATTTCTCCTTTGCCTCGGAATCTTCATTGGACTCTGTGGAAATGCACTACTCATGTTTAGAGTTTCCATTATTATATATAGCTTGTGTCTTCGTTGCGGGATTTATGGATAGAAAATTGTTATTAAGCCAGTGATTAAGAGCAATTACGTCGTTATTAATGGTAAATTCTAGTCGAGCAGGGTAGTCATCGGACGCGGTATAGTTGGTAGTATATATCGTCTGCGTATAATCATAGGGATGAGATGGCAATCGTTTCATTCAAGTCATTAATAAAAATGTTAAATAACAAAGGGCCTAATAATCTTCCTTGTGGAACACCACCACAAATTTTCGCATTTGTGATTGTCATTCTACTGTGTACATGTTCTTTCAAATAAGACAGACTTAGTTTTTGTTTTACATACATGCTGAAAAAAAACACATAAAAGCCGGAAACCGCTGATTAACAAACTCATTAAGGCCAAATAAAATATCCTAAAAAAGTAAATGAGGGATGCGCTTTCTTTTTTCCCCCCTTTTTTCCCCCTAATTGTTCCCAACTCAAAATCGGAACATATACATGCAGTGACAAATGGGATATACCCACATTATTATATATACTGTATTAAAAAGGCACTTTTTATATATAAAAGTAGTTCAATAAATTACGAGTCTCGGTTCTTGGCCTTGGCGTAAAAATTTTTAATATATTAAATATAATATATTAAATATATTTTTTAAAAAAATGCGGCACCATTTTCAGACGCGCGGCGCTGATGAGAAACCGGGATATTTTTTTAGTTGGCCAACATAAGCACCCAATTTATATAAGACCCAATTCAGCCACTAAATACATGAAGCAGTTTCTTATGCGAAAAATCATTTTAAAGCTCAGAACACACAGGTACCGTACAGAGCATGCCTAAAGAGCAGAGTATATATAGGCCGGCGGCTGTGGATCAAAAACTAGCCTAGAAATGAAGTTTCGCTGGACACATTTAAAGAATAAGATTTCTTTATTGAAAATGCATTTAAATGCGATGCAGATGCCAAATCAACTAATTGGCCCCGGAGTTAACAACCAGTTTGGTTAAAAGGGGGGTGTGCTAAATAATGACGTCATCTGTTGTTGGAAAAAATATAAATTTTGGAAATCTGTAAGTTAAACATTTCTGCCAGATAGATCTATATAAGTGGACAAAAAAACTCAATTGCACTAATTACTTTCAGTCATTCGTTACAGAAATATCGTACACCAAAATGTTTGAAAATTGCTGACTAAGCATTTTTTGTTTGTTTTATATGTCCAAATGGTTCATTTCAAATCCTTTATTTTTCTACCAGTAAAGTTCCTGTTAACAGATCATCTCTTAGAGAAAGGCTTAAAAGATTTACATAGCACTAGTATCTTTAATTCGGCACTCCAGGTGTGCATCAAAAGATGGTAAATTTCTTTAAAAAATGTGGAGTAAAATTTGGAGAGCAAGCAAAAATTAGATTTTCTGCCACACTCCTAAGCATTCAATGAATCATCCAGATCCTTAAAAATTAAGCGCAGTATCAAAATGCCACTTCAATCAATAGTATATCAAAGCAAAAGAACAACTAAACGCTTATTTTGTAGTACAATGACCTTCTGAGGTGCCTAAAAACTGGACAATTAAAATAGTTGTGGCAGAAATGAAGAAATAATTAGCAACGTTTCTTGTTTTTCTCCTGGACGTTTAATTTTAACTTGATTTCCACAGTTTGTCGATTACCATTTTAAGAGAAAAGCTATCATCCTTTAATGGACAGACTTGAGTGCTGAATTTAAAGTGCCTATGTCATCCTCAGGGACTTTACATATTTATACTAATTGGAACATTCTGAGAAGATTTGTAACATCTCTTCTCAGGCGAAAATTTCTTCTTCATGGATTTTTTTGCCGTTAAAATTGACGGAAGTGACGTCGAAAGAGGAATTTGTCTATATGAAAACCACTTTACAGATTCCTCTTTCGACGTCACTTCCGTCAACTTTAACAGCAAAAAAGTCCATTAAGATGATATTTTCGCCTGAGAAGATATATTACAGATCTTCTCAGAATGTTCCAATTAGTATAAATATGTAAAGTCCCTGAGGATGACATAGGCACTTTAAGGTACTAGGGCAAAAGAAATATTTTAGACCATTCTCTTAAAGATGGTCTCTCAATAGAAGCTTTGCTGGTAGAAAAATAAACGAGTTACAATGAACCATTTAGAGATACAAAATAGATAAAAAATGCTTAGTCAGCATTGTTCAAAAACTTTGGTCAACGATATTTCCGTAACGAATGACTGAGAGTAATCAGTGCAATTGAGTTTTTTGTGCACTTATCTAGATCTATCTGGCAGAAATGTTTAACTTGCACATTTCCAAAATTTATATTTTTCCAACTACATATGACGTCATTATTTAGCAGACCCCCCTTTTTGACCAAACTGGTTGTTAACTCCGGGGCCAATTAGTTGATTTCACATCTGCATCGCGTTTAATTGCATTTCCACTAAAGAAATCTTATTCTTTAAATGTGTCCAGCCAAACTTAAGAATATCGAGGCACAGCCACCGGCCTAATACTAATATATTGAACTATAAAACAAGAAAAATAGTATTATTTAGTATTGGGTATGGTGGCATTCTGCGTTTCATTTGCTTCTTTGTAGCAGTAATTGGTGTGTACTGTACATAAACCATCTCAGGAACAATTCTTTTTACATTATAAATAAAAACTTATTAAGAACTTATCATCCTGATTTCTCACTACACGCCTAACATATGGGAACTATTCCAGCCTGACTTGGAAAAATAAGGGTTCTTTTATGCAGGATTTCACTCATATAGACACTGACGTTATCGTTACCAATTTGATATATTTTTTACTTGATTTATTTTCAATTATTTAATCTTGTTCAGTAAAATTTTGATATTATATATTTTAGCTACGATGGTTGCAACCAGATATATTATGCCTTCAGGAAGTTGACGAATCTTACTTTCCAATTCTGGTCGAACAGCTTAGTGCTTGGAATTTTAAAGGTTTTTTCCAACGATATTATGAGGGGAAAAACGTGGGATTGGCGACCTTCTACAATACCACGAAGTTTAAAGTGGAAAAGACAATATCATATAGTTTTAATGAATTATTAGATAAATTGGATGATTTGAGTAAGTTTAACAACTCAAACAAACACAATGAAAGAATTGCACAGTTTACATTGCTCAGTGACTTAAAAACCAACAGTTCACTTGCTGTAGGTATGTACTGCCTGGCCTTTTCTTGACTGAAGTTTTATATAAGTATCCAGAAATCTTAATATAACATATAATCCCTAATTTTAGCCCCAATCCTAACCCCAACTCTACTCATAATTCTAGTCAAAACTGCTATAATATTCTAAGACTTATGATATAGGACTTAATAAGTTATGACTATGGCTAGGACTAGAGCTAGGACTCACGTTAGGACTAGAGCTAAGACTAGATATAGGGCTTGAGTTACATATGACCCAAGATAAGACTTGAGCTAAGAGTAGAGCTAAGATCAGAGCTAGACCTCAAGCTATGACCCAAGCTAGGACTTGAGCCATGACTAGAGTTAAAACTAGAGCTAGTAATCAACATAGGATTAGACCAAAAGGATCGCAGGCTCTGCATGGGTACGAGATTGGGATTAGAGCTAAGACTAAAGCTAGGACTTGGACTAGGACATGCAGACCCTGCATGCAGTCCATGCAAGCTAGGACCTGAACTAGGACATGAGCCATGCAAGCTAGGACTTGAATTAGGACATGAGCCATGCAAGCTATAGGACTTGAGCTAGGACATGAGCCATGCATGCAAGCTATAGGACTTGAGCTAGGACATTAGCCATGCAAGCTATAGGACTTGAGCGAGGACATGAGCCATGCATGCAAGCTATAGGACTTGAGCTAGGCCATGAGCCAGCATGACTCGTGTCCTAGCTCAAGTCCTAGTTTGCATGGCTCATGTCCTAGCTCAAGCCTATAGCTTGCATGGCTCATGTCCTAGCTCAAGTCCTATGGCTTGCATGCATGGCTCATGTCCTAGCTCAAGTCCTATACATGGCTCATGTCCTCTAGCTCAAGTCCAATACCTTGCATGGCTCATGTCCTAGCTCAAGCCCTATAGCTTGCAAGCTATAGGACTTGAACTAGGACATGAGCCATGCAAGCTAGAAATCAAGCTAGGCCATGAGCCATGCATGCAAGCTAGGACTTAAACTAGGACATGCGCCATGCAAGCTAGGAATCAAGCTAGGCCATGAGCCATGCATGCAAGCTAGGACTTGAACTAGGACATGCGCCATGCAAGCTAGGAATCAAGCTAGGCCATGAGCCATGCATGCATGCAAGCTAGGACTTGAACTAGGACATGAGCCATGCAAGCTAGGAATCAAGCTAGGCCATGAGCCATGCATGCAAGCTAGGACTTGAACTAGGACATGAGCCATGCAAGCTAGGAATCAAGCTAGGCCATGAGCCATGCATGCAAGCTAGGACTTGAACTAGGACATGCGCCATGCAAGCTAGGAATCAAGCTAGGCCATGAGCCATGCATGCAAGCTAGGACTTGAACTAGGACATGAGCCATGCAAGCTAGGTTTCAAGCTAGAATTCAAGCTAGAAGTGAAGCTAGGATTCAGGCTAAGACTTGAGTTATAATTCAAGCTAGAATTAAAGCTAGAGGACTCAAGTTGGGATTTAAGCTAGGAGTACAGCTATAAGATTCTGATCAAGCTATAGGACTCAAGCTAATACTTAAGCTAAGACTAGCGCTAGGAATGCATGTAGCTTCAGGACGCCAGTTAAGACAAGAGCTAAGATTTGAGCTAGGATTCAAGCTATGACTCAGCTAGGTTTCAAGCTAAGAGTCAAGCTAGGACGTGAACTATGACTAGAGCTAGACAACTAGAACGCAAGTTAGGACCAGAGCAAAGTATCAAGCTAGAACTTGACCTAGAACATGAGCTAGGATTTTGACTCGATTACTTTGCGTCTAGCGTATACTGCAATTTTCCTTCCAGGGAATGTACATTTAATGTTTGGAAAGTGGAAAGAGCCCGACATGCATGCCTTGCAGATTTCTCTGTTCTTACAAGAGCTTCACAAGTTTGTTGTCTTAAGCGAAGGAAGTGATTCATATCCTTGGGTGATAAGTGGAGACTTCAATATGTATCCTTATTACCCAGCATATGATCTAATATCAAATGGGAATGTGTCAAAGGAAGGCTTAAAGAAATTGAATCCACATAAATACAAGTATCCTCAAGTGTCTGAGCGAAAATTGGTAAGAACTGTACTGAAATGAATTTCAGTTCTCGGTTATTTCCGTCGGTTTTTCCTGGTCTGACGTAAGTCAGAGTAAAATACATATTAAGGAACCGCATTGAGTTTAGAAGGGAATATGGCCTTCGGTTATTGGACCTGTGTTATTGCAAGTAGCCTGCGTAGCTGGCGGTATTAAGGGGTTCGGGCGCGGGCGGTAGGCGGGCAACGGGAAATACCGCCTGCCC
The DNA here is from genome assembly GCA_035771165.1 of Paragorgia papillata. NCBI lineage: Eukaryota > Metazoa > Cnidaria > Anthozoa > Scleralcyonacea > Coralliidae > Paragorgia > Paragorgia papillata. Next base: position 619,050 of record JAWNZC010000445.1, on the reverse strand, counting down.
AAAAACCAAGCGGACGGGCAATTCAAAAACACATGGTTTTTGGGCAGGCGATATTTCCCGTTGCCCGCCTACCGCCCGCGCCCGAACCCCCTAATACCGCCAGCTACGCAGGCTAATTGCAAGGGAAGTTATAATGATGATAATGATAATGATCATGGCGATGGTAGTGATGATGATGGTAGTGATGATGATAGTAGTAATGGTGATGATAAAAACGGCGATGATGATAATGCCGGATGATGATCATGCAGGTGGCAATCGACGATGGTGATAAAGATGACAATACCAACTAAGTTGGTGATAATGATTGTAATAGTTCCCCAATTGGTAATGAATGATAGTAAATATTCCAAAAAGTAATGTTATCCTGAAAACGCAAGATACGAGTTAAAACAAGTGGAACTACTGCGAAATTGTAATATTTCGACTCTGTTTCAAAGTCATCTTCAGACAAGTAAAATTACAAAAAACATACCAAGTCTATATATAATACATCGGCAAGTCCAAAAGGTTCGATGCATGACATTATCGGGAATAAAAGAAAACCTATCACTATTTGTACACGAGTCAGAAAACCTATATCACTAGTTACACGAGTCTGGTTTGCATTACATGCAGTTTTCGACTAATATGTTTTATTCTATTTTCGGTAAGTAACGAATAACAATGTTCAATAATAAATTAATTAATAATGGAATAAAGCGTCCATAATTTTTTCCATGCAATAATCTGATTATGTTGAGTTGGGATATTTTCTTTCTATTATAGGTAAAAATGAACGAAAGTTATGTTCTTCGGAATTTTAGAAAACATCTTTCACATCCTCTTAAACACATAAAAAGCGCATACAAGACCGTCTTGGTAAGTAGAGGATTGATTACAAGTGGTATAGATTTGTTTCAACAAAACCATGCAAACACGCGTATTAGTAGCCTGATAATTCAGACCCCATGTCAGGCGCCGGCACCCTTCCGCCTGAAATAGGGTCTGAGATTCGAGCCTGGAATTTCCGTACATCTGACGTCATCTGTCTGAATACATCGCAACACACGCGTGGGGCAATTTGTCCATTTCCGAAGTTTGCTGTTGGAGTCTGAAGAAACTATAAACTTAACGGGATAACATTTACAAGTGCATCAATTTGTGACTTCCCCAGGAAAAGGGTGCACTCTTAAACGAATTTGGTTTATTATAACGGCCAAAACAACGACGAGAATCGAATGGCGAATGGTTTGGGAAAGCGTTCGGACGATTTGGCTAGCTGAAATGCCGTGAAACGGATTTCGGGTCATGCATGGCAAGAGTTTAAAACAGTTTGCTTTGAGGGTTCAGACGATTTACTGTATACGTATTTGCTTTCACAACGCATTTTTGTTGCAAGGCAAGGAATCAAATGCTAACAAATGCAATCGAGCTGGTCCCGATTATTTAATATTTTTAGGGCTCCACGGCCTTGCCAATGTCACATTTACTTGTGTATTGACAACAAGAATAAAAAAGGCCTCTCCGTTTGGCTGGTCAATCACTTCAGTTTTGACGAACGTATTTAAACTTAAAGCGAATAACTGGTCAATCGCTGCAATTTTGGTTAAAGGTTTGGTTGACACATAAAAGCACTCGTATATTACATTGGAGGAAGAAATTAGACGACGCGGTTTTACGAACAGTTTACGTGTGAAAATTGTTTGGAGTCAACAGTTTGAACAAAGCATTTAAACAGTCAAGTACACAACGGTCAATCACCACAGAGCGTTAGGACTCTTACCGAAAGGTATTTCCACGGCCGCTAACAAAAACGTTGATGTACGTTGTCCCATGGAAGTGAAGTAGCTCACATTTGCGGTTTGGCCGTTTCATAAGCGACAACTATAAATTCATAACTTTCACTCGCGTGGGCAAAGCGTGGAAAACGATGTCGATTTCAAGTTTACAGAGACGTCAGATCATGGTCAGATGTACGGAATTCCCCAGCTCGAATCTCAGACCCTATATTAGTTGTTCATCTTCCAATTTCTAAATACAACAAAGTGCCATTCAGTTGCCGTGGAACAAGGGGGAAATATTGTTCTCAGTGGCGTAACGCTCATTATAGGCTGGTTCGAAAACTTAGGGCCTCCGACAGTGGGAGATCCTGCCAAGTATAGAGTACAGTGTTATAATAATAAAATGCGGGTTATTGAGTAACAGCGTCATTACCGACCTATTTTGCCGTTATATTCTGGAACCGAAATTAGGAGTAGTCTGCATTAGTAAAAGGCCGCGTTAAATACTATTTTTACTTCGAGTTCATAGGTGCAGCGATCTATACATTTTTTTACCAAATGTTTTTTGTCCTTCTTTTTCTCTGTTAGGGTTAACATTAGGGTTTGAGTTAGAGTTTGTGTTTGGGTTAGAATCACTTAAATTAAATTAACTTAACTGTAAATTAACATTAATTTTAAAAGGGGAGTGAGCCGCCTTTAACTCATTATCAAATTGATTGGAGTTTTCCCAAAGAGTTTGGCATTGATGTAATGAAAGGAACATTGGATTACATTTGGTATTCGTCAGACAAACTGCAAGTGAATGCTGTTCTTGAACCAGTCAAAGAAGAAGTGATTAAACGTCTCAAATCATGTCCTAACAAGTTCTTTCCTTCCGATCACTTATCTTTAAAAGCTTACTTTAGTTTGGAAAGATAAAGTTTTGAAGTGACGTAATATGGTGATGATGATGATCGATGATGGCGACGACGACGAAGATGATGATGGTGATATGATGATGATGATAACGACGACAACAATGATGATGGTGATATGATGATGACGACGACGAAGATGATATGATGATATGATGATATTGATAATCAAAATGATGACGATCGACAATGACGATGATAATGACGATGAACACAATCGACAACGATGATCGGACAATCGACGTCGACGATCGCGATGACCGGGTACTTTTGTCTCAGTTATCTGTCTTGACCTGTGCATGATTTATTATTTATAATAATTAATAATAAGAGAGATTAAGATTCACGTGACGATTTTTTTTCCCGCCAGCCGTCTGGCGTTCGCCGTTTCAACGCCAAGACGACTGTTTTCACGGAGACGGCAAATTTTACTGTCAAAATTTCTCCTCTCAATCTAATATTCCCTCTCTTTCACGTCTTTTACGAAGCTAAAGAGAAACAATAGAAATGTTAGTAATGATCACAAAATGTTTTTAAACCATAGATACCAAAACGAACACGAAAATGCCACCTTTTTATTGACAACTTCAAATCTAGCCGCCATCTTGGATCTGCTCACGTCAATCTTAATCTCTCTAGTTTCAATCACATGACTATGAGCTATGAGTGCTATCCATAGAAATAATAGACCTAGATATGCGTGCTCTGTCATGTGACAGGTGTCCAAATTAAATTTATTTTGCCCTTATAGATCCGCCATTTTGAATTTTGCAAGGGGTGGGATATATATACAACAATGATCGCCTCTCAAAATAAAGAATTGGAGGACGTTTCAGGGATAAATTGGATACATGCAAGACAACAAATCAGTCACATACACATTAGCATAAAATAAAACAATTTGCAAGACACTTGCTTTGTTAAACGTACTAAAAACTATAAGCTCAAAATTATATTTCGATCAATTCACCACAATTACAAAAACCAACAAAAAGACAGGCTCATGCTAAACTTGAAACTCAGAAATTGTCTGCATCAAAGGAAGCCCGTTTAAAAGAAAAGAAAATAATCAAATACGTAATGGAAACTAGGAGAAAATCTTAAGAAAAACACGGATTTTTAAAGATGTCAATATAAACAGATGTCGAAAAGACTGATGTATAAAAAGTATGACAGGTGCATAAACATTTTATATTTCAAAAATCACAAGCTAGAATCCCTATTAGATTGGATAAAAAAGAACAAAACACTTACTGTCTCCTGGATTAATCCTCCACATTCAGTATAAATCACATACAGATTGGCAAGTGGGAATCATTAAAATATATATAATGTAAAACAGTAAAAACACTAAAACCATTCGACATTCGTATTAAAAGGCCGCTATCGTCGCCATTTCTACATCCAGAGTTTGATGTTCGAAATGTTTTGGCGAAGGATAATAGGATATTGCACTTCACATGCCTTTATCTTTAAATTCACTAATCCAGTAAATTTCCCGGCGTAAAAAACAAAGAAATTCAGTGCTGAAATACATCCATCGTCCACTCCACACCGGTTATCAACCGCGGCCGTGTAAAAAACTGTTAAAAAGTCCTAGGGCAAGTTCCTTTTGCCCTTATAAATCCGCCATTTTGTGGCGACAATTTTTTGACCGACAGGAGATAGGAGCCCGCATTCTAGGTATATTATTTCTATGGTGCTATCTCACGTTTGCCGTTTCGATCCGGATCAAGTTAACTTACGCGAATCTTGATCTCGCTAAAGCCCCAATCAAACGAGAACGCAAGTCATCGCAAGTTGGCAGTCCGAATTTCTGTGGCGGTCATTTGAACACCCAAATTAACAAAATAAAGGTTTCATGAGTGTTTTAAACAAGTTTTAATTTGTCACGGTACATGATATTTTCGGGAAATTATTCAGAGCGGCTGGCTGAGATAGCGTGACTGCCAACTTGCGATGACTTGCGTTCTCGTTTGATTAGGGCTTAAAGTGGCAGTACGATCGAATTTTCACTTTGCGTTTTTTTTAGCCAAAATACTTCTTATGGTCCTAATATGACTTACCATGTATTTAAGTAATACAAAATTAATACAAAATTATGCCACCATCTCCTTGTGTTGCTCAAGGGTGTAGTAACTGCGCTGATCGTAATTCTGGCATTTCGCTTCACCAGAACCCCAAAACTAAAAAGCGTCTTGTTTAGGTTTATTTTCGGTTAAAACATATCGCGCTAATTTTAACCAAGGTAAATCTCAATTTTTCCTGAATATCATAACATGTAATAAACAGTTACGCCGAATGAAGAAACCCGTACCGTACAAGAATGTACAGATGCAAGAGAATACATTGCAGTTTCACAGGTAAATGTATACTTCTGCGCGCCGCCGCTGTAAAATGACACTATGACAGTATTCAATAACATTATAATGCATGTAGTTTGTTTTGACAACTACTCAACCAGTATATTTTAATTTTTGGGTAGAGTCTACTGGAAATCGAAAGAGAAAACAAATTCCTGAAGAAGGCCCAGTTACTCAAAACAAAGAATAGTTTAAGTAGAAAGACGGCAGTACTATTCAGATACAAAAAAATGGGCCGAGCAGTTCGTAGACAGTATATAAACAGATACAAATGTTACATATATTCATGATATATTATAATAAAATACAACTATTGGAATACTATGATATGGTTCAGCTATATGTAAATGCATATACAGTATGGTGACAATGACGTATTTAGATTTTATCAATTATATTCTAGATGTTACATGTAAATACGACAACAGAGTCACAGAGGGAGTCAATGCATGATGTTAGAAATGTAATCAGGTCTGCGTCGGACGTCGAACGCCGTGTGTAAAAGATATCCGTGGCTCATAACAATAAAATGCGTAGTAAACAAACGACGTTGAATCCTGGGTGTTCGGTAATACAGCGAGTTTGATTCTCCTTATCGTCCAAGCACTGACGCACTGTTAGTTTTTTCCGGCACGGCTCCAATCTCACAACAGCAACGACACCTTCAAGAGAGCAACACGAACACTTTAATACACCTAGAAAAACTTTCGCTTGTTTTGGAAACTACACAACCGATGATTCTCTCAATAATAAAATCCTAATAACTACGTACCATGATTGCACTGGGACTTCATGGTTTAATAAAACGTCTTGAAAAATGAAAATTCCTGCTGTTCTTGTTGTTCTCTTGTATTCTCCTTCATATTCTAAAATTATGTGCGCTTCCTCTGGTGCGCTTCTTCCTCATATAGTCATTACAAGCGGCTCTAGATGATTGTCAAACACTTCATTGTTGACCCCATCCATACCAGCAATGTCCGCATAAAGTTCGCTTTCGCTGTCGCGGCTCTAGATGATTGTCAAACACTTCATTGTTGACCCCATCCATACCAGCAATGTTCGCATAAAGTTCGCTTTCGCTGTCAGAGTTTCTAGAACTCGTCTCGGAAGGTGAAGACGTTTTTAACAAAACAGGTATAACAAATCAACAAGACGTTCTCTATATATAGTTTGGCTGCATTGAACTGAGATGACGTCACAAAGTAGTACCGCTGACTGATTTCGCGGACTCCAAAAACGCAATGGCGGAGTGATTTTATGCCAAATTATACGACATTTAATCGATGTTTATGCACTCAAATCAACCTTAAAGTTGCTTTTACTCTTATATTAACAATGTGAATCCGGATACTTTTTTCAACCAGTCCTTCAGTATGCCTAATACTGAGATGGTTTCAATGATAAATACTTATTGGTTATACCCCAACCTCGTACCCAGGGTCTTATCTCCGAAAAGACCCTGGTTGCGGCTGGTCACGTGCCGCCTAAACAAATTTTAAATTATGGGAGGGGTGGTTAGCTTTAGTAAGCTGCACACTCAATGACAATGCTACAACACAAGTCCAGTTTTAATACTCATATTCTAAAATCTGATATTAGATTTAGGCGAACTATAAAGTTTACTGAAAGAATGAAAAACGCGATCCAACAACTGCATTTACCTGACTTTCTGTTGATGATAAATGCGCGTGAAAGGACAGTACTAGTCGGCTTGATATTGTATAGTTGCAATCTTTCCTGAATCGCTTCTTTCGGCACTTTTCGCCGCGGTTATCGGGGCATTGGCTGAAATGTCAATGCATTTTTTTATGCGAAAGAAAGCGGTTTGGCTCTCGCAAACCAACGTCTTGAACTTTGTGAAATTTTGTAATCTTCTTTCACATGGCCTTTAGATTAAACGAGGAAGAGCACTCGTCGCAAGGAAGTCTTTTACCGTAAGGCATTTCGGCCAAATAATGGAGTTCAAAATTTGCCTTGTTGTACAAATGCTTAAGGTACTTCACAGTTCACATCACCAACACTGCGATGAAGTCGACACGCATTCGACGGTGCATTTAATAGTCGATTCGAGTCGATTGGTATATCTTATTCGGGATTTCTTTAACTGTTGGATTCGACATGATCTTTTGTTCTTCGACGTCGTACACCAAAGAAGAAAGCGAGATATGTTTTGTCAACACCGAGTACGTTTGTTTTTTGTTGTTTTCATTTCAACAGATATTTTGCGATCAACAGCCTGGCGCCAGACAACGACGCCAGACGTAATATATTATTTGTATAAACAAAACGGTGAAGCGGTTGTAATTGTGCCTTTGTCACTCCTCCCTGAGTATTTTTAAAATCGTTAATTGAAAACCCCCCAATTTTTAGGGGGCACGTGACCAGCCGCAACCAGGGTCTTTTCGCAGCGGTGGGCGGAGCAGCGGAGATAAGATCCTGGGTACGAGGTTGGTTATACCCATGGGATGTAAAGGTCACATACCATTTATAGTAATTAAAATTCATTGTGTTTGCTCACTTGCAAAATGGTGGCTGCTAAAACATGGCAATGTGAACTGGCATTTTAGATACATTAATCATATTCAATTACTGTAGTGATATTGCTAATAAGGACACTATGATTAATCAAATAATTCTCAAACGATAGTCGTAAACTGTATTGATTTACCATATTATATAATTGTACATATACAGATGCTATACTAATATCAAGCTCAAATTGTTTCTGAGTGTCAACACTCTATCGCTCAGTGAGAGAAAGGTTTAAAGAGAGAAAGTTTCCACTTAAGCAGCACATGTGACTTTGAATCTAGCTTGCTCTCTGCCCAAGGCAAGTGTTTACTTAGTACCTTAACAATTACATGTCGGTAGAGTGTTAACACTCAGAAACAATTTGAGTATTTGAGCTTGATGTTAGTAATAATATCTGTATGTACAATTATATAAAATGGTAAATCAATACAGTTTACGACTATCACTTGAGAATTATTTGATTAATCATAATGTCCTTATTAGAGAGCAATATCACTAATTGAATCTGATTAATGTATCTGAAATGCCAATTCACATTGCTATGTTTGAAATAGAAAGTTCGCGATAGCAGCCACCATTTTGCAATTAGAGCAAACACAATGAATTTTTAATTAAACATCCCATGGGTATAACAATAAGTATTATCAATGTGTTTGTCCTACTTGCAAAATGGTGGCCACTATCGTGAAACCGTCTATTAGGTACTGAAGGACTGGTTGAAACTAGACAACTGTAAAAATTATATCATTAACATTTTCCAGTGATTTTTGTCCATTACAGTTTATATTATAATTATTTTGTTAAACTTGGTAGTATTGTACCATCATACTGTACAGTGCACCTATATGCAAAGTTTTGTTTTAAGCATTTATATTTTGACAAGCTTCAATGTTGACCATGCATTGTTCAGTCACCCTGGTCCTATATATCACTCAATATGAAATCTGGCAGTGGTAACTAAGCTACATATATCATGGCATGGATATTAATGTGGACAGCAGACATTATATAGTATACCATGATGCAACTGTCAAACTATTCATTGGTGGTGGAGGCTGGGTTCTCCTTATCTGGTGGTACTGGTAACTGGTAAAATTTATTGTCAATATATGGTCATCCTAGTAATTACCACCTGAAGAAACTTAGCATTCTTGTACATTTTGTAGATGATAGTAAAGTAGGTTGCACAAAAAATCTCTCACAAAAAACTCTTTCACCTGTCACATGCAGAAATAAGGAGAACCCAGGGCAGAAGATGTTTTATATATTTGGATGAGCTAGTTTATCAATGAAAAAAGGAATGTAATTCACCCACAGAAAATTTTAGGCCATTCTTAGCCCTATCTTCAGATATACATATTAGGGAGGGAGCTTAGCCCCTTGTTAGAAATATGGGGGAGGGGGGTATAGCCCCTTTCCACCACCCTTAAACTTGAATAGTATTTTATATGTCATATTTAATATGATATTAATAGTGTTAATATATAACTAATTAATTGTTATTTAACTACAAATCTTTACTTAAATCTAACAGAACAGAAAAGTTTTCAACGTAGAGTATATGTCCACCTCCACCACCAGGATTCCTTATAAAACGATAATAATCGCCTGGCTTTGACAGATTCACCACAGGATCATCTCTTGTCAATAAACACGTCGAGGTTTTCCATTCGTGTAATGCAATACCAAACATATCCTTTTCCGCAATTTGCTTGTCTTTCCTCAAACGACCACGTCGCATCAGCTTCACAATTATTTGCCCTTTTCGATTCCCCCACCCTTGATCTTTCCAACGAACAGTCGATCTAATGCTGTTGACTGTCGCTTGAAGAGGTGGGCCATTGAAATAAAGTTCGGGAGCGAAGTGGCCGCCATGAGGGCCTTTCACTTCAAAATTGTTCCCACGAAAACGTAGAAAGCGAGGAAGTAGGTCGCGGAATCTCTTACAAGTTGAAGACAGTCGAGTTACTTCCTCTGGCGCGAGGTTCTCGGCAATTTTCAGCAACGGCAGGTCGGGTAAATTTTCCATTCATGTATATAGATTATTTGCATTTATATACAACATATATATATATTGCTTGAAGTCAGACGAGAGGGGGCGGACAAACCTCCAGGGGAGTCCGGCCTTCCGGGGGCATGCTCCCCCGGAAAATTTTGGAATCTAGAATCCCTGAAACGCCATTTCCTGCACTTTGAGGGGTGATTTTACAGAATTCTGAAGGTTATAAAACGTCATAAAAATGCACAAAAGAAAACACATTTTAGGACTTTGAATATATATTTTATTATTTTTCATAGAATTTTTCATAATAATTATAAAATGCGCTCAAAATCATTCCATATATCTCGGTCTTACGAAATTTCGCCCGAGCCCTAATTACTTCGTATCAGCGGAGGGGATGCGACCGCCGACTGTGCGTACTTTATGTAACCCTTCATGAAATGCACCAACGCCGGAGTGATTAACAGCCGTGAGCCGCACATCAAATCATAGTTAATAGAACATATACATGGTTTGGAAACTCGTCCAAAGTGATTGTTCTATGTTTTTGTTCAAGTTTATGGAAATTTGTGCAATTTCACGGTATTGTATTTTCTGTATAATGAAGCAGTCATCCAATAGCAACGCTCGGGTTTAATTAGTGAGTTGCTTCATCGTCACGTGTTGTGGTGCTTCATCGTCACGTGTCCATAGAATTTACTTCCATATCAGGAACTCCATTGTCAGTTCAACATGACCATGCTTCATGTTGAAAGACAACAGAGCTGTTCTATTAACTATGATCAAATGGATCATGTGAGTTTCTCCAGTGAGTTTCTCTTTGACAAATCTGATTGGCTAATGTCAAATCTCTCAACGCGTTATCCACGCACTTCGTGCAGAAAATGTTATGTAATAGTTCAAATACGAAGGATTTCAAAGTCCGAGTTCTTTTTGAAAAGACGAGCCAAAGGCGAGCCTTTTTAATGCACGAGGGCTTTGTAATCCCGGTAAAGTTCGACGTCGAGTATTTGAAACCTCTGAAACGGAATATAATTTGCCTTATTTCAAAGTCCCAAGACTTTGAAAACCTATTTTGCATTATTTCAAAGTACTAGTACTTTTCCTCCGATTTCAAAGCACTGATTAAACATTAATTTCTTTTGTTTTTGGTTCATGAATTATTGAATGAGTTTGAGAAACGATTTTCAATGCATGTCGAACGACGAAGATTTTTCATGCTACGTCAAGTCGCCGCAACATGGGTGTCACAGGGGAAACCTGACACATTTCATTTTCTTCCGCCATTAATTTGTTTTTACTTTTCTGGGAAAATGGTGACAATATTTTAATTGTCGGTAATGGTAATGCTGTTACAAATTAAAAATGTTTAACTCTTTCCTGTCCGAATCGGTCTTTCGTATTTTATTCTGGATAATGCCAGACGATTGTATTCACTTCTGGGGAAGCCCTCGGACAGGAATGAGTTATAAACTATCTCTCCAACCCTTTCTTATCCGAATTGGTCTTTAGTATTTTATTCTGGCTAAGGCACCAGACGATTTTATTCACCTCTGGAGAAGCCCTCGGACAGCAATGAATTAATATACTAATGTTTTTATTATATGGCGCAAGTTACTTCGATCATTTTCCGTAATGGACCAGTCCGGATTACGGATTTGCCAGGATTTTGTTTACAAAAGAACAACGAAAGAAATCTTTGAGAATCCAAATAAATTTAATGAAAACAGCGCTAGCACTAAATTATGTTGCTACATTATTACAACCAAAGAACATCACCATTGAAAATGACGAGTCTGTCCAAGGGAGCTGCAGGTTAAAATGTGATAGTTCTGCCCGACTTAGTTATCTTAGTTATTTTAGTTATCTTAGTTTTCTTAGTTATCTTAGTTTTCTTAGTTATCTTAGTTTTCTTGGTTATCTTAGTTATCTTAGTTATCTTAGTTTTCTTAGTTTTCTTAGTTATCTTAGTTTTCTTGGTTATCTTAGTTATCTTAGTTATCTTAGTTTTCTTAGTTATCTTAGTTCTCTTGGTTATACTAGTAATCTTAGTTATTATAAGTTATACTAGTTATCTTAGTTATCTTAGTTATACTAGTTATTATCATTTATAGACCTGAAGCGAGGGGAATTCGATGAAATATTACCCCGAGGTATGATATATCATCCCAAGGGGTAATATTTCATCGAATTCCCCGAGCGAAATGTCTATAAATTATATATTATATCGAAACAATTAATCTTTCCAAAAGTGCAGTAGGGTATTCGAGGTTATACCCCGCTGTGAAGGGTAATTCTACGATAAATTAACTGGTCACGTGGTACAAATCAAGCTCTCTGACTGGACAATTTACAGTTGAGATATAATATTTATAGTTATACCGTGGTTATTAACTACTTAATTAACGAGAGTGAGGTCTTTACGGTAAAATATTAAACCGAGGTCTTGCTGTATTGACTGAGCGATAGCGAGGTTTAATATTTTACCGTAAAGACCGAACGGTCGAGGTTATTAAGTAGTTTATTATATGGCACTTTTTATTTCAAAATCAATCTTGTATTTCTTGGTCTTCGCTTCCTTTAACTTTGTCAAAACACCGAACTAGCGTTATTTTCTGCTGTTTCTTTCTCGTCTGGATACTGGAATTTACTTTTATGTTTATCGTCGTTTATTTCATTTATTTTCGTCGTTTTTCGGCAATAAAAGTTTTTTATTAGGATTTTTTTATTTGTTTCCAGATAATTAACATAACTAGTATAACTTAAGATAACTAGTGTAACTAAGATAACTAGGAAAGCTAAGATAACTAAGCTAGATATAACTAAGATACCATATTTACTCGTTTAAGCGCCGCCCCCGATTAAGCGCCGCCCCCAATTAAGCGCCGCATATGAGAGCAAAAATATTAAAGAGCGCCGCCCTCGAATAAGCGCCGCACTTATTCACAACAATGCGGCGCTTAATCGAAGCACCGTCAGACAGAATTGTTCGAGAAGCCAAACTAAAAAACAACTACAGTACATCTCAATCTTAAATCAGCCTCGGAAATTTATTCTCCTGTATTACAGTGTTTTTAGTTTAAGTTCAAAGTGAGTATATTTCAATGCTCTCCCATTTAACTCTCTCTTGAAACATGTTTATTTTGTTGTTAGTATTTCTTGCCATCGTTTACAAATAAAATAATGTTTAAAGAGCGCCGCCCTCAAATAAGCACCGCATCCGAAACACTAAAAATTTAAAGAGCGCCGCGGCGCTTAAACGAGTAAATACGGTAACTAAGGTAACTATAAAATAACTAAGAAAACTAAGATAACTAAGAAAACTAAGAAAACTAAGAAAACTAAGAAAACTAAGATAACTAAGATAACTAAGAAAACTAAGAAAACTAAGAAAACTAAGAAAACTAAGAAAACTAAGAAAACTAAGAAAACTAAGATAACTAAGAAAACTAAGAAAACTAAGAAAACTAAGAAAACTAAGAAAACTAAGAAAACTAAGAAAACTAAGAAAACTAAGATAACTAAGAAAACTAAGATAACTAAGAAAACTACGATAACTAAGAGTAGCGCCGGATTTAGGACTGTGGAGGCCCCTGGGCGGTCACTGACCAGCACAATATATCAATTCTATTTCTGAATGTATGCTAAGTTACAGTCATATTTTTTTAATAAGATGTAGATAATTGGACTGACACTGGGGTTATATATAATGTAGATGAATAAAATTTGCAAAGAATGCGGTATATGGCCTTAGGCCAAAAAGCGCATCTTGCTGTATTTTTTGTTAATTTGCGAAGGCAACGACGGTTGAAGGCACAGTGTAAATTTGATACGGGAGTAAGTTAAACAATTATAAGAAAGGATTAAAGATACGTAAGTAATATTCAGTATATATAGTACATGGGACAACCCTCTATATATCATATATATCATCTATATATCTATATATCATCCATACATCTTTTGTCTTGTTTTCGACTCATATTTTGGGCTCTCAAGATTTTTTTCATTTAAACACCTATTTTTTCAACTTTCAAGACATTTTTGTGGAGGCCCCCCCTTAAACATTATTTTGTGGGGGCCCCTGGGCGACCGCCCAGTCCTAAATCCGGCACTGTAACTAAGATAACTGAGAAAACTAAGAAAACTAAGATTACTACGATAACTAAGATAACTAAGATAACTAAGAAAACTAAGAAAACTAAGATAACTAAGAAAACTAAGATTACTACGATAACTAAGATAACTGAGAAAACTAAGATAACTAAGATAACTAAGATAACCAAGATAACTGAGAAAACTAAGATAACTAAGGTAACTAGTATAATTAAGATAACTAACAAAACTAAGAAAACTAAGATAACTGAGATAACCAAGATAACAAAGATGACTAGAAAAACTAGGAAATCTAGGATAACTGACAGTAGTAGTATGACTAAGATAAGTTATAAGGGTACAGCGTCAATATGAGGAAGGTGGGGGTACTTAGGACATCAGGGAATACTGTGAACATCATTTAGTGACCGATACATGAAACATCAACCGAAAAAAAAAGGCCCTGGCATCGGCTGGTGGACTCTGCATTTTCATTGGTTGATTCTTTTCTTAAACGTTCCTCAGGAAACGTAATTATGCATAGTTTTGTGGCAGTTATAATCAAATAGCTTCAACGGAACCGCCAATGCAACGGGACCAATGAGACCGCCCATTACAATTAACTTCTCCCAACTAAATTACAGTATTTCTAGGTGCTGTCACCAGCCGATGCCAAGAGCCTTTTCCCGCCCTCCCAATTTCAAAAAGGCCCTCCAACCAACATGGCCGCCATGATGCCACGTGCAACCCAGCAATACTGGTTAGTGTCGAGGATTGTTTGGTGGCAGCGAGTATTTTTGAACTTTTTTCTTTGAAGTTGAACTTCATTCTTTTCTTCTCTGTAGATGTTGGGGAGTAATAATGGACCAAAAGGGTATACTTGTAAACAAAGGTGATGAATGGTTAAACATTGTATCGTTTATCCACCTGAGAACAAAATCGCTCAGGTAAGTAAAGGTGAGGTAATACGGGCAACATTTTTCTTCAACTTGCAACGCAATTTTGTTGCGTTGCAAGTTGAAAAGTGTTGCTGCACGTATTACCATGTATTGACAATGGTTTAAGTGGTAATACGTGCAACAACGCTTTTCAATTAACTTGCAACGCAACAAAATTGCGTTGCAAGTTGAAGAAAAATGTTGCCCGCATATTAAAGTCGCTGTTGTTCAACGATAATTTTATTGTTATTGTTAGAGTGCATGTGACAACCAATAGACGTTTTATAGGCGAACCTCTTTTTAATTTTTTCTTTCAACTCTTAATAATTCATAAGATAAAAACTAAGGAAATCAGTACCAAGACGGAATTTGGATATGTCATGAAATACTTGCATAAAGTAAGCCAACTTTTACCTTAATATTCTCTGCATGAATACTATAATGCATTTGAGAAGCTATACCAAACACTCGAAAGTTGTATCAAAACACCTGAAAGTTGGTTAAAAAACCTAGCTCGGCTTCACCTTGGTTTTTCAATCCCCTTCTTTGATATATCAGATCAAACACTCCATCTCGTGTTTGATAAATTACATCGTTATGGATGTGGTGCACTTATCTCAATATAACTGGATTGCTCATCCGGCTCCAAAAAAAACAAAGATGGCCGCCACGGAAAATTGTATGTTTTCGTAGCAAAGAGAGGAGAAAAAAAAACACATTAAAAAAACATTTCTGCCATTGGTATCACACAAAGAACGCTATAAAAGGTTTAGAAGCTTAGCAGTAAAACGTGTTATTCCGTAGTTTTTTACTCTGCACGGTAATCGATAAACTTGCCCATGTCACAAAACTCGTAAAAACCCAACGAAATCAATCAACAACTTCATTATAAAACTATCTATATACCTTTGGTATTGAAGCATAAGTTTTTACAAAGCCGTGGGTTATGTAGTTGACAATTTCGGACTGTATTTGCTTGTATTTCCCTTCTGTTTTTCGGTAGTAACAGTAAATTGCCATCTGACAATTGTTTTACGGTTTTTCCGACTCCCCCGGTAAACTCTTACTACTCTTAAGCCCGCAAGGTACACTGGACATGGAGTAGTACCAATATGGCCGCCAGTGGCTTCAAAATATTTACCGCTGACCATAAACGATGAGCAATCCAGTTTGTATAGAGATCAGTGATGTGGTGTGACCGCGGGTCAGCATTTACCCGCGTACGTATTTTTTTTTAGAAAATTAAATTATTTTTATACTGTTCTTTTGTCTTCTTTAAAGTGGTTCTCTGATGAAAATATTGTTTGCAATGTTTTTGCATAATCCTAAAGATGTTGTTATTTAGCAATCGTGCAAAGTTTCATTTCAAAATTGTTGAAGAAAAGGGTGATATTTATCAGTGACGTTTGTGTTTTAGAGCGCCGCCATTAAAGCTTATGATGTTATAGACTCGAAAACAACAATGATCTTTTGTTTTTGTTGAGTCTATGTCATACGTTCTCCTCAACTCATTCTTCTCAAACACGGTCAATTTAATGGCGGCGCTCCAATACAAACTTCGCACGTAAAATACGACTTTGTTTTTGAGAATTTACTAACTACCATACTATCTTTAGGATTATGCAGAAACATTACCAACAATATTTTCTTCAGAGAATCACTTTAATGTTTCAATTTAATTTTTCATGGTGAATGGGTTTTAAATGTAAGAAATTTTCCACATGTGAAGCAGGAGGAGCTATTCCTTGTATAGCTGAACCTCTTGCTTAATCGACCGTATATACAGGAGCCAGGAGTTTTACGGGGGTTCAGGAATCAGTACTGTACAACATTGGCATCTTTTCCGTTGCTTCGGCGGCTGTATCCGTTTCTGCATCGTCGCAGCTGCTAGCACGATCCGATTTTAAGTTCACTGCCAACGTTCCTTTCTTTTTCTCAGGTAAAAATAAAGTCAACAGCAACGCCAAAATTACTAAGCCAGCTCCAAAAAGAAACGGTGCACCAGATCCAAACCCCTAGTAAAAATAACAAGCCGATTTAAAATAGGGCGAAGACCATTAATCTTAATATCATGACTAGATGGGACATGGAGCAGGATTTTGGTTTATTTGAATTTTGAAATAAAAATGTTTCTTAATCTTCTGGCATTTTTTCATTATTGCTATCTTTAGCTCAAATATCAAGCCACTCACTCTCATTGCTGGATCACTCGCAGACGGTTTCGATAAAGTCACGTTACTTTTAGTAGCTCCCTCTTCCTTCGGCGAATCGAGATCCACGTGGAAAATATAAAACATAAATCCAAACAGCGCAGGCCCAAGGCCGTTACATAAACCACGTATTCCAGTAATAATCCCTTGAACAGCACCTGAAAATGAAGTACGCGATGAAATTAATTTTCATGACCGAAACTATTCTCGTGCCCAGAGCCTCTCCCATGCAAACTGGCGCGCGGAAAAGGCTTCGGGGGGAATCCAAACCGGAACACCAAGATGCTTTGGTGTTCTTTCTAAAGCGCATGCGTTTAACTTCGCGGTTTGGGAGTTGGAGACGAGACCACGGACAGTTGTTTGGAATATAAATTTTCCTTTCGTTTTCGATTCTGGTGGGTTGATTGTCTCGTATTAATACGTTTGATTTTGGAACAATTGTGATTGTGGTAGATTTCGTTCGGAGAAGGTCTTTGTCGAGTGTGGCTCATCGCCGCGTTTATCCGGCAAGGAAGAAGACTTTAAAATCTACGAATTCTCCAGCTTCAGAGCTTGGCGATTATTTCGACGGACCCACGTCGGAATTTCTTCGCATTTACGACCTCTTTTGTAAAAGTAGTTCTCTTTAATTTATTGCTTTGTTCGTCTATATTTTGACTTGCATATATTTAAACGAGGTTCCTATATTACATATATGTACCTAATCAAGCGGGACGTTTAATAGCTAATGCACCTCTTTTTATGCTATTCCTTTGTAATATCATGTTTGCGGGAATTTATTTTGTTGTCACCTCCATTGACGTAAAATGGATATGATTAGTTCTAATCAGACCTGGTTTGACGTCAACGGAGGTAGGATCAGTAAAAATGAATATAATAAGGTATATTAGTTGTTAATGGATCTGTGAGAACAAAAGAAATCCCCGCAAACATGATAATAGGGACCTTAAGATCTACGACGGCAACTTCGAGGACGACATCCTTCAAACAAAAGCATTCTTCTTGCAAAACAAAGATGATGAATAATTTCTAGTCCCAAGAGTAATCTGAACACCGTCCTCGCTCTGTATACAACGCCACTCAGAGCATTTTCACGTCTTCAGGACGACGATGACTCGTGGAGTGATGAGAACTGTTGTCTGAGATTGCCTTAACACAGACACGGCAACCGTTTTAACACTTTGAAAATTATAAAACAAGCTTCAAGTATTGAATACAGTAGTCAGTTAACCGTGACTTATTTTTAATGCTAAAATTTGAATTGCTTTTTAACCGCCGTCGTCGTCCTAGTGAATTAGTTATATTACGTCGTTTTCAGTCCCACTACAAACTGTTCCCAACGCGGGGGGAAAAAAAAGGTACCACGTAGCGTAGGGGACTGAGTCCCACGTGATATATATACGAAAATTCTAACTTCACTTTTGAAGCTTGTTAACGAGTAAAGTTAGAGTTCCAGATATGGCTATTGGAGTTCACTGGCTGAAAGACCGCAGGCGGGATATTCATTTTGCCGTAAAGACCTTCCGCTAGGTCAATTAGGGGGCTTTCCATTTACACGGTTAGACCGGTCAGTCCGGTTAAATGGAACACGATTCGTTTGAGGCCTGGGATGGTCTGACTGGAAAATTTGGTCCTAATCAAAAGCAAGTCCATTCTGGCCGGACTGAGTGGTCTAACCTTGTCAATTGGAAAGCGCCCTAAGTTTTTAATAATACACAGTGGCATCGTGGAAACACTATACTAAAACAACATCACGTACCTTGTTGGTCTGAATCCGAGGAACAGGAAACCAACGCACTTATCGCCGGATACGTTAAACTTGCCATGGAAGCAAGTGAACCTGCGGCCCACATCATCCTACAAACAAACGAAAAAATAACTCACGGTATGATAATTTTTATTACGAAGTACAGTATATTTACCAATATTATACCTCAATTGGAAACTGTCCAATCAAAGAGAAATTTGTACCCGTAAACGGTATTAGAGAATTACCCGCCATAGCGTGGTATCACGATCGGAAATCGCATAGAAAATCAACCACTTTCATGGGGCAGTTCGCAGTCTACGTGCGTAGCTAATACGGGTCAGCCCGTATTTCGCGAGCCTCGACAGCCGCCATTTCCGATCGTGTCACTTGAATATCCCACTGATTCAGCTGAATAACCCGCTATGGAGGGGTATCCAAGTGCGAGTACGCGTGCATATCACGCACGAAAACCAAAACGAGGCTGTCAACAATGGAGGAACAAGAAGACGTTTCGCCTGAACTCTGACATGTTTACGAGGAAATTTATAGGTTATAATTAAGAAAATAAGACCTTGATAAATACAAAGAATTAGCAATAAAGAACGCATTCAGAATCCTGGTGACCGCAGTTAACATTCACAGAGTGAAAACAGACAATATAATGCATGACAAGTTAAACTATTTTTTTTTTAAATGTTTCATAAAGTATTTCTGTTAAGATTATGTTTCGGTATAATATATCATTTATAGACCCTCCGCTCGCGAAATTCGATGAAACATTATCCCTCAGGATAATATAACCCTAGGGCTTCGCCATTGGGATATATTATCCATCGGAGTAATATTTCATCGAATTTCCCTCGCTCGAGTAAGGCTGTAAGCATATTTATTTTTATCATATTTACAAAAATTACACATACCACGGCCGAGTTCCTAAACCGTACCAGGCCAGCTGCAGTGACTGGAACACCAGTCCGACGAGAATGCAGTGTTTCAGTCCCAAGGTTTTCTTTAACAAAACTAAAACGAACGTCTAAAAACCACAAAGAGAACACTGAAAACACTTGATGAGAGGAAAGTTAACGGTAGATGAAGTCTTATTTTGAGTGATTAGCTTGGATATGCCATTCATCTCAAAGACAATGATGCAGTCATTTATTGATCACACTTCAAGGAGGATTTTACCATAAATCTTTTGGCGTAAAAGCTCAATTAAGCACCCCCCTCTATAATGAGCCTCCCTCTTTATAAAGACAAGGGGGTCTTTATAAAGTACCAATTTTCAAATAAGCTCCCTCTCTTTTAACAACCCCCCATATCCCAAAGACCGTTCACGATGCGTTAGATGTACGGTAGCGTAATTTCTTCTTCATTTGGATGTCTTCTATTTCCAACTTCATGTGTGACAATTTTAAAGTTTATGATATGTTTATAGTAAAATAACAAAAAAGGTTGGGGTCACCGAACTCGTTTAGAAAATACAGCTGCCAGTAAAAACTTTTGATTTCAAGGCGATGTACAGTCCTTTCTGCGCATGACCGCCATGGGGTCCCCAAAACATGACATTTGTAGATAATTACATGAAGTACTCAGCTCAATGTAAACCGTTAGGAGAAAACCAAGCGATTCGGCGTGGATATCTCTTCGGATTTCTTCTATTTCTTCTGAAAATGTTTTGTTTTGGGTACAAGTGATGAGGAGGAAGCAAGAAAAGCTTACAATCTTGAATAAGGTATCAGTGTATTTTTTTGTAAATAAAGATGTAAACATTAGTTTCGTACATGCGCAGAACGGACTGGACAGCACCTTTAATTATTGGTCTAAAATTTACCGGGGTCATATTACAATTACATAGTATACCTGGGCAAACACTGATAATATTCCTGCAACTGCAATAAAAGTAGCAACGTCTTCGGAGTCGAAGCACATGACCTGACAAGGTTAAAAAAAACCCGAAATATTTGAGAGATAATTCGACGATTTGATTATGCAATTTCTTTGCTCGTCTTGACTGCTTCATTTCATCGAAGTTCGTTGGTAAACTTTCTGGTTTGAATTTGATTGGTTTTGGTTAAATAATCCCGATTCTTAATTGGCTGGTCAAGAAATAGGAACCAATTAAATTAAAAACAGAAAGTTACCAACCAAAACTCATTAAACGAATTGGTCAGGACGAGCAAATGCATTGCAAAAATATTTTAGGAACATTTCCACTGCCACGACAGTAAAATTTCTACATGAATCAATTGTGATAAATTGACAAGCTTATTTGCCGTAAAAGCGATTCCTTATATAAATGTACACGTAACATATTTATCAATACACATTTCCTGTTCGCGAGCACTAAATAACCGAAAGACAATCACAAGCCAGTGGACCTCGTCGCCCTTACCTTCTTTAAATACAGGAACATACAAGAGTACTGTCCAGCTTCGGGTAAATACGATAAAAATACAGCTATGGAAAGCAGTAGAACAGTAGGATCATTACCTACTTTCCTCAGAGACTACAACAAAAAAGAGCATCGGTTAAAAATATGGAAAGATTTTCGAAACCTAGCATTTAAAGACCCATACGCACTTACCACCATGCATTGCATTTTCGTGAAATTCCGCAATTACTGCATGTACTGCATACATTTAATCATTGTAATCTTAATAGTCAAAAACAAATTTGACGACATATTTTGGAAAAGCCGCGAAAGGACTGGACGGATCTCTTTGAGTTATCCATTTTAACCTCGGTCATTTACACCCGAGTCATTTAGGTAAATCATAATAAACAAACCGCTGTGCACCACGGTAGGTGCGTATGGTTCTTTTAGAAATAGACAATTCTGTATATAGTATACACCTGGTGTAAACAAAAACAGAGATTGGGGAAATTTGACCATTTACAGGGCCGTAATAGGGGGTGGAGCTTCCCCCCTCCCCCCCAATAATTTGCTCTGGCTCAACTGATCAGTCGAGCCAATCTCGAGCCCAGTCTCCCCAGCCAGCGGAAAGCATCATCTGCAAGGGTATAGTGGATCCATAGCACATAATACACTTCATAGCCATAGGGTTACTATGAATTCGCTGTATTCTTGCAAGATGAAGTACTTACCACGGGAAAGTGCCGTCTTCCCGCTGGTGGGGAGACTGTGGGCTCGAGATTGCGTTGTCCGAAGGAAATTCAACTAATGGCGATGCGTGCGGATTGCCCTGCAGAAAGCTAAGCGAAAAGTAGCACAATTATAGATAAATAAAATTGTTCTTATTGCATGTTGTTGTTAGAAGTCCCTTAGCAATAAAGAACGTAAAATCCTAAGACCTTAACAATTAAAGTTAATTTTTTATCAGTGCGGTCACAGTGCCCCCCCAATGGTTTCGTCTTGTTACGAACCTGATTTAAGCCTAACCCCCCCCCCCCCCCCCCCCCCCCGCCCGCAATTTGTCGTTAAGCTTCAGTGAGTCTCAAGATTTTAGGAATCTTTTCGATACCCTAACCACAACTAAAACCCTAACTCTATAATCAGAAATCTGGTTAATCTGAAAAACTCTGGAAAAACATACTTTGGAAAAGCCAAGAAAGGAATGGACGGGTTCCCTTGAGTCATCCCTTTTAGCTGAAACCGCTTGAAAGTTAGCTGCGTGCCCGCAGCTAACTCGTCAGGTCATCGCAATAGTTACTTACATTAAAAGGATCCGCTTGCTCCCATGAGACCGGAGCGCCCCACGAGGCGGGCCTCATCCGCTCGGGCAGAGATTCAGGCACAACGAGAAGAATAAATAAAATATCTAAAATTGCTACAGCTGTGGCTAAAGCGATCACCACATTATCATTATACACTCCTTGAAGATACGATCCTAGGGCAGGACTGGTAATTAGACTAGCTGCAAATGTAGCCGAGACCTGGAAAGATAAAACGTGAATTTAAATGTATTGAATTTAGAAGACAAGGTACGTATTACTTTATGTAATTCAAGTAATATTAACAATTTTTAAACAACAATATCACCAACATCGACTAAAACAAATCTTATCATCCGCCATTAGATCTTGGACAATTTTTTTATATACTGTATATCTGACATTACAAGCTGGGTAAAGCAAATTCTTTACTTACTGTTAATTCGAGTTGACCGCGCCGCGCGCCGTTTTTTGACACTTGTTCACTCGTTGTCAACAGTGTTTTGGGGACACAAACAATCGTGTTTTGTCATCCAAATCACGTCCAAATTAAAACTTTACGTTACCCTATATACTGACTTGTTATTACAACCAGTGCATTGTCTATGTTCGTGTAAAGTAAACAAAGTTCATCTATCTGTATGAATTCCTTGGGGCAAAAGCGTGTATTATTATTCCGAGGTTCTTGATGGTGAAACAATGAAATTAAGCAGCAGTGCATGTGATGAAGGACTTACGAAAGTGGAAAATCTTTGACCATAGATCTTAGGAGAGCTATTTCAGACGAAATCGTCTTGCATGAAGGCAATACATTAACGAGTTACGTTCCAGGCCATAGAGATCATATAAATACTAGAGGGGGCATCCTATCTTAATTTCAGCCAACCGCGGGTAACCAATTGAATGCCGCCATCTTGGATTTTTTTGGAGGCAAACATTGGGCGCGTTGGTTGGCAAAGGACTGGGTCTAGTACATTTGCCAACCAATTGACTGAAATATCATAGGTAATGGCGGCTGCCATGTAGTATTTATATGATCTCTATGTTCCTGGCAGCATTTTTATCATGACGCATATTCAGTACATGTAAAGTCGTAAACAACTGTCAGAAAACGGCGCGTGGCGCGGTCAACTGGAAGTCTGGAACTAGCAGTAGTTATATCAATATGTACTGTATTATATTTAATTCACTTTTAGTAAATGTCGTTTTCAACATCATTGCACTACAACACTTTCGGCTATCAGCAAAACATAATTTTCTAATATTTATCCAGCTTGTTACGTCACTAACTTCCATGTTAATTTAGCCAAAGTATTGACACAAGATGGCGGATGATATGATTGCATTTTGCCGAAATTAGTAAAGTTGTTAGTAAAAAGAAATTGTTCTGGTTAATTTCTCACCAAACCGTACGCTGTACTTCGTTCATTCTCGTCGGTGCAGTCGGCCACATAAGCAAATACTACAGAAAATGTTACAGCAAACACTCCCGAAATTGATAATACACCAAAAAACCACCTGAAAGTGAGAACAAAGTTAAGTTATAGAGCATTCCGCGTCTGCTTATTGCATTAAGTTAATACATTGAGTTAATACATTGCATGGAGTACGTAGAAAATTTGAGAAATGATTCATGGTTTGGCGTGCTCCACGAGAGAAGTTGGGAGAGCACAAAAAGGCGTAAGAGGTGCTTAAGCCAATTGTCGTCGCTCGTTTTTTCCTATACTGTAATTGTCGCAGTTTCCACTTCCTCAGTCCAACGAAGTACTACTGTACGTTGTTGTCACTCGCTATCCCTCCATACCTCACTTCCCTTCCTTGTATCATGCTGGGCAGCATGTTTTCCCGTGGTGTGGTGTGGTGTAGTGTTACGTCTATTGTAGATATCGCTTGCTGGTCTAGACAAATTCCTCATTCACGGTCTGGTGAGTTACGTCAACCTGGGTAAGTACTCTATTTACTGGTAATTATTCTTCTTAGTTTCCCCCGTATTAGACAGGTGACTTTGCAGATCTCGGGATGGAAGAGGTTCCGTTGGGTCGGGGGTCGTGTGCCGTGCCGGCAGTTGTTGCATCGTGGCTCGTTGTTGTTGGCTGGATAGTCAACCTCGTTCCTGCCGCGGAGGCACGATGCCCCGGGGAACGAGGTTGCAGGTTAAAGCCCTAATCAAACGAGAACGCAAGTCATCGCAAGTTGGCAGTCAGAACTTTCTGTGGCAGTCGTTCAAACACCCAAATTAACAAAATAAAGGTTTC
This sequence comes from Paragorgia papillata, assembly GCA_035771165.1. NCBI lineage: Eukaryota > Metazoa > Cnidaria > Anthozoa > Scleralcyonacea > Coralliidae > Paragorgia > Paragorgia papillata. The sequence continues at coordinate 594,556 of JAWNZC010000445.1, read as the reverse complement.
ATGAGTGTTTTAAACAAGTTTTAACTTTGTCACGGTACATGATATTTTCGGGAAACTATTCACAGCGGCTGGTTGAGATAGCGTGACTGCCAACTGGCGATGACTTGCGTTCTCGTTTGATTAGGGCTTAACGACTGCCTCCACCCCTTCCGATCTGCATTCCGCCAAAGTATGTTAGGCCGCGGTAGCGTACTGTGAGTAATGGGAGCTGCGAAGGTTGAACACCAGCGATTAGTTAACACTTATTGTGAATGGTCCAAGCCCCCCACCTAATCCTCAGACTAGTTGGCATAGTTTGTTTACTTTGTTTCCGGTGGGTGGTTTCTTCTTTCTTTCCTAAATAGATTTCCCGCGCTTTTCCCTGTGCCCCATCAAGAACTAGAGCACACACGAATACCAATCCAGAAACGTTGTTGTATTAAATCTATGTTATTTAAACGTTTTTTGGTTGCACTTCACCTACAAATGTAGTCAGTGATAAGAGCAGAAAAATCGTACTAAGTTACGCACATTTCAAGTTTATGACACGAAAATTAAGTCTGATTTATTTGAAAAAGAAAAACTAACTTAAAATGAGAAAGTAACATCTTAAATTGCATTTTTTGGTTTCGTTGTTCAGATATTTCAATTTAAGTGTTTGAACGTACTGTAAACATGCATAAAGAAGGTTATACATGTATGTATACTGTACTGTATCTTTGTTATCAAAATAATGAAAAAACCCTGAAATTCTACATGTTTGGTATTGTGGAAGGAATTAACACATGCACGCACATGCCTCCTTCAAGTTTTGATTTGATAATTTGATAATTTGATTTGATAATTGCAAACATATATAACCTTCTCCAATACATCATTATGCATGTGCTAGTCACACAATGTGACATTTACATATTAAAGAAACTGAAATATCTCAGAAACGAAGCAAGGAAACCAAAAACTGCAAAATATGTTACTGTACTTTGTCATTTTAAGTGTTCTTTCAAATAAGACAGACTTATTTTTTGTGTCATCTGTAGGCACTTTCAGTCTTCAGTACAACACCAGGCCACTTTTCATCACACACAAAAATTTTATAAATTAAATACTGTACAATGCTTACCAAGGATTGAACCTTAATAATGGAATTGGTATACAAGTGAATCCAACAGTGAGTAATAAAAATGACTTTCTTCCCCAAACATCAGATAGAGCACCAATTAGGGGAGCACTAAAAAATGACAAAAATCCCTACAAAAATACAGAAAAACATATACAATCATGTAAATATGGTTGACTGAAAGAGAGTTGGAGAAAAGCTTTGTGTATGCGGGTATCACCCGTATGGAAGATTTACTAGTGAGTTCAAAGTGAAACCATACATCTAAAACACCACACCATATAATTTAGAGTCTTAAGCCCTAATCAAACGAGAACGCAAGTCATCGCAAGTTGGCAGTCACGCTATCTCAGCCAGCCACTCTGAATAATTTTCTGAAAATATCATGTACCGTGACAAAGTTAAAACTTGTTTAAAACACTCATGAAACCTTTATTTTGTCAATTTGGGTGTTCCAACGATCGCCAGAGCAATTTGTGACTGCCAACTTGCGACGATTTGTATTCTCGTTTGATTGGGGCTTTACTGTACAAAGTTAAAACAGTTGTTTGCACCTGCATGTAAGTGGAAACACTGCCTGTCAAAATATGTTCTAATGTCAACGTCAAAGTTTCCTTTCGATACGTACATGTTTGCGCCCTTAGTCAATCATGTCTCACCAATCCCATAGTGTCAATTTCAAAACAGTTAACTTTTGAACATGTTTCGACGGGTACAGTACTAGTGGCATAGCCAAGGGTGGGTGGGGGGGGGTGAGGTCAACCAACCTTAATGGTCTCCAAGACCGTTCTCATGAAAAGTTTAAATCCATGGAGAAACTTGTAGGGGGGGGGGGGGGGTTACAGTTGTTTTAAGGCCAAGTGAGTAGACCAGTAAATAAATGTGTTATTAATAATAATAGCAGGCATATGCATATTGTTCTTATAAATTACAATACTAAGGGTCTATACAAAATGCCTCCAAATTTATATTTACAACTTGATTATAACTAAATCTAAAGATATTCTGACATGTATCATTCTAGGTTCTGGTTTGATAACAACAAAATTATGTAATTTATTGCTTTCACTTAAAAACCAGCCTCAAAATGCAAGAAATAGTATTTCAGAGACCCTAGAAATTCAAACTTGCCCCCAAACGCAAGACCCTGGCTATGCCACTGTATATTTAATAGGTATAGGGGACATTTTAATGACTTAATTGAGCAAATGAAAGTGCAGGTACTCAAAGTAATTTAACCTAAAAAGCATCACTTCTCTGCCAAAATCGATTGATTTTACTACTGTACAGACTAGAGTAGAGGTGTGCAAATTCGACCGAATCCGATCCTATCCTATCGGATTCGGACTAAACTTTCATACGTTCGGATCGGATTTTATTCTTTTTTCCTCGGATCGGATTTTGTTCTTATTTTCTCAAAGGTTTAAAGTTTAACAAAACGGTCAGCCAAACAATGCGAGGAAAGTTAAATACAAAGCACAGAGCCAGCACCAATATATATTTTCATGTTGATATTTAAGTGTTTTCACATGCACGTTTTCTGAACACAAATGTTCTGTTCATTTTTTAAAGTTTTTTGTCAGAAAATCAACAACTTTACCACTTCTCTGCACATTGCATAATATACGTGCCTTACTTCGATTATTATTGTAATGTAGAATTAGTTTTTTTTTTAAATATTAAGTTAGAAAGATTGTAAAACATTAAAAACATATACAGTACGCCGTCATTCGGCATTTTAATGATTTGTTCAATTTATGTGCTTTTCTTTTTGGCTTGTAATTTTATCGGATCGGATTTGAGGGGCAGTGTTTGGATCGGATCGGATCGGACTACGATTTTTGTACCTTGGATCGGATCGGATCGGATTCGGATCGACAATTTCGGTAAACCCTCGGATTATAAGACGTCAATCCGATCCGACGCACACCTCTAGTACAGACACTTACAGGTACACCTGGCCAGATATCAAAGAAGACTTTTAAACAGTTCTAAGATAGCAACACACAATTTAGATTTGCAGTCCTATTACGTTCTCGCCGAAAGTTAACGAGTACCGTACTAAGAATGTTGAACAAACACAACATGAACGTGCGCTAAATATACTTCCAAGCTGTATTGTAATGGTTGAATAAGAAGTTAGTCTCACTCCTCATTGATAAGCAAAAAGAAGCTACCCAAACGGTCAAAACTGGAAAAACAGTTAATATCTTTCTATCAAAACTCCAAGCATCTACTACCGTACACCTTTCGGAATCTAAATAATTATGCAAAATACCAAATTTATACAGCAACCAGATTATCATCTTCTTTTTGAGTTAGTCTAGTTCAATATTTCACCAGAAACCAGCAACGCAGTCCCTTTCCAACAGTATGATTTAGTTTTCTTTGAGCAACATAACAATCCAATCCAATTTTTTTACATTCTAAGGGATAATTTATGATTCTTTGGGCACCTACATAGTTTGGGCACCCAAACCGGTGTAATAGCTGAGCATATCAAATCGCCTGGATACAGCCATGTTTCTAGCAACTTAATTTTGTGTAAAATACTATAATTATTATGTTTTACCTTAACTCCTTGGATTAATCCATTCATTAAAAAAGTATGTTTTGGAAACGTTTCTCCTAGTACCTACAAAACATGAAGAAGAGAAATTTTGATTAGATTTCATGACTTAATTACATAATTATACCCTATAGATATAATTATTGTGCACATGGAGTTCCAGAAAATATCCATACATGTAATGCCCCCCACTAATTAAGCCTAGCTACTGTATACAGTAGTAATAGGTAATCAGCTACATACACTTGTATAGTATAGAGATGAGCCGATTAATCAGAAACTAATCGGCAAAGCCGATTAATCGGCCAATTTAAAATAATCAGTAATCGGCCAATTATTTTGAATAATCGGCAAAATAATCAGTGCATGTCACCATAAGTCCGTAACTGGATAAGCCCAAACACAATAGTCCTTATTTCACAATGATTACACACACACCATAAGTCCGTAACTGGATAAGCCCAAACACAATAGTCCTTATTTCACAATGATTACAGAGCATTTCACATAACTCTTGATGGAAGAGTTCCACAGTCAGATGTTTGCCACAAAGTTTATAGCGAGCATCAAAACAAAGTTGCAATGTTTGTCGCCAACTTCGGAAACAATGAACTGGAACTTCAGAAACAATGAACTGGAACTTCGGAACTCTAGTCTGTCACAGGATTTGTGAAACGCTTTTAAAAGTTTAAATTTTAAAACCAACACGAGCAAAGGATCTTCACAGGTTGAGGTAGTCACGACCGAGAACATCTCAACCCAGGAAAAGAGCTGCAGCACTGAACCTCATCAAGATCACCTATGGTCCTGCTTTATGCATGCCCTTATGTTTGGTGGCAAGCGAAGAAACTTGTTTATCCCAACTTGTTTAAAGTTGTGCTGAAGTATCTGAGCCTCCCAATTCAAGTGTTTATTCAGAGCGTGTGTTTAGCGAGGCAGGGCATATTTCCACGGACAAACGAAACAGGCTAGCACCACATAAAATGGATAATATTTTGTTTTTACATCACAATTTGCCAAATACTAATAGTGTAGCGCATACTGATTTATAAAACTTAAAGTCGGCAAACAAAACAAAATTGATTCTCAAAACACGCAAACCTAATCATCATGAAACATTTCTGTTATATTTCACAAATTTTGTTGCAATTTAGCAATCCCTACAACATTGCAAAACTGCGCAGGGACTGGTAACCAACAACGTAGCACTAATCGGCATATGCCAATTAATCGGCCACAAAATAATGGGCTTCAGTAATCGGCAATTTTCGTAATTGGCTCATCTCTAGTATAGTACTGTAACTATACAATCATGTACAGTACACTAGTGTTATTGTTTGTCAAACAATTAAAGTTAAAACAACTTCAATTATCAGAAACATTTTAAAGTCGAAACAATATAATACAGGGGAGCCTCACTATAACATGCATCGTTATAACGCGTGACTCGGTATAATGCAGTTGATCCTTGGAACACAAAATTTTACTTTTCTTAGTTTGTCAATAATTGATGACTTACCTGTATAGTAATGTTTACCTACACTACTAAAGCTCACCACAGACCACTAAATTCCACAATATTAGCAACAGAATTGATGTGTAATATGATGCTGAAACTGAAGTTTCTAATATGCTCACTGGAGACAATTCAATCTTCAGACTGCTATCAATCGCTGATCATCCTGAATAATCGTAATCATTACGAGATAAAACGACAACGTGTCAGTGTGAAATTATATCCAGGCTTGATTTTGACAGTTGAAGTCTTGAGTGAACTTCAAGTTTCTTCAGTTGCGATTTGGATCGTTAAGATTGAACAGAAAGTGCTTCTGGCAGTACTCTACATGTATCTCACTACCAGTACTCAGCCCATAATATTGCACTAGAACTGAGTGGGAAGAGTCCTGGGAATGAGATTTGGCCGTACCTCGCAATAACACACATCATCTATAATGCGGAACACCACTAAGAACCCAAACTACCACGTTATAGCAAGGCTTCACTGTAATAATTATAAAGTATAATGTACATTTTAATAATACTTACATTTAACATTGGTCCAGTAAGTAAACCCCATGCAAAATATTCCAAAAATATAATAATGGTTGCATGGTAAACACTGGGTTTGCCATATCCTTGACCCTAAAATTGTAAATTATGTTTAAAAAAACAAACAAATGAAAGTCAGAAAAGAATGAAATTCATGTATTAAAAATGTTTGTTATTAACAGAAAATGAAATGTGTTGCACCCAGTATCAGCAAAAATCTCAGTGACTAAGTTCAAAGTGGTTTTTACTCATATGGCCCCATGACACATATAGCCCAATTAGTACAATAAATTATTATTAAATATAATACGGTAACCGTAATTATTCCATATCCTATAGTACTGTATAATTCTCATGAATGAATGTAGCTCATAATATAACTCATGAATGAATGTAGGTCATTTACAGGTCTGCTCCCATGGCGTTTATATAGACTATCTACATTTATTTATTAATTTTAAGCAAAATAATTCAATTTCAAGCTACAATCTTGGACAAAACCTGTTGTTACACTGCCCTCAAAAACAGGGCATGAGATTTGCGGTATCCCGATATCCCGGGGATACCAGATTTTAAGTTTGGATACTGGGCATCATAAGCTCAGTATCCCGTGGGGATACCATGAAAATTGGGATAGTGAACAAATGTTGAGCAGCTATCCCAAATAATTGTTGTTGTCTTGTCTGCAAATGTTGACGGAAAATTTGACGAACTGTAATCTCATTCCTGATAGGCATACATGAAGTAGTACCAGCAACAAGGAGCCATTGCTGGACAAAATTATCGCAGGCTCTTGGAACGAAGATTAAAATATTGGTAATAATTCCATGTCCTAAATAACCCAGGTACTTCATGAAAGCCTGACCCCAACACACACGCTAATCCTAACCAATAAATTCGTAAATATAGGACATGGATTTATAACCAAAATATTCCACGTATTTTTTTTTATCTTGTTATTTAATAACTGTAATACAGTCACACTACATAGTCCTGAATTTGATGGATTTTGACAATGCCATGGACACTTTACAATTATGTTGAAGACATAAATAAACTAAAGTATTAACACTCTTATCGATGTGTTATTGTACAGCTACTGTAGGCATACACTAGTGTAGTATGAATAATGTGCCAGATTGGAAAGTTTGTAAAATGTGCAATGGAGATTAGTATATTTCTTATATGCGGGCAAATATCAGCCTGAAACTGTGCAATGGAGATCTAGGTTGCACGGTACAAACTTTCCAGTCTATTGTTGTGTTAAATAAAAGTTAATCTTATTTGGATACTGCTTATTGGAATATCTAATATCCAAATGTGGGATACTAATTTTCAAGGAAGGATACCAGATTTTAAGTGCCAGTATCCCACTGGATACTGCTGAAAATTTCAAATCTCATGGCCTGCTCAAAAATCACCCTCACTTGAATTAGATATTTTTTACCACTTTAGCAAGAAAAATCCCCCACCCCCCTGTGCAATGTTGTTCCTGATTGCAAGAAACAACTTTTGGTTCAATTTTCTGTGTAGAAATCAACATTGAAAGGGGGGGAGGGGGGGATAAACAAAAAACACTACATTTAACAAGACTGATGCGATTTTTTGTTAAGTGTAACAACCGTTTTGTCCAAGATTGTCTAAATGATTTCGACCCACCAATTGTAATTTAATTGTACAAGACGAGTCTAAATGGCTAATATGGTCGAGGAACGAGGCCACGGGATTATGCTAATTACCAATGACGTGTCACCATTCAGTGGTACTAATTATATGACGTAATAACTTAAAACTCGTCTCAGCTAACTGCACCACGATGGTCTTCAAAGAAAGAATCAGCAGCGATATTCGTAGTTATATATATATTTTTGGCAGCTGAAGCAAACATGCCATTGGCACAAATAGCACGAAAATGTAACGTTTCCTGGTCCACTGTGTACAGAATCAAGAAACAGTTCGAGAATGGTAAGAAAAGACAGAGGTTTAATAAAGGTGGCTGGCCACGAAAAATATTGCTGCAGTTTATAGAAAGTAAAAATCAACCAAAAAGGACAGTTTGAGTATTCATCGTGGTACAGTACACCGTGCTTTTTCGTGGTTCATCGTTATGAAATGAAGTATTCAAGCAATGTAACTCTGTTATCCGTTGATATACAATTATATTTATTTTCTTATGATCATGAATCCAAAACAAGTTTGGCGAAACACATAGCGCAGGGTGGAATATCGCGTTGGTGCTCTTTATAAGGGTGTGCCACACCCTTTAAGTAGTTTTGGTCAAATGGGAATATAGTGATAATTTAATACTCGTTTAACCAATGAACATCCATTTGGGACTAAAACATTGCATTTAATAAAGGCTTCCTCTGCATAGACTACGAATTTTTAATATCGATTCTTTAATGGTATTTTGTACAATATACCTCTTAGACAATCTTGGGCAAAACCTGTTGTTACACTGCCCTCAAAAATCACCCTCATTTGAATTAGATATTTTTTACAACTTTAGTAAGAAAAATCCCCCACCCCCCTGTGCAATGTTGTTCCTGATTGCAAGAAACCACTTTTGGTTCAAGTTTCTGTGTAGAAATCAACATTGAAAGGGGGGGAGGGGAGGATAAACAAAAAACACTACATTTAACAAGACTGATGTGATTTTTTTGTTAAGTGTAACAACCGTTTTGTCCAAGATTGTAGCTCCTAGGAGCATTGGCTAGTAACCTAATTACTGGTTTATACTAACCAGTCGTTTCACCCCCAACTCAAGTGGTTTCACCCCATATCATAAAAGTCATTTTTGAGTGTGACAAAACAACTTAAAATGGGGAAAACAACTTAACTGTAATTCCTTTTCATCAAGCCATGTAGCAATACTGTATATACAGTGCACATGACCCATCATAATTTCTAAATACTTGTATTAACCATTTACTTTAAAGTACAACAGATCATATCTTGCCAACAGTCAAATTGCATTCATGCAGAAAAGAAGTGGGGAAGTTTTCCTCCGGTTTATTTATTTACCTCAAATTGATACAGACAAAATGGTTTCAAATATACAGTCTGTTTTACTGACAGTGTAATATAATTGTTAAATTGTTGGTCCACATTTTAACCAAGAAATTTAACGTACATGTAGAGGACTGTTGGTACCTTACCCTGCTTCGTGAATTAAGGCTTTCGACACAAAGCAAAGACAGGTGTATACTGTAAATTTCATGTTGACAGAAGCCAAGTGCAACTTCATATTGCTAACTCATTGCTATATTATCATTTTAAGTTTAAGCCATTTAGTAGAATAAAACAACAAAATAACAGCTAACTATATTTCAGATAAAAAAAAACTTATATAGAGTTATAGTTCTTTTCTGTGAACAAAGATACGGTTATATGTAGCAGTAAAAAGTTGAAACATACCGTCCCAGTGTCGCGATGATAGTCTTTGTCTTTCCACTGCCTCCTAGAAACTAGCCCAGGAAAAGAAACCAGTCTTTTGAGCGTCTTCTTGCCGATTTTTGCTTGCTTCATGAGGAGCAATGGACGTCATTAATAGACGTGGAACCTCACTGGACTTGTCACTCCTTTTCTTGTTTGATTTCTAACAGCGTAAAGTGAAGTTTTGTGTGTCTTTTATCGCATGAATTTATTTTTGGATCAGACCTCAAAGGAAGTTACATAAAAGCACACGTCCAAATGTCATGCCCAGTCTCTTTTAAGCAACACGCGACATTTTCCCGCTAATACCCGCCTATCCTCAATGACCACCTAATTTCCCCCTAATATATAAGTGTCAATTTTTCTTTACTTACTGATCAAGGGAGGGGGGAGTCTCTGAACCACAGTATATAAACACATGCATGTATAAATGAAGGTTTTAAATACACAGTTCGAATTTGTGTCCTTGTATGACTAAACAGAAAACATCTTGTCAAATAAGCATGTGTATGAGTGTAGTAAGTAATTCATTTTATTTTTCTCAGGTCCGTAACTGCAGGTCCGTAACAAAAATACCGGCTTCTGATATTGGCTAAATACGAGGTCCGTATCACACAAGTACGGACCTCTCGTTTTTCCCGCCAAAACTAATATGGGGTGAAAAACAGTTTTCAAACCCAAAAAAGTGGTGAAAAATGTACTCCGACGATAGTGAGCATAGCGAGAGCGAATTTTATTATCCCCAAGACGACGTCCCAAGCACAAGTGCTGGAAATTTAGTCTATTCAGACCCAAACGCGAACGAAAACGGGTGTTACAATGGCAGCGATATTGACATCCAAAATTATATTCAGAGTCAACGACCGGAAAACACGAAGAAGAAAACGGAATACGATATAAATGTCCTTACCAGGTACTTTTTGTCTATAAATGAAGTACGAGAAATTCAAACCATACCTGCCAAGGAATTAAACATCCTCCTCGCCAAATTTTTCGCTCGCAAGAAAAATGACGACGTTTACGAGCCTTCGTCTCTCACATGTACAGCTTTTCAGAGAAGACTTTCAGAGAAGATGACTTGAAACAATTATTTTGTTTTAATGTGGGAAAAATAAATAAGTTATTTACCAAACTTTGTCGGTCCGTACTGGAAAAATATTGCCCTCGGTCTGGACTGCACGGAACTCGGCCTCGTTCCGTACAGTCAAGACCTCGGGCAATATTTTTCCAGTACGGACCTCCAGTTTGGTAAATAACATATATGTATTTACATCGATAAATATATTAAATATCTAGCTGTCATATCAACACTTTTTTGTTATACCCGAAAATAACGGCCTCCCGAAAGTAACAGCTACCCGAAAGTAGCGGCTCCGTCGCACCAATAGCCAATTGGGCAATAGGCGCTAATCCCGAAAGCATGAGTTGTTTTTTGTTTATTTAATTATGCAAAATAAAAGTGGAGCAAGAAAAATATTTACACAAAAAAGAAAAAAATATTTTAGAGATTTTCAGCTGATCCTAATATTGTCCCCAAAATGCAGGAAATAGCATTTCATGGTATCAGAATTCAGGGGAGCATACTCCCGGAGCCCCCTAGAGGTGTCAACCCTCTTTAAAAAAATCCTGGATCCGCCCCTGAATGCTGTTGGAACAATGATGAACAATAGAGCGTTTTCATCTGACGTCACGGCGGCCTTATTGGTGTACCAAAACAATGAAATGGCGGCCATATTGGTGTACGGTATGGGAATTAGCTCTTTCTTATTCAAATCAGTTTCGTATTGTTTCACCACCCCCATGGGGCCACCGATCACGTGACCGTCCGACCGTCGGTTAGCAACGGTCAGCGGGTAACTTTCCAATGATACAAATGTGTGGGTGGCTTGTTGCATAGCTTGTTGTCAGTGATGGTTGTCAAGAAGTGGAGCTAAAATTCAGTTAAGAAATGGTAAATTTTACTTCATTTAATTACGGAGATGGATAATTTTGGAAGCTCAGGCTATTGTTGGGGGGAAAGGACAGTTAAAGGGACTCCTCCTGCTCCTAGGTAACTACAGTATATAAACATGATATCGTAAATCTGCTCCGATTAAATGCTGCGACAGTGTATTTATGCATCCTGTGCTATCGACTTGTATTTGAAAGATTATTTGAACCAGTTGAGATTAACATGCTACTCATGTTTTAGGGTTTGTGTATTATACATTTATACTAAGGTGTATGCAATCAATAAAATCGATAATCGATAAAATTCGATGTCAATCAATAACAATTGATATAATTTAATTGATTTAATTAGCAGTTTTTTTGTGACTATCGATTGTCAATAGCAATCATTGAACTAATCGTATTTGATTGGTATGGATTGGTATCCACCAAACTAATCAAGCTGCTCAAAAACATTGCTAAACAAAGACTGAAATGCATAGAAATTTTTTGAATAAAATAGTGACACATCATATTTTCATTCCTTTCTTCTCTTTTCTTCTCCTTTGTGTGTTTTAACTTCTTCAACTTCAATTTAGCCTAACCCATAAGTTTTATGGTAGCTTCCTTAAAGTTTAAAATTAGAGCCTCTGATTAATTTAATAACTATTTTTACCTTGGCAAAATAATTGCCGAAGTCTTTTGATGATTTGCTACTTTGCCTCGGCAATGCCTCGGCAATGGTTTCTGCTGAGGAACATAATGAAAACACTGTAGATTGCTTCAGCAATTACTTCGGCACACTTTGGCAAGCACGTTGGCAGTTGTAAAAGACTGTTGTCACACCTGGCACTTGTACAGTAAATGCATATGGAAACGATCAAAGGTGATCGCGAAAGTAGATTCTGTTTGACAACAGTTTTGACAATTGGTTGTTATTTTATGGAAACAAATGCCTGATTTGAAATGTTTTTAGAGAAGATAGTATAGCCATGTCAACAAACTGTATTGAATGAATGTTCACTCAGGGAAAATGATTTGAACAGAGAAGTGCTGCATATTTTGGCAATTAAAATTTGACCGAGCTGAGTAACTGTATATGGCATGGTGAAGTCATACATTTCCAACGGAAACCTGTTTTACTTTATAGTATAATGTATTAACCAAACAGATTTTCATGATTCCATGGTGGGAAGTGAACTTCAAATCTGCCATAAAGTCTCAACAATAAACGTTGTTTGAAATGCGGAGAAACACGGAACATTTTTATTGCCCAGAACTGGATGCAGGAAGAGTGAAATACTAAGTCATTGAACGTGACGTTACGATCGGAACAAACACGTATTGTTTTTGGGAATGGTATAACAGTGTCATTGCATGATGGGTGGAATTGTCTCGGCATTTTTTTTGCCAAGGCAAACCAGAAAAAATCATAACTTCCCTCGGCATTTGCCTCGGCAATTGCCGAGTGCCGAGGCAAATAACGAGGACTGGATATAGATAATTTACGGATTAACCTTAATAGTGTAATACTTTATCCAATTGTAATGTAGTTGACATTGTTTGCATGGACATGAGATCGATAATTCCAGATTTCTGGCTTTTTGGCCTGACTGATGTTGGCTCAATGCAACCTGGTCATGCACTGTAGTCTCAAAAATCAATGACAATCAATAGCAGTTGATAGTTATTGATTGGCAACAGATAGATTTTTGTGACTATCGATTGGTCTTGATATCCATTAGATATGTAATTGCAGCTATTGATTGATTTTTCAAGATTTGTCAATTGGCTTTCCAATCATTGATTTTCATGGATTACTTAGGCTGGGTCTAAAATCAGAAATATATAACTGTATTGATTTGTAATTTACTAAATATGATAGCTTAGTGAGTCAATATTAAAATAAAGTGGCTTGTTGGATCAATTTACAGCAAAAGTCGATATCTTGTCAAAAGTGTAAAGATAGCCATACTGACAGTTTTTGATGTTACGAATTTAGGATAATAGTGACATAAATAATAGGCAAGGGTCACTGGAAGTTACTTAAGGTGGTGAGGGCAGCCATTTAAAATGGGCACTTTTTCTCAGCAGTAAATTTTGCACATGGTAATTAATGTGTGCCAATTTTTCTGTATAGCATAAACTAATCAAAAAGCATTATATAATAAATTACAATGTATTGAAAGTGGGAGATGTACTGTAGCAGCAGTAAAGTAATAGTAGCAGCAGCAGGAACAACAGAAACAACAGGAAAAGTAGCAGCGGTATAGTACCAGCAGCAGGAGATGTAGCAGCAGTTGTAATAGTAGCAGCAATACAGGAAAAAACAGAAAGAGCAGAAGAAGTAGCAGCAGTAGTAATAATAAATACTAGCACTAGCAAGAATAGTAGCAGCAGCAGGAACAACAGAAGCAGCAGGAACAGTAGCAGCAGTAGTGTAATAGTATAGCTGCAGCAGGAGAAGTAGCAGCAATACAGGAAAAACAGAAAGAGCAGAAGAAATAGCAGTAGTAGTAATAAATACTAGCAGCAGCATGAATAGTAGCAGCAGCAGGAACAACAGAAATTGCAGAAGAAGTATGCAGTAGTGTGATACTATATAGCAGCAGGAGAAGTAGCAGCAACAGTAATAGTAGTGGTAGCAACTGGAACTAGTAGCAGTAGTCAGCAGCAACAGGACCAACAAATGGCAGGAGAAATAGCAGCTGTAGTAATAGTAACAGCAGCAGAAACAACAGAAATGACAGGCGAGGTAGCAGCTGTTAGTAGTAATAGTAACAGACAGCAGAAACAACAGAAAGAGCAGGAGCTGTAGTAATAGTAAGAGCAGCAGGAACAACAGAAAGAGCAGGAGCTGTAGTAATAGTAACAGCAGCAGGAACAACAGAAGTAGCAGGAGAAGTAGAAGTAGTGTTATTTAGAGCAGCAACAGAAACAACAGAAAGAGCAGGAGAAGTAGCAGCGGTAATAATAGTAGCACCAGCAGGAGAAGTATTATTATTTAGCGCAGCAGCAGCAAAAACAGAAAGAGCAGTAGCAGTACGTAGTAGCAGCAGTAATAGTAGTGGCAGCAGTAGAAACAACGTAAAAGGAAGTAGCAGCAGTGGTAATAGGAGAAGTAGAGGAAGTAGTAATATTAATTTTAGAGCAGCAACAGGAACAACAGAAAGAGCAGAAGTGGTAACAGTAGTAAAACTAGCAGCAGCAGCAAAACAGAAAGAGTAAGAGGAGGGTCGAGGAGTAGTAGTTAGTAGTTAGTACTTAGTAGTAGTAGCAGCAGCAGCAGCAGTACCAGCAGCAGCAGTAGCAGCAGCAGTAGCAACAGCAGCAGTAGCAGCAGCAGCGGCAGGATAAGTCCTACTTTAGTGCGTCTTGTCTTTATGCTAGGTGCGACGTTTGGACGCACGTTAAATTTTGATTCGTATTAGACGGCCGGCCAGCCTCGATAAAAGTGTCTCAAAAACACCGTTGATGGCATTTTTTGTTACAAGCAGGCAACCATGCTAAATCGTAACGGATAGTGTATACTTTGAAGGTGAGGGGTGTTTGCAGCCGTAATTATTGATTTATATACTAAAATTTAGAGCTTTTTGAAAGCACAACGTGATGGATGGGATATGTAAAGTGCTGCCTATTTACGTTTGTGTTTTATTTGAATTAGCTAAATTTAGAATGCTATAGTGCCTCTAGTTTTGCTTAACCTAATTCGCATAACTCATAATCATAAACAAACAAGAAATATGGCGTGAGTACACCTAAATATAATACTTCGAAGAAAGGCCACAAAAAGGTAAGCTTGCCAAGAATCAGAAATTTATTAGATCTGGTAGCTACAGGAAAGTCTCATATTCGTAAATTACTTCGTTTTATTTTGGTAATTTGCCGATACCGCCATGTATCTATTGTTATAAAGCTGAGCTTTTGTACTATAGTATGGTATTGCTCATAATATCCTTAGACATTTAACTCACCGGTTCAACAGTGCTATCTTGTGATACACGGAAGGCAACCGGCCTAGTCATCTTGATCAATGTCTAAGCCACATTTCTATACTGGTTGCCTGCTTGTAACAAAAAGTTTTCAGATTGTTGTGGCTGTTCTTCTAAGTGTTATATTTAGGCGAATTTGCGCCATGTTTCTTGTTTGTTTATAATTGTGAGCTATGCGAATTAGAATAATCAGAACTTCAGGCACGCTGATTGCATAGAATTCTGAATTTGTAATTCAAATAATACACAAACGTAAATAGGCATCGCTTTACAGATATCTCATCCATCACATTGTGGTTTCAAAAAGCTCGAAATTTTAGTATATAAATCAATAATCACGACTGCCAACACCCCTCACCTTCAAAGTATACACTATCCGATATGATTTAGCATGGTTGCCTGCTTGTAACAAAAAATGCCATCAAAAGTAATATTTTGAAGCCTTGGCTTCTCCTCTATATGTCTTATTCCTGGTATTTACATGTATACTAGTCGTTTAAGCCGCCTGAGACGTTTAAAACGTCTTTTAAAAACGTCTTCTACGTAAAAACGGTCAATATATTTTGCTTGATGTCTGAATGTTTCTATGCATCGATCATTATATATTTGCACAGTATGAGCAGTTGCTTAACTTTGCTACTGCTAGTGGTCGTCTTGATTAGTGAAAAGTTTTATACTTGTAGCGCTTGTATAGTTGTATAATTATCTAAATAGAGAAATTTTGTTTATTATAAAGCCCTGATCAAACGAGAACGCGAGTCATGGCAAGTTTTAGCTTGTGCTTGCTTGTGTCTCGTTTGATCGCCAGCTTGCGATGACTTGCGGTGACTTGTGTTAGTTGCGACTAATTTGATCTTGTTCAAATTTCATCGCAAGTTTTCTTCAACTTGCGAGAGCTTGAGAAACGTTTGAACACAAAACACAAGTCGATGCAAGTCATTCGTGCTCCGTCGCCATAGAAACTACCATGAGAATTAGCGAAAAGGCGTGGGAACTAGCGGAAGTGCAGAACTTGCGACGACTTGTGCCGACGTTTGACTGGTGGCTTCGCAAGTCGTCGCGTAAGCTAACTTGCGTTGATGCGTTCTCGTTTGATTAGGGCTTAAGGGTGGATTTTATGCAAATTAGGCTTCCTGGATTTATTGGAAACACGATTTTTTCATTTACAGTAATATTCTTTTCAACAATCAAGACCACCACTAGAGCTACTGTATGCAATGAACTAAATTGATGCTCGTGTACAAAACGATTTATTGGGGGGAAACGTAATTTCACATGACTTGGACTGTCGAGCTACCTTAAAGGGGCTATGTGACGCTATTTTTAGCCTCAAGTCTTATGCTGAAATTCTGAGCTGGAAACGCCAAAATTAAAGGTCCCAACAACTGTAGAAAATTTTCTAGTATCTCTGTATGCTTTCATATGAAAGAAAAAACTAGTATTGTAGTACAATTTTAGGACAATTTTGTTTCTGTAAGAATTGCTAAAAAGAGTCAACCAAAAATGGTCTTACAAACTATTGATCTCGGACCACGTAATTTTTATTGATCATATCTTTCTTTACTAGACAGGGTCATTCCTTGGCTGTAGTTGGTAAAACGATTTACATCTTTGGAGGAAGTAGTGGTAATGCTTATGAACATGAAGACGAAGGGAATAATACACCGGTTTTTTACAACGATCTTTTTACTCTTAAGCGTAAGTATGCAGAAGATTTGAAGTACAGCATTGGACACTGCTATAATATTTTGTTAATCGTAAATTTTATTTAAGTATTAAATGTACATGTAACCAGCTCGTAAAAGTAATTGGAAACATTACAGTTTTGATTTCGATTCAAATCCTAACCCGCCGAATTACTCTAATTTTTGTGAGGATTCTATTCGTTCGTTCGTTCGTTCGTTCGTTCGTTCGTTCGTTCGTTCGTTCGTTCGTTCGTTCGTTCGTTCGTTCGTTCGTTCGTTCGTTCGTTCGTTCGTTCGTTCGTTCGTTCGTTCGTTCGTTCGTTCGTTCGTTCGTTCGTTCGTTTATTCAATCATTCAATCAATGACAGATTGACCTCCCCCTTAAAACTTATGTGTATATTTCTTTCCTTTTCTTTTTCTACTTTTGTAGTAATTGGTGAACGCGTGTCTTGGGAAAGAGTGAAGCAAACTGGAGATATTCCTTGCCCCAGGGATGGCCACTCGATGTGGTAATACGTCAAAATTGTTTTGTGCAATTCTTTTTATGACATACATGTACATATTTAATACAACAACTTTTGTGGGTTGTCGTGTGTGGGAAAAGGCGCGGGAAAACACTTTTCGGAACCAGAGAAGAAAAACAGTCGCCAAAAACAAAGCGAACAAATTACCAACTGGTTCGTGGCAACATTTAAAGATTACTATAGGTGAAAGCCTTGAAAAATTACGTGGCGGTGGTGGGGTATTAATTGCCCTACAGTAATATCACTATTTAACACTTAGTCACCGAAGTCGAGGTGATCGATTATCGGTGAATATTTACTGAGCCGCGAACCAGCGAGGTAAATACACTGATTGTTGCCCTAGACTAAGGTGATTAATTGTTTTAGTATAATTTCAGATAATTTCAGTAAACTCATTGCAGTTTCGAATAAGTAACAGTCTCTTCTCCAAAACCACTTCTGAAGAACAATTTCTTGTGATGCAATAGTCACCATGCTAGGCGGTGACTATCGTCTCAGAGTCACTGCTCAGTGGACCAATCAAAATGCAGGAAACTCAACCTCGTTTCCAGGCGCGCAGGGCCTTTTTGAAATTGGGAGAGCGGGAAAAGGCCATGGCATCGGCTGGTTACAGCACCCAGAAATACTGGGTGCAATAAATTAGCAATTTAGTTTAGTATGCAAAATCATTCTGAGTAATGGCAGTCCCGTCGGGGAAGTTCGCTGTAATGGCGGTCCCGTTGAAGCTATTTGACCATAACTGGCACAAAACTATGCATAATTATGTTTCCCAAGGAATGTTTAAGAAAAGCAATCAAGCAATGAACATTCAAAGTCCATCAGCCGATGCCAGGGCCTTTTCCCGCCCTACCAATTTCCTGGGAACGAGGTTGCAGGAAACTTTGAATTCACCTCTGAAATTATACTAAAGAGTAGCTGTAATATTATTCTTTGTCATGTTCTAAACTAATGCATGCAGTTATTTTTGCATCAAGGTCCTATTCGCAAAACCTTTGTTCTAGCATTTCTAAAATGTGATTGTGCATTTGAAATTGGCTGTAGAGTTTCTAACTGACGTTATTACGGGCTGTTGCTGGTAGAGTGGGACCGGGAACCTTCGACTCCTCGAGCATGCAGTTATCCGATAAAAATTCTGCCTTTGTCGCATGTGAGAAGAGTGTTTCCAGTTAGCACCGTTTTTCTGTAGTAACACTGGACCAATGAGGGATGGCCCATACTCCATGGACTTCTAGAGGAACATGCAGTCTAGATAAATAACTGATAGGGTTATCCATTAGAAATAAAGTTAATTTTGACAGTTTACATAGTTTAGTTATATATTTGTTTTTAGTTGCGTTAGAACGTCCTTGTACTTGTTTGGTGGAACCGATAATCCTGAAGGAATTATGGCACTCGATGGACTGTATTGCTTTAATACTGGTTTGTAACGGTTTTTGTATCTACTACGTGTGCGAGTAGATACTGCTGATACTATTTCTGCATGCAAGGTTTTCCGATGTTAGTTAAGAATAGAATATTCTTCGGACCAATCAAATTTCATAAGGTTTTTCCGATCACATTCCCAGTCAGTCCGAGCAGTCTGACGCAGTAGATACATGTACACCCAAGCGTGCCTATTTTTCGTTTTTGTGCGTAGATTTTATTTATACAAGTACATGTCTTCTGTCATCACATAGTCAATCAAGACATGGTTTGGAAAGTCGACAAACTTCAAAGCGTCCATAATGAACTGTGATTTTATGCTGAAATGGTCCTCACCGTGCAGAAACCTTTTGTTTTTCTCTTATTAATATTTAATAACATTGGTTGAGTGATTGAACCCAAACGCTGCTATTGGATGATTGCTTAATTATACAGAAAATACAATGTGCTCACCGTGCACAAGTTTGCATAAACGTGAACAAAAGATAGAACAAAGACTTTCACTGAGATTCCAGACCATGTATATCTTAATTGCTATGGTCATTGACTATGTTATTAGTGATTAAATGTCCCCGAAAGCCGAGGGAAGCAAACAAAAGAATGGACACATGCGCAAAGACTTATTGTTATCCCATAATGTTTGTAGGCTAACACAAGATTAAATATAGAGGATGAATTCAGCATTGCAACAATCTTGACAGGGTTGCTCAAACCACAGTCAATAGGAGCGACTTTCTTCTGTTAACAGTGTTTACGCTTTACATCACCCTTTCTTTAGCAGTTATAGCCACTCTGGCCCCGACGATTATTATGAAGGACGGTTTCCTCATTGTCCCTCATGAATACTGGATGAGGGAAGTTTAGAACTAAACGTCCTTCATCCAGTATTAATGAAGAAAATACGACATTAATCGTCCCTCTTGAAACAAAGGATTTCGAGGTGACTATATATGTAATTACTAATTAGTTAATAACAATATCATACATACGCTTTTGTGTCTTTATAGTGTAGGACACTTCAACAAATATTAAAATAAGGGACTTGGGTTATCAATGCAGCATGGCTGCTTATTTTCTAGGAATTCATATAATTTCGAACTCTATTTTTCATTGTCATTTTTACTGTTATAGGGAGCAAAAAATGGGAAGCATGTCAAGTTCAGGGAGTTCAACCAAAAACGTTGGGTCACAGTGTGGCTACAATTGAAAATTCAGTGTATGTGTTTGGTGGAATATATCAAGGAGTTGCGAAAAACTCTATATTTATGCTAAACACAGGTATAACTATATCATGTTGTGTGATTCTTGGCAAAGGAAAATTTCGAGTGTGAGAATATGAATGACATCAGCGGTTCCAATGCTTAGTTTGTGTCTTATAAACCTATTTTATCTTATTTCATCTTGTCATTTTGTATCGTATATTTATATTGTTTTAGTGTTTTTATTCCAAATCATGCCACCTTATACCTTCTCATATACTATCCCATTCATTCAATCCTATCGTATTTTATCCTATCATATATAATTATGCTATTGGGCATTTTATCCTATCCTATTTTGTCCTTCCTATATGCTATTCTATTCTATCTTATCGTGTCATACATCTTCTATTCCATTCTATCCTATTTTGTTCTATCCTATATGCTATTCTATTCCATCTTATCGTGTCATACATGTTCTATTCCATCCTATCCAATTTTATCCTATCATATAATATGCAATTCTATTCTATCTTATCGTGTCATACATCTTCTATTCCATTCTATCCTATTCTGTCCTATCTTATATGCTATTCTATTCTATCTTATCGTGTCATACATCTTCTATTCCATTCTATCCTATTTTGTTCTATCCTACATGTATATGCTATTCTATTCTATTTTATCGTGTCATACATCTTCTATTCCATTCTATCCTATTCTGTCCTATCGTATATGCAATTGTATTCTATTTTATCGTGTCACACATCTTCTATTCCATTCTATTCTATTTTGTCCTAACTTATGTGCTATTCTATTCCATCTTATCGTGTCATACATCTTTTATTCCATTCTATTCTATTTTGTCCTATCCTATATGCTATTCTATTCTATCTTATCGTGTCATACATCTTCTATTCCATTATATCCTATTCTGTCCTGTCGTATATGCTATTGTATTCTATCTTATCGTGTCACACATCTTCTATTCCGTCCTATCCTATTTTGTCCTATCGTATATGCTATTCTATTCTACCCACTGATCTGAAAAATAGGACTGGATCGAGTTTTCTATTGTGTCGGATGAGCTGATTTTGAAGCCAGCATATTTGCATTGACCAGAGATCAT
This sequence comes from Paragorgia papillata, assembly GCA_035771165.1. Taxonomy (NCBI): domain Eukaryota; kingdom Metazoa; phylum Cnidaria; class Anthozoa; order Scleralcyonacea; family Coralliidae; genus Paragorgia; species Paragorgia papillata. The sequence goes on along the minus strand of JAWNZC010000445.1, from coordinate 573,524 downwards.
TAGAAACTGCGATTGTGCAAGCAAATCAAACACTTGAGACACTTGCGAAATGGGTTTAAAGTCTGGACAATATATTTACTTTGCTAACCATAAATGCACAAAAACCTGAACTTAATTTGACGCTTCACAGTTGGCTTTTCTCACCAGATAATTAGAGCCAACGGCGGCCATATTGGAGTGACCTCATTACAAATTCAATGGCTAATCTGAGAGGAAAAGCAAAACTGACCTACATCAAATAACTGTCCAACCAATATGTCCCTTCACTAACATTAATTAAATAGAAAATGTCAGAATGCCCTCCAACATGTCTGCAACGCCACAGTAGTTGTTAGGTGGTCACTCCAACTTGGCCGCCGTTGGCTTCATTTTCAGTAATAGAAACTCGATCCAGTCCTATTCTTCAGATCAGTGATTCTACCTTATCGTGTCACACATCTTCTATTATATTCCATTCTATCCTATTCTATCCTATCCTATCATATAATATGCTATTCTATTCTATCTTATGGTGTCATACATCTTCTATTCCATTCTATCCTATTCTGTCCTATAATATATGTGCAATGATCCGACATACTTTGTTTATCGTTTAGATAACCTCACATGGACTCCTTTGCTGACCTCAGGCAACCCACCTGCCCCAAGGTAAAATACTGCTATACACTATATTTACATAGTTGCCCTTGCGGCCCCTGTCCACCTCCCCCCGCGCTGTCTGTACGGCCCTGTCTATCACTAGCTTTCATTCTACCGCCACCAAAAGTTGAACGTTTAATCTTTCCACTTCGAGCTCCCATTGCAATACGTTCCAGAATTTCCCTCTTTCAATCATCCCTCATTCAATAAAGTCATCGCAGGCGTCCTTATGACTCGTTCTCTACGGTAGATCCTAGGAACAGTCGAAGGGACCAAAACGATTCTGTGCCAGCATACCCTCTCGCCTAGAATTACCAATAATCGTTAATTGCGAAATGCTCTTAAATTAACAATTATCGTTAATTATATAGCCTTACCCAAACTCCAACCTAATCCCAAACCCAACCCCTAATTCTAATCCTAACCCAAGTCCTAACCCTGCCCCTAATCCTGTCTTTAATCCTGTCCCTAATCTTGCCCCAAATCTAACCCCCTTTAGGGGGGTTCTTCGTGTTTCAGACTTCGATCACTGCACGCCTGTAGAAGATCGTTAATTATATGCTCTCAGGCGTGAAATAGAATTGGTGGGATTGTCAAATTACCTAGCTAGATTTAACGATTACTGGTAATTCAACGGCATTTTGCAACTACCAATTCTTGGTAATTTTAGGGGGAGGACATGTTGTCTGGACCTTTTTCAAATGTTGCTAGGTCTTCTCGCTTCCATGCAGCCTCTCGAACTACACGGCAAAGCTTATGGCGGAAGCGAAAGGCCAAGGAACAACGCTATACACTATTTCTGTTTCTATTACAAAGTCGTACTGAAAAACCTCTTTGCAGGCCCGACTGCAAAACTTAATCTTGTTTTATTAAATAACACGGCTGTTGGCTAATCACCAGGCACAGTTTCAAAATGTTATTTTATAAAAATGGCTTCTGTTGCTAACTTGCAGGTGTGATCACGGTTGTGCAGTTGTGGGTGAGAAGTTTTACGTAATGGGAGGCACTGGAGGTGAAAACTTATGGTTCAACGACATGCATTGCTTTGATACAGGTATGTCTAGTCAGTTTGAGATATATACATATACTAAACGTTTATTGACACGTTGTGGCTAAACCAAAATCTAAATGACTACGCCGTTTTTGTGCCGAAAAAGAAAATGCCTTTTCATTATTAAATTTTGTATCAATATAATAACAATGCAGATAAAGTGCTAAAGAGCGGTGCCTGTTTGACGTCAAAACGTCGCTTGTATTCTCGTTCCCAGAGCCCACGTTTCTGTGTCCGTAGCTTACAATTGTGGTGCCCTGACGTGCTAGCGGCTAGCTCGTCAGTCATGCAGCTTTATAATTTTGCTTGTACGTTTGTGCAGAATTGATAGCCACAACCATGCACACTGACGTCATGGGCTCTGGCATTGTCGCATTGAGAATAGAAGCGATGTTTTTGACGCGAGGGATTTTGGCGCGGCTTTTTGACGATCTCCGTAAAGCGAAGCGTTCCCCAGGTAAACACAAATGCACAAAATTAATTGTAGTGCCCTGACAAGGTAGGGCTAGATCGTCAGGCCGCTTTACACTACGGTGCCCTGACAAGCCAGTCATGCACTGCCATGACGACTTGTTAGGTGGCTTTATATTCTGGGTGTTTGACGGAATCGTACGCTAGGTCGTGGCACCCGTCGGGCACAGTAGCCCATGAACAGTGAAGAGAGCATTCTCGTTTCCAGAGGCCACGATCCTTTTGGATCTTTTTTTGTTCTTGCGGTTTCAAAAAAACATGTACACGTAACAAGAAGGAATGTGGAAATTCTTATATCGCGAAAATGTTTGCTTTTTTAGTATATCAAAAACTTTGCCAGGTTTTCCAATCTAATTCTCCCCAGGAACCCAAGTCTCCTTACGCCGTCCACGCGTATTGGGTTTCTGTCGGTATAGCCATTTATATTATTTTACTTTACAGCAATTCTACAATGGAGAAAGGTTTCAACTGACGGAGTCCCTCCACATCCAAGATGCTTTCACACGTTCACGGCACATCATCAAAAGGTATAGACTATATAGTGTAGTCGAGTTATCATCATCATCACCACCATCATTACTTTTAATTTTGTAATCACTAATCTCAAGAAAAAGATTAGGTCGAGCAACTGTTGTTTGGAAAATGAAGCCAAAATTTTCCAAAATGCCATAACTAACGAACCAACTCGGCATGTGTGAAATACGAAGTTTGTTCTTTTTCGCTTTATACAACTAATAACGCAGCATTGCTCAGGTCAATCTCGTACCCAGCGCCTGCGATCCTTTTGGCAAGAATCAGAGGCTCTGGGAAACTCCGATGAAACTCGTCATCTGATTGGTTAGTTTAAAAACAGTGAAATTTCAAATAGTGTGCACGTTGCTAACTTGTTTAATCGATTTCTCCACGTTCTGTAACACATAATTATACACGACAGACCCAAAATATAATTGAACAGATGAAATAATTCAAAACAGCAAAAATCCCGACAATTTACAAGTTAAAACTATTATTATTGTCGCTTCGTCGCCAAACAAACATCCATCGTCTGACTCGTCTCGTAATTCTTCGCAGTTTCGTCTCAGAACTTTAAAATTATATTAGAGAATACAAGGTCGATGTAGTTTAGCCAAAATTCCTGGCAAAAAGTACAATTTCTTACCTGAGCGGCTGAGCGGCTGAGCCGAGTACTGCCGAGTGCTGACGGCGACGCGGACATTTAAAACACACTCGTCAAATCGTCTGGTTGACGATTTTGAGAAAAGCGAAGAAAGGCCATTTGTATCGATTGTATTGTCGAGAGCTTTGTAAAACATGTTGGGCCTTTTTTATCGGTAAACAAATATTTTTCCTGGTCTTCGAACAAGCGAACGATCGTCGATGATTGTTACAAATTATAGGGAACTGGGAACCAGAGGACTGGGAACAAAAACCCAATTTTGGGGTCTTTTTCATCGGAGTTTCCCAGAGCCTCCGTTCCTTGGTAATGACCAAAAGGATCGCAGGCGCTGGGTACGAGATTGTCATGTGTTCTGACTTTTCTATTTTCGTATGAACTACCTACACAATTGCCCGATCGGTGCCATTAGCAAAGGACCAAATTCGATATTTTGTGAGCTTCATTTTCTAACTTTATAGGCAAACAAGGACTTACTCGATTCAGTCTTCTTTTAGAGATCACTGCATGGTGCCATTTCATGGGCATAATTTTTACATCTATGTAACTTCTTTGTTAAATTTAACAGGATATTTACATGTTTGGTGGATGCAATGATTCGTTAGAAAAGAAATCCGTGTTTTCTGACCTCTATAAATTTAATATTGGTAAGTAGCTGACTGCATTACCTTGTCTGTTAAATACCGAAATAAAGACGATAGTTTACTGATATACAATCATAAGTCGAAGGCGAGCGTTTTTATATCAGAGAAAGACCGGATGGCACGATTGTATTATATAGTCAGCGCCAAGAATCAAGATTTTTGGCCGGTTTCCAATCTCCCCTGGTTCCCCACCCGCTAGGTTAGGATTGGCCAAATCCGGTGTTTCTTCACAGTCTCCACTTTTTTGCAATCGTCAACCTGGCAAATGAATTCTAGAAAATAATGTGGTAGACCACTTGACAAAGGATTTATTAAAAATTCTGTTCTTTTCTAGTGCGGTTTTGTAGAGTTTCACCCCGAAGAGTATAGCCGCACCTTCAATCCAGTTCGCTTAATCCGTATATAAGTTTCTGGGGCGATTTCTATCGCAGTATTAGGTCCCGTTCACACTATACGGGATCGCTTTTGTGTCGGCACGAAAACTACACCGGATAGGCCTTCTGTTTACACACAAAAGGCTTGTTCTGCAGCACAATTGACTTGTCCTGGACAAAATATATTTGACTGGGCATCATGTGAACTGGACCTTAGAGTGTATATAAATGGTGGTATATCATTTATATAAGTAGTGTGCTGCGTAGGCAGTGTTGAAATACAAATTGAAATATATAGTAAGGTTTGAGTACCGCCGAAATTATTGAACATGGTTTCTACCGTTTCGAGCGAAGGTCCTTCGTCAGAGAGAAACGAGACGAAGGGCCTTCGTTCGAAACGTTAGAAACTACGTTCACTAATTTCGGCAGTACTCAGACCTTACTATATTTCGATTTGTATCATTTATATACGTTAGCCATTTCTTTTTGTGTCAATTTATATGTTTCGCAGCTTCGTCGAAGTGGAAAAAGCCAAAAGCTTCTGGAATCCCACCTGAGAAAAGATTTGGTCACAGCGCCTGCATCATTTATGGCCAGGTAGGCAAGTATTCTACACTTAAAAACTACATATATAGTACCCTGCGAGCAGAGCCTTCTTTTCCTTATTTCTTCGCTGAGAGAGAGGAAGAAAAGTAGGCTCTGCTGTATTCGTGTTTGGTTTCGTCCAAGATTTAGGACTAAGTAACCCGTTTAAGACCCGTTTAACCGGTTCTCGTTTTGTTTTCTGCTCTGATTGGGACTGGGTTCGAGATTGTAACCAAGCAACTGACATGCATGCGCAATGGAAACCAGTCACGAATACAGCAGAGCCTACTTTTCTTCCTCTCTCTCAGTGAAGAAATAAGGAAAAGAAGGCTCTGCTCGCAGGGTACATATATAGCGAATAATATATGGATGTGTGGAAATATCCGATTCTTTCTTTGTTTTTTGCTGTACATGCAAGCGGTTAATTTCAGCAGTTATAGAAAATCGTGAAAATTTTCTCATATTTTTTTAATATGATTTTGAAACAAAAAAGTACAATCAAATAGTTCAGGTTTTTAATTCTATTATTGTATAGGTTATAATATTTGGTGGTATGAATAACCAAAACGACTTCAACGACATTTGTATTCTTCAAACGAGAGCAGCAAATAAATATTTATACAGAGATATAGCAGGTTTCTGTCTTATATCATTTTGCACGATTTAGAGAGGTTTTGTAAACGGCAGTGATCTTTCACCAAAAATTAATATAAATTCTAAAAAAAATTGTAAAATTTATTTTTTCTGTAGGGTTACCAGTCAACAGCACACTCGCCGCAATTGGGTAAATAAAGAAATTGTATATTGTGTTCAGGGGTGGTGTTGTGTTTCTTGTTAATTAATTAATTAATTTATTGATTTATTTATTTAGTTAGTTATTTATGAATTTATTTATTAATGGCTAATTTACTTATTTACTTATTTATTTATTTATTTATTTATTTATTTATTTATTTATTTAACAACTATTTCCCTATACGCGATGCCCTTTCACGGAAAGACGAGATTTTCAAAGGAGTCCTAATAATAATAATAATAATAATAATAATAATAATAATAATAATAATAATAATAATAATAATAATAATAATAATAGTAATAGTAATAGTAATAGTAATAATAATAATAGTAATAGTAATAGTAATAGTAATAGTAATAGTAATAGTAATAGTAATAGTAATAGTAATAGTAATAGTAATAGTAATAGTAATAGTAATAGTAATAGTAATAGTAATAGTAATAGTAATAGTAATAGTAATAGTAATAGTAATAGTAATAGTAATAGTAATAGTAATAGTAATAGTAATAGTAATAGAAATAGTAATAGTAATAGTAATAGTAATAGTAATAGTAATAGTAATAGTAATAGTAATAGTAATAGTAATAGTAATAGTAATAGTAATAGTAATAGTAATAGTAATAGTAATAGTAATAGTAATAGTAATAGTAATAGTAATAGTAATAGTAATAGTAATAGTAATAGTAATAGTAATAGTAATAGTAATAGTAATAGTAATAGTAATAGTAATAGTAATAGTAATAGTAATAGTAATAGTAATAGTAATAGTAATAGTAATAGTAATAGTAATAGTAATAGTAATAGTAATAGTAATAGTAATAGTAATAGTAATAGTAATAGTAATAGTAATAGTAATAGTAATAGTAATAGTAATAGTAATAGTAATAGTAATAGTAATAGTAATAGTAATAGTAATAGTAATAGTAATAGTAATAGTAATAGTAATAGTAATAGTAATAGTAATAGTAATAGTAATAGTAATAGTAATAGTAATAGTAATAGTAATAGTAATAGTAATAGTAATAGTAATAGTAATAGTAATAGTAATAGTAATAGTAATAGTAATAGTAATAGTAATAGTAATAGTAATAGTAATAGTAATAGTAATAGTAATAGTAATAGTAATAGTAATAGTAATAGTAATAGTAATAGTAATAGTAATAGTAATAGTAATAGTAATAGTAATAGTAATAGTAATAGTAATAGTAATAGTAATAGTAATAGTAATAGTAATAGTAATAGTAATAGTAATAGTAATAGTAATAGTAATAGTAATAGTAATAGTAATAGTAATAGTAATAGTAATAGTAATAGTAATAGTAATAGTAATAGTAATAGTAATAGTAATAGTAATAGTAATAGTAATAGTAATAGTAATAGTAATAGTAATAGTAATAGTAATAGTAATAGTAATAGTAATAGTAATAGTAATAGTAATAGTAATAGTAATAGTAATAGTAATAGTAATAGTAATAGTAATAGTAATAGTAATAGTAATAGTAATAGTAATAGTAATAGTAATAGTAATAGTAATAGTAATAGTAATAGTAATAGTAATAGTAATAGTAATAGTAATAGTAATAGTAATAGTAATAGTAATAGTAATAGTAATAGTAATAGTAATAGTAATAGTAATAGTAATAGTAATAGTAATAGTAATAGTAATAGTAATAGTAATAGTAATAGTAATAGTAATAGTAATAGTAATAGTAATAGTAATAGTAATAGTAATAGTAATAGTAATAGTAATAGTAATAGTAATAGTAATAGTAATAGTAATAGTAATAGTAATAGTAATAGTAATAGTAATAGTAATAGTAATAGTAATAGTAATAGTAATAGTAATAGTAATAGTAATAGTAATAGTAATAGTAATAGTAATAGTAATAGTAATAGTAATAGTAATAGTAATAGTAATAGTAATAGTAATAGTAATAGTAATAGTAATAGTAATAGTAATAGTAATAGTAATAGTAATAGTAATAGTAATAGTAATAGTAATAGTAATAGTAATAGTAATAGTAATAGTAATAGTAATAGTAATAGTAATAGTAATAGTAATAGTAATAGTAATAGTAATAGTAATAGTAATAGTAATAGTAATAGTAATAGTAATAGTAATAGTAATAGTAATAGTAATAGTAATAGTAATAGTAATAGTAATAGTAATAGTAATAGTAATAGTAATAGTAATAGTAATAGTAATAGTAATAGTAATAGTAATAGTAATAGTAATAGTAATAGTAATAGTAATAGTAATAGTAATAGTAATAGTAATAGTAATAGTAATAGTAATAGTAATAGTAATAGTAATAGTAATAGTAATAATAATAATAATAATAATAATAATAATTTCATTGTTATGCACAATGTGTTTATGCACAGTGTGTTAGTTTTTCTGTAACACGTTTTCAATTTTCTAAAGATTTTCTAGTACGAAAGGTCCTGATTTGAGTTTTGATCTCGAACACTCATTATCAGCAACGTATAAATCAGTGTTGCCAGGGAGACCAACGGTAAGATATCGTAATTGGTGTTTTTCTTAGTGCTAATTGCATTGCTTATGACAAAGTTGTGCGAAATTCTTATGATTTAGTCTGAACAAGCCTTATTTCGATTTCCTTTCGTCTTTAGCAACTTTTTACTCTGTTTGGCCAAATTATATATCAAACCGGAGTAAATAATTATAATCCTGAAGATTTTTGGCCTGAAAAATGGCCGTTTGTGTGAGTTTTAAAATTTCTAAGGTTGATGTAGTTAAAGTGTCTATAAAGCGATAATCAAGTCTGTCTTATTTGAAAGAACGCTTAAAGGTGATGTACAGTCCGTTCTGCGCATGTACGAAACTAATGTTTACATCTTTATTTACAAAAATAATACTAATACCTTATTCAAGATTGTAAGCTTTTCTTGGTTCCCATTCATTACTTGTACCCAAAACAAAACATTTTCAGGAGAAATAGAAGAAATCCGAGGAGATATCCTCGCCGAATCGCTTGGTTTTCTGCCATGTTGTTCCTAACGGTTTACATTTTGCTGAGTACTTCTACGAATGTCATGTTTTGGGGACCACATTGCGGTGGACTGTACGTCACCTTTAAAATGACAGAGTAGGATCTTTTGCAGTTTTTCTTTTCCTTGCTTCGTTCTTGAGATATTTCAGTTTGTTTGATATGCAAATTAAACACTTTGACATCACACGTGCATAATGAATTATATATCTTTGATATTGTCAAATATAATCACTTGAAAATCTACATGTTTAGTGTTCTGGGCCAAACAGTAACACGCCCACATGCTTCCTTTGAATTAATTTGGTTTAACAATATCAAAGATACATAACATTTTTTGATAACTCATTATGCATATGTGACGTCAAAATGTTTAATTTTGCATATCAAATAAACTGATATATCTCATCTCAAGAACGAAGCAAGGAAACGAAAAACTGAAAAAGGTCTTACTCTATCATTTTAAGTGTTCTTTCAAATAAGACGAACTTAATTTTTATTTCATAGGCACTTTAAAATGACAAGGTAACATCTTTTGTATTTTTTTTGTTTCCGTGCTTCGTTGTTGAGATATTTCAGTTTGTTTCACATGTCACACGTGTATAACGAGTTATTGAAGAAGGTTATATCTTTGTTGTTTCAAATATAATCATGTGGAAATTTACCTGTAATTAATTTGTTAATAGCAACGATTGCCGTCGACGCCCTGAGTTTCTTTCTCTGTTCCATTATTTTATCTTGTTCTTTTATATTATGATGAACTTAAAGTGTAAGAATTTTACATATTTGTAATTTTTGGATTTTTTGGAGCAAATATGTAGCATATGTTGTGTTTTTTTGTTGTGAAAGTTCGTAACTAGTTTACCTGAAATGACGACATTCTAAAGAAATAATTAAAAAAGGAGGAGGTTATGTTTTCACCACTGTCTGTCTGTCTGTCTGTCTGTCTGTCTGTCTGTCTGTCTGTCTGTCTGTCTGTCTGTCTGTCTGTCTGTCTGTCTGTCTGTCTGTCTGTCTGTCTGTCTGTCTGTCTGTCTGTCTGTCTGTCTGTCTCGTTCTTCCTAAGCCACGGACTGGATTTCTAAAAAAGAGTTTAGCATATACAGGAGCGAAAGTTTGGAATGATATGCCAGAGAATGCTAGATGTAATAGTAACCTAAATAGCTTTAAACGATATCTGCAATCATCGCTTCTTCAATTGGACTAATTTATTGTAAATATAGACTTGTATACTGTATATATTCGGCTTTCTTGTAAAGCAGTTTTTTAACTGATGAATCTCCGAATTCAAATAAATATTTCTCTCTCTCTCTCTCTCTCTCTCTTCTGCCTGCCTGTTTGTTTGTTTCTTTGTCTGTTTTTTTGTCTCTTTATCTGTCTGTTTGTACTGGATACCCAGCACTCGAAATAACTCTAGCTCAACCATTTTCCCTTAATTTAAGCATTATAAACAAAAGTATTCTTTCCTCGACTTACGCAAAGCTATGAATAGAACATTCAACCGTCACTTCAGATACTGTAATATTTCATCTTATAGGGTTTTGTTTAAAGCTACTGATACACGCGCGGGCAATATTCGTCTTGCAACGGCAACGCAATGGTGGTACAATCGTTGCGTTGCCGTCGCGAGAAGAAAATTGTTCGTCTATTATGCACTGCCACCGCAACGCCAAGCTTCCTGCAATCGTTGCCCAAAGTTCAAAACATTCAACTTTCGGAAACGATTGCCGGAAGCTTTGCTGTTGCGAGGCATGATAGACGAGCAATTTTATTACCATTGTGTTGCTGTCGTTGTATATTATTCCATGGTTTTTGTTTTTTTTTCAATTTCGCCTCTACAGCCATCCACAACACTAGACCTTGGTGACCTACAGCAAGATGTATCTGGAAAACTTGAAGAGATCTTTAAGTACATCAAAATTAAATTTGAACAACTTGAAATGTGAGTGCATGAGTTCCCTTATATACTGTATACAGTAGATGATTGTAGATCGTTTCTGTGTGAGAACATGTTTTTCTGAACATAATTTGGACAGCTCAGCTGTTTGAAGTCTACACACTTAAAAACTCTCTGTTCGCAGCCTTGTCACAACTTGTTAACAGGAGGTATCAGCATGCATTTGCGCCACTTTCTTCGGTTTGTTGAGGCAACCCCTGCAACAAGTTGTTCGCAAGCTTGTAACAGTTGTGCGGATCAACAAGACCGTTACGAGTTGTTTCTGCAGGATTGTTTATAACTAGTTTCAAGAAGGTTGACAACAAGCTTGCAAAAGCTTCATTAAGGGGGTAATATTACAGTACCCGAAGCCTCTTGATTTACGGTACACAAGGTTTGGGGTGTTTTATCTCAAGAGGAGTTGTAGTAAAGTATGCACGGCAACAGCCTACACTAATTGACAGTACCAAAATAGATGGAGGCGGTACATTTAACCACAATGCTTTGTGACCTCAAATCATCTCAAATAACAACTAAAGATTGTTTATCATGCTAAGATGGATTAAATAAACAAGAACTTCATACCAAAGTTGATCGTCTTAAAACCATATCTTCCAATAATTCTGCAAGAAACAATATTTACTGCACGCAAAGGATGGCGGTTATCTTTTTCGGTACGGTCAACCTACTTGTTATTCTAAAACCCTGTTTACACGGCCAAAATGTAAGCGGGATCTGAGCCACATCTGACTTAAAGCGGGCTTAAAATGTCCGTGTAAACAGATCGGCGTAAATTAATCGCGATTAGTTTGCACCACCTCAAGGAGGTGGATTAAACTGAGCACGATCAGTTGATCGCGCTTAACTTGGCCGTGTAAACGCAACGGGATTGAAAAATGCTTGCTATTAATACGGTGTTATTAATACAATAAAATGCTTTTTTTTTGCCCTGCTGTAGAAGCTTCCATCTCGCTATTCTTTGTTCCTTTGTTTCTTTCTTTCTTTTAGCTACTACTCTTTCTCGTGTATCGATGTCTTCCGTTGTTCTTTGACGCACGCTACCCATACGAAGCTTCCAAAACAAAAAATATAGCTCGTCCGCCATGTTGAATAATGGTGTACGTGTTTTAGTAAGGGATTATTAAATGACCGTGTAAACGCACCAAGGTGGCGCATTTTAAGCACGCTTAACTTAAGCGTTCTTAAATTTTGGCCGTGTAAACAGGGCTTAAGAGAATAGGAACCGACGACAACAATGGGAACGGAAGAGGAAAACAACGAACGAAAACCCTGACAAGACTATTTTACGCTTGACGTCTTTGTAAAATATATCGACTTTTGCATGCTCAAGATCTAGAAACAGGGTTTTTTCGCGCCAAAAAGTTAAAAAAACTGTGTAAATACAGAGGCAATTATCGAACAACAGGTCGAGTGCATCACCAAACCTTGTTGATTTCAACAAGCAAATACGGCAGGAAGAAATACTTCCGAGCATAACAACTATAAGCGATCGTGACTGACAAACAACCTATACATGTCACAAAAGCTGAATTATACACTGGGCTATAATCGATCTGCTTATTCACCTGCTTACGTCCGGGAAGGACCTTCTTCGAATTGTATTTGTTTGATTAATATTCGCTTGTTGAGTCACTCTGAAGTAATTTTCTCGCTTATTTTAGCTGCGATTTCGCTGTCTTTGGTACAAAATGTAGTTTATACCCTCCCAGTCCCATTGAGAAGTCTAAAATCCTCATTGCGGAAAGGAAATATTGTATAAAACAACTAGTTATTCTTTCAGACAAAGTGCTCGCCTCAAAATGCTCGCCTTCAGACAAAGTGAAAGCCTACCACAAATCCCATGATGCATTGCTATAAGGGAATTGCCCATTCATGATCTTCTTCACTGTTTTTCTCTTTCGCTTTATTACAGGGAGAGAGAAACTTTAACAAATGCCGTAGAGGCGTTTAAAGAGGAACGCAAGTTACACATGGAACAGTATGACAACCAGCAAAAGGTTTGTGCGTTTTTTTTTATTGACTGATTAACTTAACAAAGAAAAAAACCCAACGAAAGACGAAACCTAGACTTGGCTACCATAAGTGATTTGAATGATTACAGCTTTATTAATATCTTTATTTTCGATTTCCGCTCACTAATTTTCAGCTTCGTTGCTATAAGTTTGCAAAATTACATTTTTAAAATTTGGAGTTGATATCGAAGTATTTTTAGTTGGAATGTTCGATTCGAAGTTCAATTTTGCGCCATTGTTTGACTATCCAGTTGGTAATTTGGAATTGCAGAATGATTAATCACATATTTTCCTAAAGAAAGTGTACCAAGAGTAAGTCGACCGGAGGTTTTCCGTAAATCAGAACTTCGAATTAAAACATTCGATCTTCGAATCGAACATTCGATTTCAGTCGAACCGAACATCGTAACCAACTTTCCAATTTGGAAACGTAATTTGAAATTTGCCAACGAACCTCCAATAATTTTTTGTCATGAATAGACGCCTGTTGAACACGCGCATGCTTAAGTTAGAAGAGTAACCACTGCACAAATTGTGATAAATAGCCTGTAGCAACAAGGCACAACAGTGAAGATTATAAGTAAGACATACGACTATTCATTTGTGTTTAAAAAAAGGCCGTGAAAATTACGCCATCTTAGAATATGTTAATAGACATCTTAGATATTAATAATGCAGTTATACAGTAAAAACCCACTAACAAGAACCTACCACTATTAAGAACATCAGGCTGAAATTAAGAATTTATTTATATAAGAATGTATAAGAATATAAGAACCTATCCCAGGCTGATTTGGTTAAAAAGTAAGTTCTTGTTAGCGGGTTTTTACTGTACAGCAAATACGTGTGGCAGTCTCGTCGAATTACAGAATAATAATAGTTTCCCACTATTTTTTTATCGAAAGCTTGCGCAGGCGCCAATCCTTTATCAGCGGTGTTCGCCTGTTGTATAACTTATCTGTATTTTTGCAGGAACTGCAAGATATGTTTGAAAAACATAAGGTCCAAACGGAAGAGTGGATTAAGAACGAACGTGAGCAAATCGATGAAGAAAAACGTAAATTGGCAGAAGAAAAGGTGCGTTATATATCACTGAACAATGCAGATCGTTTGCACATGACGTCACGTCCGCCATCTTGGTCGATTTTTTGCTTGGTAAACACCTTTGCAAGCCGCTGACCACCATGTTTGTTATGGCGCGGTATTTTGAACTGGGAATTAACTGGAGATTAACAGAAAATAAACTAAGATGGCGTCCGATGTCACGAGATTGCAAACGGTCTATATACAGTATATAGTTTAGTTTAATAATCTTTATACAGGGATATCCAATTCAGCATATGCTGGTTTAAAAGGAGCCCTGTATCTACACTAATACAAACATTTAAATAAAGTTCAAGTAATAAATAACAAGTAATAAATAACAAGACTGTTCAGTTAATACATATATATAAGTTAGTATAGTTAAATCAAAGTCCTTTCAAATATCTTTTAAGATAATTCTTGAAAGTTGAGAAAGTCTGTTCATTTCTAAGATTTTGTGGTAAAGCGTTCCATATTTTTTCACCATTAATCCTGAAGGAACTTTGATATTTCGAAGTTCGTGCAGCAGGAGGGCGAAGTAGATCTCTGCCTCTTGTATTGTATGCATGGAAGTCACCTGAATGATGGAATTGGTCTAATAGGTACCCAGGTGCTATATTATATAAGCATTTATGTACCATTAGGCATATATGGTAAGCTCGACGCAATTGTAGTGATGGCCAATTGAACGTGTGAATCAGGTCGGATTGATGTACTTATGCATGACCTTCAATAATTCCTGCCGCTCTTCTCTGAAGTTTGTCCAAGTATTGTTGATTAGTCTTGCCACAACTGTCCCAAATAACACAACAGTACTCAAATAATGGCAATATCATCGCGTCGTAAAGTGTAATACATGCTTGCCTTGGAATAATTTTACGAGCCTTGCGAAGCAGTCCCAGTCTTGATGATATTTTGTTGGCAATGTATATGCAAACAATTTTCGCGATTGATTACCGGATCAGCTACGCAACTAAAAAGTTTTTAAACATAGATTTAATACAACAATGTTTCTGATTGCTTGTCGCGCGTGCTCGATGGAGTTTGGGAAAGAACGCGGGAAAAACATTTTCTGAAAGAAGAAAGAAAAACACTCGCCCAAAACAAAGCAAACAAACTAATGGTAGCAACTAGCCTGTGGCAACATTTAAAGATTAGGTGGAGGTCTTGGGATATTTAAAATAAATGTAAAGCAGTTCAAGCAACAAACGGTAAACAGAAAACACAACCAAAACACTTCCTGTGCATACATACGTTGTTCTAAAGTCGAGTTTATCATATCATATTATTTTGAGGATTTTTATGTAATAAAACCAATGCTTCGTGCATGGTTTGACGTGCTCCATCGACTGGCAAGTTTGGGGAGCGCTCAAAGATAACTTTCGCTTGTTTTTGGTGCTCTCAACAATCTAAATGATAAAACAACCACGATGAAATAATATAGAGAAAAAATCACGGTATTTTCTCAACTATCAATTATAATCTTTTATGGTATTTTTACTCAATTACTTGGATAGAGTAGTTCTATGGACTGCTTTTCTTTACTGACATCGGCGTAAAGTCGTAAACCGAATCTGACATTTGATTGCGATTTTCTAGAACTAGAATAGAAAATTCTTTTCTCTTAAGGTGGTTTCCATACGGTAATTTTAAAAAGGGACTGTAACAATCTTCATTAAGGATTTTAATATTAAGAGACATAATAAAAAAAAGATGATTAAGGGGCCGAATACATGGGGAAATTTCAGCCCGGGCTGAGATTTCAGCCCGGCTGCTGAGGTATGGAAAAGAGGAGAATGATTTGAATAAGAAACACGAAGTGTGGAAATCAGCCAAGTTGTCACAAACATGCAGCATAAAACAAACATATTTAGATGTGTATTTCAAATAAACCATATTTATTCCTTCTTTATCGCTTTTCACAAGGCACGTTCTGTATTCCACACTTCGTGTTTCGCATTCAAAACATTCACTCCCTCATTTCCATCCCCCAGTAGCCGGGCTGAAATCTCAGCCCGGGCTGAAATTTCCCCATGTATTCGGCCCCTAAAGTCGAACCATTTGGTTGATGTCTTCAGTTGATAAGAGAAGCGAAAGTGATTTTTGAGTGCTCCCCAAACTTGCCAGTCGATGGAGCACGTCAAGAGACGTCACGTCACGTCAGCAGCTGTCCGAGCAATACAAATGCTCAATTATCAAATGTTTGCTTCGGCGAAATTCTTTAATGAGTTTGTACATAGAGAAATGTAAAAATGTTAAAGCAAAAAGTTAAACAACGTATTTAATTTTAAAAAGTTTCATAAGACAGAGCTTCTTTCAACACGTTAACTTTATAGCGAAAAATATATTTTGACAACTTCCCCTATAGTGTTGTATTTGGCAAAAACTAACCAGGTAAAACAATTTTTTGAAATTTTGACCGAAAATTTTGCCCATTTACAGCTTAATTTTTAAACGCCTAGGGTGTCTATTGGAATAAATACGGCACGTCTAAAATGATGAAAACCCTGCACATTTGACAATTAATAAATAAATAAATAAACTGTAAATACAAACATGGTAACAACACTTACAACAAATATTTTATAAGTGTGGTTCTTCTTTTGCAGTTCAGTGTACATATAATAATTATTTAAGGATTATTTTAAAGACAACAATAACCATAGACTATAGCCCTGTTTACACGGCCAAAATTTAAGCACGCTTAAGTTAAGCGTGCTTAAAATGCGCCACCTTGGTGCGTTTACACGGTCATTTAATAATCCCTTACTAAAACACGTACACCATTATTCCGACTTTGCGGACGAACTATATTTTTGGTTTTGGAAGCTTCATATGGGTAGCGTGCGTCAAAGAACAACGGAAGACATCGGTACACGAGAAAGAGTAATAGCTAAAAGAAAGAAACAAACAAACAAACAAAGGAACAAAGAATAGCGAGATGGAAGCTGCTACAGCAGGGCAAAGAAATGCATTTTATCGTATTAATAACACCGTATTAATAGCAAGCGTTTTTCAATCCCATGCGTTTACACGGCCAAGTTAAGCACGATTAACTGATCGTGCTCATTTTAATCCACCTCCTTGAGGTGGTGCAAACTAATCGCGATTAATTTACACCGATCTGTTTACACGGACATTTTAAACCCGCTTAAAGTCAGATGTGGCCTGGCTCAGATCCCGCTTAATTTTTGGCCGTGTAAACAGGGCTTATGACTGTACGTAACAATCCATATATATAAACTAAAATTCTAACGTCTCACTTATGAATAACGTACATGCAATACAGGTACCACAGAATGAGGCTGCTAAGATTATTCTTGATAAACTATTATATTCATCCGCCTCAGAAGCGCTTGCTATAACGTTGAACAAAGATATTAGAAGTTCTTTAAATATTGTATCTTTAAGGCCTGGCCAAACGCTTTCAACGTCGCATTCAACATCATTCAACATTGTTGAACGATGTTAAATAATGTTGAAAGCACGAGTGGCCAAATTAATTCAACATCGTTCAACATTCATGCATGTATGAATGACAATTAATTGAACGCGGGAAAGCTGGAATCGACAATATCCCGCATGGC
The DNA here is from genome assembly GCA_035771165.1 of Paragorgia papillata. Taxonomy (NCBI): domain Eukaryota; kingdom Metazoa; phylum Cnidaria; class Anthozoa; order Scleralcyonacea; family Coralliidae; genus Paragorgia; species Paragorgia papillata. The sequence continues at coordinate 556,137 of JAWNZC010000445.1, read as the reverse complement.
GCATGTCTCTGTTCAACAAAATTGAATGAAATGTGGCCAAATGCGTTCAACACCTTTCAACATTTTGAGAACAATAGAAATGCGTGTTGAACGAAACTTTGAACATGTTCAAATTTCGTTCAACACCATTCAACAACGTTCAACTTCATTCAACAGGGGTGGCCAAACGCTTTCAACATGTTGAATTCAACAATGTTGAACGATGTTGAATAAAATGTTGAAAGCGTTTGGCCAGGCCTTAAACTTTTTAAATTTCTACAACATTATTAGTTAATAATTCTCAAATTGTACTTTCTTATACTTAACTATATTGCATTTTGTTTTGTTATTTGTTCTTAATTTTACTTAGTTCTGGTTGAAAACGTTTCCTGATTAAATAATATTATTAATATAAATAATACATTTTTTCCTTTGATTGTTTTCAACTTTAAGATGCAACTGGTAGAGCAACGAGAAAAGCTGTTTAAAGAGAAAGAACTTCTGGAAGAAAACAGCAAACGCCTCGAAGCCATTCGAAAAATTGGTAGCATCATATCGGAAGTAGACCGAACTAATGGCGTCTAATGCTGGTATCTGTAGCTTATCAAAGTTTAATGAAAAGGTACGGCTCTTATTTTATCACAGCTAAGCAATCGGGAGATACGAGACGCCATTTCATTGAACCAAGTACGATTCAAACATCTATAGCCATTATACATTAAAAAAATTTTCATGATTTCTTACACTGCTAAAGTCAACCAAAAAATTCGGCTGACTCGAGCGGGATTTGAACTCGCACCTTCGGGATTCCGGTCCGCCGAATTTTTCGGTTGACTTTAGCAATGTAAAAAGTCATGAAATTTTTTTCTCATGTTTCTCTGAGGATGATTCTGTTATGTAATTATTAATTAAGTTTGTCTAATTTGAAAGAACTCGTAATATTGTAATGGGAGATCCGAAAATTTACAACTTTTCCGTATATTTCTTCATTTCGAGATATTTCAGTTTGTTTGATATTAAAGTGAAATCGTTTTTGACGTTGTAACCAGGGCATGTGTCACGATGAGTTTTTTGTGTCTGCGCAGCAGATATATTGCTATCGTCAGTATCGTGTTGTGGGTTTGTTAACTTTTTTGTGTAACCACTGACCTGTATAGTGTGCATGTGCTGTGGTGTAACTCTAATCAACGCGCCACAATTAAGTCGGGGACAACGAATTTTTTGGCGTCAACGTACGACCTGTCAGTTTGAACGATGGAAACAAGTATTCTTTAATCCCCGATCGTGTATTGTACGAATTCGAAGCTAGTCGAAGAGCAACACTATTTTCGAAGAAAGACAATATTGCTGATACAAATGGCAAGTATGTTTAACGTGACTTATAGTAAACTTGCAAGTGTGATCTACCACAGTTTTTGTACGTTATACAGAATGATTGAAGAGTTGACAAAAGGTTTTCAACTCGTTGGGCGATTTATCGAGTCAGGCCAACACGTGTAAACTGTTTATGAATTAGGACCGTCTTCAAGTGACAAACATTACTCTTCGGAAGACAAACAATTCTCTTTGGAGGAAACTTACAAGTATATACTTTACAACTAACCGGTAGCATCATTTTACATTTTTAATGCAATCAAGTTTATTAGCAGTATAGTACACACATGTACTCGTTGAATGTTTGCTGTATGAAGTTGTATCTAAATAGCCATGATCTGCCCCACGATATCTTTTTAATATCAAGGGATTGACCTTTCATCTCATTCGCTTATTTAATACGTTAACTGAGCTGGATCATAGCTAATAGAAAATATACATGGTTTGGAAGCTCAACAAAAGTCATTGTTTTATGTTTTTGTTCAGGTTTATGGAAATTTGTGCACTTTCACGGTTACTGAACATATTGTGTTTTCTGTTTACAAGGAGGTAGGGTTTTCCCCAGTACCCAGGTTACCCTAGCATCCTTATAAACACAACAAGAAATGTACGAGAGCTAGAGTAACCGGGGTGCAAGGGTAACCCGGGTGCTAGGGTAAACCTTCCCTTCTCCCTTAGGCTAATTTTGAACCCTAGCACCCAGGTTATCCTATGTTATGAGAGCTAGAGTAACCTCCTTGTAAACAGGGCCTTAGGCTAATTTTGGCGCAGATATACATGTACGCATAGCGTAGCTTTTGTTATGTATTGGATGTTTGAAAATACTGCACTCTGCATGGGTACGTCGTTTCAAAAATTTATTTACGTATTAACTAAATTGAAATATCTTGAAAATGAAGAAAAATACGGTAAAAAGATGCATAAAAGGTCTCCTTTTACAATTTCACGAGTTCTTTCAAATTAGACAAACTTAATTTATATTGCCAGTGTTTCTTAATTAAATTATTGAAATCAGCTCGAAGATAAAAACTACTCGTTTTAAGTAAACAAATTAATATAATTCATTATTACAATTATCATATATCCTTTTATCATGTATGTTGTGCATGTAGTCATCGTCGATTACATGAGGCAGTTGGCCCGGTTAACGGGGTTACGGGGCGGACTCGTCTGATATCGAACTGTGGCCTTAAAACCACCAAGTTTTTTTTTCAGGAATTGGTTTCCGGTTTAGATGTAAACGAATCTTAAAGTGCCTATGAAACGAAAATTAGGTTTGTCTTATTTGAAAGAATACTTAAAATGATAAAGGAACATCTTTTACAGTTTTTGGTTTCCTTGCTTCGTTGTTGAGATATTTCAGATAATTTTCGTTTCATAGGGGCCAAGGGAAAAATTTCGTGACACGAACTATATAGCCCGGTGTGATGGTCTGAGCATGTCACTGTGCTGAGATTGTATATCAATATCTGTAATCGGCGTTATGGCCAGAATAATCAAACTTTTTGCCATGAAATGACTGAGTTATGAACACTGCCTGAATAAAATTGGATACTCGAGATGAATAATCACAGTTTTAATGAAAAAATATTATATCCGCTCGTGAACTAGAATGCATGACGAAAGTTTCGGACGTTGACTAACTGATTTAAGATGTCTTGTATCGATCATTCCATTGAATTATTAAATATATCCAGAGTTTAGAAGATTAACAATAATTTTGGTTGATATACATGCAGCCATAATACACGCGATCATCCCGTGATTTCAGTTCATATGCCGTTCATCGCATTCGTTGTTCAGATTTCTTGAAAAGCCCCTGTAACAAATTCACAACTACTAGCAAAATTCACAAAGTTTTTGAATTTTGTACTATAAGGAGTTTTCATCAATAAACCATTTGAAGGCAAAAAGTTTGAATGTTTTGAACACCTGTTAGCCGGAACAGCCCAGGTTCATGTAAATAGCTTTTTAATTTGCTTAAGCGTGCTTTTTTTTCGAGAAGAAACATTGTGTAAATATACTCTTCGTTGTATAATATGGAAATGTGCGTATTTGTATATATCATGTGTATATTATGTATAATAAACATGTTGTGGTAACAGATTTGAAAATATAGCGTTGAAGAACGTCGTATATATATATAGATTTATTTATTTTTATTTATAAAACTTTGCCATAAACAAATACAAACATAGGAAGACATGGCTGGGAAATTATCACAGCTCCAGAGGAAAATAATCCTCAGGTGCATGCCATTTAATGATTGCATGGCCTTATAATGGAACTTGAAACTTAGCAGAGACAGAGTATATATAGAATATTATAAAAGTATTTTTAAAAGTTAAAAAAAGCTTTCAAAAACGGCTAATAATTCATGAATAATGAAAAAAAAAGATACGATAAAGACGCGCTTGCCGTTTTCGATAAATCTCTGGCCGGATTTTACGGTTCACAAATTAAGTCAGTAAACTTACGAATGGTTTGTGTTTGAAGCCGTTTAATAAACTCACATGTAGTTCGTGTTTTATCAGGTATAAAATACTTCAAAGGTCTAAACACAATAACGGTAAAATTCAATTCTATAGTTGTGTCTTTGTATTGTGCCGCGCTTGTGTCGTAATTACTCGGGCTATCTGTAGTAGCCGAGTCTAGGTTTCGGCTCTGTTATTACTTTTGTTACAGTTCAATGCTGCACCAATGTTCCTGTCTTGTAGCTCGTTCAACCCAGGTTTTTCACTATATTAACTGGCAGCCAACTTAATAGTTGTCTATAATGAATGCTTGAATCTACCGAATCTAGCACTAGGTTTTCTGTATTTTTTAACAAACGCTTACTGCAATATGTGCACGCTGTCGCGCTGTTTCGTGCATGGGCTATACGCTATGCCAAGCTGCATTGCTATCAGTAGCCCGAGTGAACGCCTAAGCAGGCGTCTTGTTTAATTAGAATGAATACCGCCCAGTGGCAAAGAATAACTGGATTCCTGCAGGTCTAATGCGCTTGGACCGCTTTCCTGTCTTCTATGCCGACGCTGACGCTTTTGATGAAGCTCGTGGTGTGATCAACTGAGAAGGCTCTGGGAACGAGATTGACTGCTCTATAGATATTACCGATTAACCGCCACAGTATGCTCGCGGCTACTTGGCAATTGACGGCGTCGCCATCCATCAAATAAGTGCCAGGGGATGAATTTTAGGGGCCTACTTTTAGAAGAACCGCGACTGGTACCGACGAAGGCTCAATATATAAGTTTATACATACACACATGTAGTTGCACGTAGTTTTGTTATTTTCAACATTAAACACGAGGCATGGGTATACTGAAGTCAAGCCCGGTCGAATGAGGTCGGTACTCAGATGAGCGACCAACTTAGCTTAATTCATGTTAGTAGAGTTGTTGGTTCTCTCATGTGCCTTGGGGGTTTTCTATACCGGGTTCTCTGGTTTTCCTCCCAACGCAAAATCAACACCATAGTTTCCTCAGTTAATTTTATGAACTATTATACAATTATACATGCAGTAAAGGAGTAAGGGCCATTGGATTATCAGTATCTAAGTACTGTTATATATGTTACCCTCTATAAATAAAGTCGCTTTACTTGACACTGCTTAAGCAATGTTGAATTGGGAAAACCGCCAATCGAAATACCAAAGGTTTGTGTACCAAGATTTTGAGCAGTTTGTAAGAAAGTTAAATTAACATAAAGTGAATAAAAAACTACGTCAAGACACAAGACTAAGTACAAAGGGTCTATACAAAAGGTAAATTCATTTCGAGAAGTTTGGCAACTTTGCCAGAAAATGCATGAAATTAACATAAAGTGAGTTAAACTAAATGAACTTTACGTTTCTCGGATAAAAGGCCTTTGTTTGAAACGCAAGGATTATTTTATTCCATAGTCTAAAATCTAAATTGTACTTAGTCTGAAAGTTTTATGCAGCTGTGCTTACAAATCATTTTGGCCAACTAGCTATAGGTGGCTATAAATCATTTCGGCCTACCCGCGACCACATATCGTTGGGCCCCACAAACTACAAATCGGCCTACGCCGCTCCCGTCGACTACAAAGTATTGCGCCTTTTGACGAACGTAATTTTATTACATCAACTTTCTAATTAACAGAGAATTTTGTTGCAATCATTACAAACAGCTATATGGAATTCGTCATATAAGTCACAATTCGTGTGCTGTATTTTCAAAGCCTTTTCATTAAAATATAATATTGTTTTTGTTGCCGTATCGCATCCTTTATTCTTCGTTGGGAACAAGCTCTTGTGTTTTTGGCCGTTCTTCTTTGGATGCTACGTGTTTTTTATGTGCGAGTTGTCCACAAACCTGTCTAGCAAATTGGCAAATATCCTTGGTAACAAACTAGAGAAAAATAGAGTACAAAATGTGAAAATTTACACTAATGTATAATTCGTGTAATATACATGCATGCAGCTCTGAAGGAGAAAAATAGGCTCTCCGTATCTTTACATGCAACGATTACTGACGTAATTACATAATTCTGTACAGTACCAAACCAATGGGGGTGTTTTTTCTACGCTATTTTGGTCAAGATTTATTGTGCCTATAATTTAATATATATAGAGAGAGAGACTTTAAAGGGTCGATTACATGAAACGAGTTGGCCCGGACTGACTATAGGATTGCACTGCAGTTTTATAACTCAGGTGCATAAACTCAATTTGTAAAGAAGAATTGGTTTAGTTTAGATGTAAACGGATTCTTGCGACCGAGAAAAGAACTTCGTGACACGAACGCGAACCAGCCCAATGTTGACAACGAGAAAAAGCATTTTGACGTAATAAAGACAACACATAATAACCTGAGTCACTGCAGAAGCCTCAGGGTAGCTTAATCTCTTATCCTATATTGAGCAAGTTTTTTTCTTAGAGAATTCCATAAAACGACGAGTCCTTGCGACTGTGCATCCCGTTTTCTACTTTATAGTATTGTTCTATTACTGCAAAAAAAATTAGAATACTCTCTGTGCTACCCTGCGAGCAGAGCCTTTTCCTTATTTCTTCGCTGAGAGAGAGGAAGAAAAGTAGGCTCTGCTGTATTCGTGTTTGGCTTCGTCCAAGATTTAGGACGAAGTAACCCGTTTAAGACCCGTTTAACCGGTTCTCGTTTTGTTTTCTGCTCTGATTGGGGCTGGGTTCGAGATTGTAACCAGGCAACTGATATGCATGCGCAATGGAAAAACCAGTCTACTTTTCTTCCTCTCTCTCTCAGCGAAGAAATAAGGAAAAGAAGGCTCTGCTCGCAGGGTATCTCTGTGCCATATATATACTTACAGAAAAACAAAGACAATTCCGCTTTCGTTATATCATTCTGCATTTCTCAAGTAGTCGTAATAAGATTTTTGTGACCGATAAAATCAGCCCGGAAACCGGGCTAGCGGGCCCGCCCTTAGTAAATATAATTGTTCCTAATCGATTTTCCGTGACTAAGTCTGCCTTTTTTATTATTTAAGCAATTATAGTTAAAGGTATTCCTAATAAATACAATTATTTCATACACTTCAGCCGTGGTGTACAGACTTTTTGGCCGCAGAGAAATCTTATATACCGCGTGTAAGAGGTACGATATATAGATTTTTACGTTTACGTGCAGATCTAATTCAACGCTCCAATGAAAACTGTGCATGTACATCTTCTTTGAGCATGCATGCATGCATGCATGCCGTAAAAAGTCGAGTCTCAAATTAGATTGTTGTATGTATATGAAATACAACGTACAGAGTGGTCATTATTTAAAGCTGGAGGAAATCGAAAATAGGAATATCCTTATCACTGGACATGTCACTTTTTTTAGTTAGACAGCCCACTTTAGATTTAGTTACATCAGCCCTCTTCTTCTTAATTCGCTTTTCTTTAGTTTTCTTCATTTTCATTGGACAGAGACCAAATCGAATCTATTTTTCAACTGATTGCTTACATGTTCAATGTGTGTATGTGTTGTCTTGGCTTGAATAAAAGCAATTTCTTTTGCTTGCCCAATTCTTTGGCTCGAGCTATTAATATAGGTTATATAAAGTCCTTCCTATTCAACAGTGTTCCCCCTTCATTTATTGTCTTTATTGTGGTCGTATTGTGGTCCAATGCTCTTTCGCTATCACTCATATCCTCTATGTCAGAATATTTTTTTCGTTGGGTTGGGTAAGATTTATATTCTGGTCTTGATTTGGCTGCATGCATGCATGGGTAAAAAAATGGGGGTGAAATAGTTTCTCTTCGGCCCCAACCCCAGCCATAAATAATGACCAGCTATAGCTACTCCTAAACATTTAACAACCATATATTAATTGTCTAAATCTTAGAATTTTGCTTTTAAACCGATTGATGTGTCTTACGCAAGAGAAATTAAGAAAAACTGTATCGAGTGACTGTTTTACTGAAAAAAATCCCTCAAAATTTGCGATATAATTTTGGCAACTATTCGTATTAAACAACATGCATGCAACAATTTAACAATTAACCCAAAAACTTACCTTTGGGCTTCGTTTACCCAAGTTGTTCATATCGGCTACTGTAAAACAGAATGTACTTTCTATAAGCACCAACATGATGAATAAGCTCACGAGAAGTGTTTTCGCCATAGTGCTATAATTATATATTAAGTAATAACCGGTCTGCTTGCGTGTTCTCAATGACTTGCTCTGTTGCAATGCAAGACCGGTACCTTCCTTTTATACATTAACTGCGCCGTCTACTTCTAATCTCTGACAAAAGGAATAGGATAAAAGATTCATATCATAAAAATTTTGCTATCTGATTTCGCCAACTAAATTGGATCGCAACAACCGAACGAAATCAATTTCCGATTATCATACACCCATGCAATACGGAAACATTTAATCGAATGGGCACAGAAATGTTTCATTCTTGATTTGAAATGAAACCTTGTTGACTAGCTTACAATAATCTAGCTTTTGTTTTATTATCTAATTTTGTTAAACTAAGTTCATTATATATTTTTTCTTTATTAATCGGTTTGTTTACTTTGGGTTTATTGACGGTATCCTGTCAATTTTCTTTTTTATTCTAAGCTATCTTAGGTCTCCATATCAGATACGTCGATCAGACGCTTACTTCATAAAATTAACAGCGTTGGCGTGGAAGGAAACGACCACTGTCGGTCGAATCTTGTAGAAATTTCCGAAAGACTTGTCTGTGATAATGAAAGTCCGCCATATTTACGTGTAGTCTTCGACACATAACACTCTCATTTTTCTGCCATTGTCTTCTTTGAGTAACTTAGATTTAATACAACGTTTCTATAATTGGTTGTTGTGTTCTATGTTCTATGTTCTACGCGGAAAACAGTTTCGGAAAGAAAGCTGAAAAACACTCGGCAAAAACAAAGCAAACAAACTACCAACTGGTCTGTGGCAACATTTAAAGATTAGGTGGAGGAAGATTAGCCGGTGGAGGCCTTGGAATATTTTATATCGCATATACGTGCGACTTCAGTTATATTTAAAAATCCTAATCGTATTGAGCAAATTACTAGCTACCAAATTCATTGTAACACATGCATATACGATGTAATACTATAAAATATAGAAATAAAGTAAATACTAGATAGGAAACTTGATGACGTGAGTATGGCAACTTAGTTGAAATTAATGCATTTAAACATCTTTATATATATTCTGTATTTTATTGTCGATTTCAGCTCACTCACTTTTCAGCGCTCGGTTTTGAAGGTTGTTGCCAAGTTTTATGCAACTACGTTTCCAAATTTGGATGTTGATGTCGAACGGTTCAATTTGAAGCTTGAATGTTCGATTCGAAGTTAATATAAAATTTCAGAATGACTAATCATATACTTTCCTGAAGATAATCTAGCAAGAGTTAGCCTGTGAACAGGCTCTCTCTGTGGGGGCGGAGCGTAAAAAATAGCCTGCGAACAGACTCTCATGTGAGGCGAGAGCCTGGCTAAGCAAGAGTAAGTGCATGTGGTTGACCGGAGCTTCTCCGTAAGGGTCGGAACTTCAAATCGAACATTCGGACTTCAAATGAACTTCGTAACCAACTTTCCAAATTTGGAAACGTAATTTTTGCAAGGAACGTCCGTACTGCATGCAGGGGCGGCGCGTGGCCCACCAGGACACCAGAAGATTTCCCAGTGGCCCCATGCAAAGTTTTGTAGTTTGTGCCGCTCAAATGTTCGATTCGAAGTTCAGATTTGTGTCATTCTTTGACTATCTCCAGTTCGTAATTTAAAATTTCAAAATGATTAATCAAATATTTTCGTAAGCAAATGTGCAAGACTAGCAAGAGTATAAGTGCGGTCGACCGGAAGTTTTTCGTAAAGGTCGGAACTTCGAATGGAACATTCGGAACTTCAAATGAACTTCCTAACAAACTTTCCAAATTTGGAATCGTAATTTGCCGGGCAACGAACTTCTGAACCGCAAGGGCTGCATTTTTTCGTGGGGTATTCGCAGTCCAGTTATATATAGGTCCGAGTGGCCCCAACGATATGAGGTTGGGCCAAAATGATTTAGACTCCTAGCTGGTTGTCCCCAATGATTTGTAACCACAGTCCACAGCTGCATGCAGCATAAAATTTGAAGTGCAATTTGGATTGTGGAATAAATAACTGACAATTCTTGTGTTTCAAACGAAACGAAAGTTCTATTTGCTTTTTACTGACTTTATGCATGTTAATTTCACTTTCTGGCGAAGTTGACGAACTGCTCAATATTTTTATCAACATGCAGATAAGCAATTTAACGATCTTATCATTAATAATTTCCGTTTTTGTTTTCAGTAATGAAAAGCCTTCTTTTAACGAAATGGACAAATAACAAAATTCGTTATGTCACGAGCAATGATCAGTATAGCCAGCGCTTGTTCTGTTAAGCAACAATGGCACCGAAATTATAATGGAGTGGACAAATGACAGACGAAATTGAACTTTTACCCGCAGCAATTGAGTTCTATGGCTCAGCGCCGGTGGTTTCTTTCCGCGGATAGTAACTCCTGCGATAGCCAATGAATTCAAGGATTTGTGCATGATAGAACTTGTAAATTTATACTAATGACCATTATAACTCCCGAAGGGATTATGTTGATAGAAGAGAATATTCGTAATTTATTTGCATGAAAGCAAAGCTAAGGGGAGGTGACGTCGAAAGTGAATCGAAGACCGTTATTTCCAGGACGTTGCTAGTTTTGATATGTAAAAATGTCGTGTTTTCTCATTTGCCGATTCAACGGAACGGATGAGGCATCACTTGCTCTTTAGTCTTCAAGGTTAGTGTATTGTCTATAAAGCCTGGTTTTCATTAGCCGCAAGAGCCGGCGGCATGCCGGTGTCCTACCAGCGTCCTGCCGGCGACTGCAAGGAATTTTTAATGAACATATGCCGCAGTCACATCGACGGCGCCACTAGAAATGTTGAATTTGGTTCAACTTTCAACGTTCCTGCGGTGCCGCTGAGCTAAGAATGTTTTATTGAAACATCTGACACCGACGTGCCCGCGAGGCAGCCGTCTCTCTAACATCACGTGATCAGTGTTAGCCAATCGAAGTATGGGTAGGAGGCGCCATAAATAATGTCATCATTTTTTCAAGCCACGTACCAGTGTAACTGGAGCGATGAGTGACCCCGGTTACTCAGTCCTTAGGGATCTCCAGGGATGAATAACCCCATAAATTTAAGTAATCTAAAATAAGAAAGGATAACTTACCCCAACACCAACCCTATCCCTAATCCCAACATTAACCCTAACTCTTATAATACAAAATTTCTAATTTTAACTCTAAAAGGTCACTGATATAACTAGGGTGGAATCAGTGGTGGGTCACACAGCACTATATGGGAGGCATGGGTGGCACAAGCTGTTAGCCCCCTGCCTCTCACCGCTGAAGTTATTAAAGTCCAGTATGGATGGCGAAGCTTCGTGAGTAGAGTTGTTGGTTTTCTCTTGTGGCTGTGCTACAAAGTTTTTCACCGCCGGTTCTCTCGTTTCCCTCTCTCCACACAATCAACACCAGTTAATTCCCACCAGTAATCTCCCAGTTAATTAGAACTACAGTTCCATCAAGGGGTGAGGGCTATCAGTATTTTGTTACTTATTTATGTTATCCTTATGGTTAGCACTTGACATCACCATGTTGGAGGAACTTTAACAAAAGAATCTCATTAGCAGCTATTGTATTTGGAGTATCTTTTCCCCCACCATGTTCGCCGTACCTTTGTCTCTAAATCTATAAAGGGATTGATTGCAAACCACCAATTTTGTGATCTACGTCTTTGTACAATTTATTCAGCCAGTAAATTTTGTGGGATTGCATGTATATATTGAAAACATCTAGTATTCTTAATTATGCGGTTTTGTTCTTGAGTTAATTAAGTTTATTCGTCGGATCCTTCGAACCCTATATTAAGGCAGGCATGCATGCATGAGAAGATATGACTGTATGTTGAAGTGAGTATTGGTGAAGGAAATTTTGCTTAATTTATATCTATTATATATATCGAGATCTTTTCGACAGAAGGACGAAGAGTATAAAAACAATTTTGTATAGCCCGAATACGTTGTATATAAAATATGTATGTAGATTATCTAATATAACGTTTAACACCATTCAACTTTAAGTTGAATCGTCACTTCTCTCAACATTCAACATGGCATTGTTAAACATTTATTGGTACTGTAAAGTGTTTGACGAATGATCTCATGATGTGTGAAAACAACTCCCATCACATTTAGCATGAAAATCAAATTACACCTGAACTAGCTAATGAATGCTCATATTAGAAAGATAAGTATTAATATTAAAAACATGAGTATTTAGCATATACCTCGTATAGGTGAATAGTGCGCTTTTTACGCAATGTGATTGCGATCCTGAATCTTGGAAAAACAAAATGGCGGCCAGTTTTGCTTTCGGTTTACAGAAGCAGGATATTTTGTTGATAAACAAGGCTGATGTAGTAGAATAACGTGAAAAGTCAACAAAATAAAGTTGAAAAGTGTTAACAGGTTAAGTTTCTTTAAAATTTTCTAGCCATTATTAATATATTCAAAATTAAGTTGTAAAAAACCGGCTATTTTGTCGACAAATATCGAGTACGCCAAGTTGCTAGTTCACCTCCACGTCAATGAATAATTGTTAAATATTCTTCGTAAATACATGCAACGACGACTTTCTAATATTAAATTCTATACTGCGTCACTCGCTTGTTGCCATGTACAAGTCTATTAACATCGCGTTTCCTATATGGTGAATTACGATCTTTTTTAAATATTGGCCTGATTGCAACACTTTGTCGAGTCTCTAGATAAGGCTGAAATTCTTAATCGAACTCTTCCGATAAAGTGGAAATATAATTTTAGCATTTTAAATAAAAATTAAGAGATAGCAGGCGACCAGCTGTTACTGCTGGTTTCTTTTTATTCTATACCAACTTAAACGAGATAATCTTTCAGTTTGTATAACACAACATCCTGACTACATATATTGACTAAATGACGATTTTAAATAAGATTATAGGGATTAAAATTTAAAAGTCCTCCCAAATTATAAAATGCATTGTTTCCTGTTATTTCATTGTCGCCCCCTGCCAACATATAATTCAGTCACTAGATAGACATCAAATTAATTGTAAATGATAATCACTCTTCGTCATATTAGGGATTTAAGATGCATGCTAGGACTCGACGGCGGTTAGAAAGCAATTGTTATATAATTTAAATATTAAAGTCATACTTTACTGACTATTTTGACTTCCAAAACGCCCCATCTTTTGGCGAGTTCACGTCGTCTGCTAATAAGACGTTAACATTTCATATTCAACTTTGAAATTATATTAAGTCTTCGTGATTATTGTTTGTTTTGCCGTTAGGAGTATACGCAAAATAGCGTACTCCTATTTAAACGGCAAAATAGCGTAAACCCGTTTTCAAACTTACGCGACCTGCATGTGGCGTGATGCGAGTTTTATCGCAAAATGCATGGCGGACATCAATACGAACTAACAATGCAATCCATGGGAATGTTGAATACGATGAGAAAGTAAGTTATATAGAGAATAATACATGGATGTGCGGAAATATGAAATTGATTTCGAGTGTTGACCAGGATATCTCACGAGTGAGCGAAGCGAACGAGTGACATATCCTGTTCAACACGAGAAATAAATTTCATATTTCCAAGCATCCATGTCTTGTTCTGTTTATTATATAAAAAAATTGTCCTATTGTCTTGCAAAAATTGCATTAAACTATAATGCTGATTCAGCGATAATCGTCACATGTGCGATTATTTATTATTATCACTTTTATTAGTGGCGGAAAAATCAATAAAACACTCTATTTTATATAATAAATTGAAGTATTTTTAATTGCCATAAAACTAACATGTCGACTGCAATATGTCACGTAAGTTTTGAAAACGGGTGTAATATAGGATGTGACACAACAAGTTTCTTTTATCGAACACTGTTGTATATTTTCGAATGAATTTCGCGTGCATGTGACAGGGTAAACATAAACGAATCGAGTGCATATATATTCAGAAAACTGGGGTGGGGGATTACAAAAATGTATCCATGTAAAAGCGTCAAGCGGGCTTTCTAGTTATTGATGTCTTTAATTACCTAAAAAGAAGGTCGGTGGCTCGGTACGTACCATTTTCCGGAGAACCGAAGTAGCTCGAAATTTTCTCAGCATTATTTTGTAGAGTTCTGCTCATTCTGATGCTTCGATAACTGTTTTGGCAAACTGTTTTAATACTATATCGTTATCAGTTTTCTCAACGCAGTCATTACTGAACAAAATTTCTATGATATTTACGTGGGAAAAGCAATCCGAAGCGGGCCTGACAAAGGAATCATTCTGCGTGGGCCTACCTACATGTACGTAGTTTCGGTATGGAGATAGCGTTCAAGCAACAGCCGAACAATTACAGTGCGGTTAGTTCAGCATCCGTATATAATGCAGTACTAGAAGGTAGTTTCTCAAACTCTTAAAACAATTCATAAGGAAAACACAATGGAAATCAGTTACTGAGATGTTGACGGTAAATGTGGTAATGAACTCCTATAAATTAAGTGAACTTTTACCTCTAATTTCTCTTTAAATACAGTAAACACCCGCGTGTAAGAACCTAGTGATTTAAGAACCTGTAGGCAGAAATTTTGGATTTTAATACCCCAAAATATAAGAACCTGTTTAGCCAACCAAAGCCACAAGGTTCTTATATGAAGAGTCACTTGGAATAATGAAACAGTGCTGTAGCCAAAATGTGGGACTATAAAATATAAATTTGCTATATATTTGGCCCTTCCATAAAAATATCATTACAGAAATTACATACATACAGTATAATCTCTCTATAACAAAGTGGTTTATATATCTGGTCATATAACAATAGCATTTCCCTTAAAGAAATTTTAAGAACCTATTAAGAACCTATTTTGCCTAAATTGTCAGCAATTACCCCCCAATATAAGAACCTATTTTGCCAGACTTGAAAAAATCTAGGTTCTTACACGTGGGTGTTTACTGTATACCGATTCGTTTGTGAAGCTATAAATATACCATACACTCGAAAGCCGTTCATTATCTGATTTAAAAACACCTCGGTGTTTTCACAAAGTGCAAAGATTTTTGATAGATTTATTTTCGCGTGGGACTGGTCTTGTTCGTGTTCCAGCGCCGAGTATACGTCTGTAAATGCCGATTTCCCTAATAACGGGGCAGCAACAATTATACCCAATGACAGAATTTCCTTCTTTTTTAAAGTGCCTATAAACTCAAATAAGATATTACTGATATGCATTCTATGTAATGAATGCCAAAATATTTTCTGACTTGAACTTCTATTTGTTGTTATATTGAGGTTTGTATTTCCAAATGGTTAATGAGGAGACGTCAATGTAGGCATTTGTGAATTTTTTTTTCTTTTCTTATGATAAACCGCTTGAAGATTTTCATGAAAAAAATTATAAAATATAGAATATACTATATTCAAGTATTAACATGTGAATAGACCACTTTCATAATAGCGACTAATTTGAATATTCTTTTATGTGCATCTTGATAAGCCTTTCTGGCCTCGTTTGTGGCACATATTTCAAACCTAGAACAGAGCTACGCTGCGTACAGGTTTGTCAAATAAAACTAAAAACTACAAATTTGATGCTAAGAAATTGCCAACTTTAATTTGAAATGATAAAGGTAATCATATGATAACGAGTACAATTAAGGATTTACACTACAGGTATTTGAAAATTTTGCCAAAATTGCACGAGCCCTTAGGCGAGTGCAGTTTGGCATAATTTTCAAATATCACGAGTAGTGTAAATCCTTAATTGTACGAGCAAAATCAGGATTATTTGCTCATTTATTATATGCATGACAAAATGTATTGTACTTTTTCGTATTCAAAGTTAATATTCATCTCCTTCCTCTTCGCCTTCTTCTTCGACGCTGTCGACGCCAACCTCTTCGTAATCTTTCTCCAGAGCCGCCAAATCTTCGCGAGCTTCGGAGAACTCCCCTTCCTCCATTCCTTCACCAACATACCAGTGGACGAAAGCGCGCTTGGCGTACATCAGATCGAACTTGTGGTCGAGTCGAGCCCAGGCCTCGGCGATGGCAGTGGTGTTGCTAAGCATGCACACTGCTCGCTGGACTTTGGCCAGATCACCTCCAGGGACCATTGTTGGGGGTTGGTAGTTGATACCAACCTTGAAACCAGTGGGACACCAATCGACGAACTGGATGGTACGTTTGGTTTTGATAGTTGCGATGGCGGCGTTGACATCTTTGGGCACGACATCACCACGGTAGAGCAAACAGCATGCCATGTACTTGCCATGACGTGGATCGCATTTTACCATCTGATTGGCCGGTTCGAAGCAGGCGTTCGTGATCTCGGATACGGACAGCTGCTCGTGGTAAGCCTTCTCAGCTGATATGACAGGTGCGTATGTAGCGAGAGGGAAATGGATACGAGGATATGGAACGAGATTGGTTTGGAACTCGGTCAAGTCTACGTTGAGAGCGCCATCGAAACGCAGCGATGCGGTGATGGACGACACAATCTGAGCAATCAAACGATTGAGATTGGTGTAGGTTGGACGTTCGATGTCAAGATTTCTGCGACAGATGTCGTAGATAGCCTCGTTGTCAACCATGAAACAGCAATCGGAATGCTCTAGGGTGGTGTGTGTAGTCAAAATAGAGTTGTACGGTTCAACGACGGCGGTGGAAATCTGGGGTGCTGGGTAGACGGAGAATTCGAGCTTCGATTTTTTGCCATAATCAACAGAGAGACGTTCCATGAGTAAGGAAGAGAAACCGGAACCGGTGCCGCCCCCAAATGAATGGAAAATAAGGAATCCTTGAAGTCCGGTACATTGGTCAGCCTAAAATGAAAACCAGAAAACTAAAGCTCGATTTCGCTCAAAAAAATAAACGTAAATATACAATGTACCCTTTTAAAATAACTACAGAAAAGCGTCATTTTCCGCACTTGACGTCACTACAGTTTGTTTTCGTATCTACTGCGCATGGGCGAGTAGAGACATTGCTGTCGTACGTGTAAGTTAAAAGTTAAAGTAGAAGTTAAGTTAACAAAAGAATGCCTTCGGAGCCAATCAAAACATAGAATAAAACAATTGACTCACGACAAGTCATTGTTGACAGCATGGAGCGAGATATTCAAGGAGCGGGATATTCAACAAGAGGAAATTTTTACAAATTTAGTAAATATTTAATTGTGATGTACTAGACGTTGTTGGAATGATGATAAAAGTTTTTGAAAGCAAATTAATCGGGTCGTTGCGTTAAGTTATTTACAGTTTTTGATTTGCACTTTTCGTTTGGAAGATATCGCTCTTCAAACATTGCTATTTATATGAAAAAGCCGCAAATTAGAAAGGCCTGGAACGAGCCACCTTGTGACGTCATTTAAGAGACGAATCAATGTGTTGGGGAACTTGTAAACACTGTAAACGCAGTACAGGTGCAATAAAAGTACAAGTTCTCTGTGTGATATTCATATTTACTGTCCGTGATGTGGTTTAATTAACACTTCAAAATGTCAGAATCAGATTCTGGCTCGAGTTCACGATCTGAAACTGAAGTTCACGAAGATCTACGTGAAGGACAAGATGAACTCGAAGTCGAACCCAACATGGCGGATGTGAGATGGACGTGCAAAGTGATTCAGATGATATCACTGGAGCTTACGCGGACGAACCTATTGCGGATGTAGTATAATCTGGGAATCGAAGCTTCAATTAAGTCAAATTTTGTGAGTTGTTAAATGTTAATTTGATTGACCTACTTAAAGCTTTACTACCATACTTTAACGACTATAGGTTTTTGTACCTAATAATATAGAGGGCAAAATTACTCGAATACGATTGGCTAATGAAGAGGGCATTTTTTTGTAATTCCGGGCAAAATTACTTGCACTTGATTGGTTCCTTGATCAGCAGTTCTTGCATGTGATTGGTTGCTTGGTGACTTAACAACAATGAACCTCAGAGGACTGACATTTTTTTCAACAAATCTGAAAGGTTTTTCGGTCTGAAAATGCTTTTTTGTTTACTTTGAACCAATTTAAACCATTGAAGGAGTGTAAACTATTAGTGAAAATGAATACACTAGAAAATTTACGAAACTTTTGCCTGTGTTTACAAAAAGAAAGCTACATGCACAGCGATAGAGCGAGGGAAATTTGGAATGTTGCTGAGCACCAACCGTGATAAGGTACACGAACCCCGTCATTTTCTGGACATAATATAGCTCTTGAATAATTTTACCTGCTATATTATTAACACCTAATCGCACGAGTTCTCGTAAAAATAAGGTTTAATTTCACTCGACACTCGTGTTTTCAAAATCTTACAAATTACCCCTCGTCGCTTCGCGTCAAGAATCTTGTTCAGCTATGAATACAAGGTTGTTACAAGTACACAGTTGCACGATTGTTTTTACCATAGTAGCTATATGCATTAAATGCAGTAGATACCTGGGCGTGCCTATTTTTTTGAATCATTGTAAAAATACAAAAACCTAACAAACGCTTCCAAAGTCAATTCCGTCCCCAAGGTGAAGGCGCAACAAAATGGTGGCTGCGCGAGATAACGCATGCCCATGGGGCAATGGATGGATTTTGCCAGAATCACGTTAAGAAATATTTTGACTTCCCGTGTCAGTAATATGGTACTTTGCTTCATTTCACAGTCACAGTTTTCAGCCAAGACGCACGTTTTCTTGCTTAGCCGCTAATGCATATTTTGTTTTGAACCCATTTGATTTCGACTCAATCCTCACCGCTGCTGGTTTTACAAAAAATGACTCGACTCAAGTTGAGTCACTGTTGCCACTACTATAAATCCTAAATGCCTTGTCCTTATGTATACTGTCGTGAATGCCCCCGTTTAAAACAGCTATCCACCACAAATCACGGTGTTTTAAAGAAATAGGAACTTTATTAACAATCCCAATCACATGCAGTATTCACAATCACTTCACAGTCAACAAAAATATAGTCACAATACATGCACACATATCCTGCCTTAACAACTATTCAAGGTCAAATGCGAACTTGCCCCAGTCCCCGACAAGACTAGCAGCGCTGACCTATACCGAGGCTGTCCCAAGAGCTTAGGCCAATGGAATTGAGGTTTCAGTTTACCGTCCATATACAGAACTTGTGACTAAGGCCAACGGAATTGAGGTTTCAGTTTACCGTCCGAGGATTTTCAAAATGTGATGCGGCTTTTGTTCATTATTCATTGTTCATAATTTGAATCATATTCATTTATCTTGTCCGAAAATATAAAGTGAGGACCATCACCCATCGTCATTCCTCAGCGGTCAGGCCCACGGCCCGACCCATCGTACCCTGGATGCCAGAGTAGTGATATCGCGGACGTATCGAAGGCTTCGCTATTTATTAATAAAAAGTGTATACACGCTGTGCAAATGATGTAAATAGTATATTTGAAAGTCCTGATGTGGAAAATCTACCAACAATGAAAATTATTTTGAATAATGAAAAATTCATGCGGTACTTTCAAGCCCATGCGGGCGGTATTCTTACACTAGAACAAAAACCTGAACATAAAGGAAAGGGTTCAACCCCTTGGTTCTATGACCACTACCATTCCCCAAGTATACATACATTGGTTTGGAGTTTAAAATTGAATAGGAAGACAACAAAAAATAGTTGAAAATAACACTATATGTCATATATGTCCCAATTGTCAGATATTGGGCAGGGGAAAGTTGTTAAAATATTTTGTATTGATCAGTGTTTTTTTTTGTTAACTTAATAACACAACAGTAATAAAAAAAAGTGGCTTAAGGCCCTGTTACACGGTGCAATTCTTCATGCAACTAGTGTCTTGCAATGATGACTCATGCAGCATTCCAGTTGCAAGACAGGGGGTGTTGTTACATGCTGCAACTCGTTTATGCAATTTTCCAATGATTTGGATTTTGATAAAAGCAGGTAGACTGGGGAGAGACTTGATTGAGTGCCAAATCATAACAAAATATTGCGAGACAAGTTGCTGAAGGGGTGTTACACAGTGCAACACTGAAACAAATTGCTGCAATCGTTGCAGAAAGTAGAAGTTGATTCTACTTTGTGCAAAGATTGTTGCAACTTGTCTCGAAACAATTTTGATCATTGCACAGCATGTTACACAGTGCAATTCGTGCAACTTGTCTAATATTGTCAAAGCAATTTAATATATATGAATTTCCAAAACCCTCTATTATAGAAAACCAGAGCGGTTCTGGCAAAATCAACAGACTGCAGTATTGGCTTTTCAGTATGTACATCGAGGTGTATGATACAGTACTACATATTCACCTATCAAAACAATTTACTGATCAATGACAATGTCCAATTTTCCTTGGGAACAGAACAGGTTTTTGCTTGATGTGCTCAAACCAATAAATCACTGTCACAAATGCACCCTAGCAAATCATGTGTTCATGATCCCACAATGTTAATTTCAAATCACTGTTTATAACTTTGGTGTTAAGCTTGCCCTTGGTGGTCTGTGGTCTACCTCATTGCTGGTGGTATAAAACATGTAAATTAGCTTTCAGAATTATTTCAAGTAGGCAGCTGTGATGAGAAAGTAGGCAGCTGTGAGGTGGGTTTTTATCTTTAAACTACAACTAAAATTAATATATGTCAATAAATTCATACACTTGACTACCAAATATGTTTAATATGCAAATCAATAAAAATAATGATGTGGCGTTTGTTAGACATCGGATGAGGGATCAGATTTCTCTGATCGTAGCGCGGGCTACGGGGCCGAAGGAAACCCGAGCGCGTTCCGAAAATGAAATAACAGGGGCCGTAGCCCGCACCTGCGATACGCTAATGAATATACTGCATTATTCAAAATGGCTGAATATAAATGAAGGAACGCCGAACAAAGAAGAAGAAATACAGGTCAGTCTGACTCGCTCCCTTGGTTTGGGACCACAAAATTATAAAAAAGTACAGTACCAGTAGTTGAAAGATGAAAGTAGAATCCTTGGTCTCTGGTCTTCGTGATGGCGTCGTCTTAAGAATTCAACAGATTACCCGCACCACCCTATTACCTGCACTAAAATTAAGAGATAACCCGTGGGTTATCGCCCAGAAAATACGGTATAGCCAATCAGAAAATTCATTCATGTTAGGTAGGTCTTACTGTATAATGCACCAGTCAATGTAAATCCCCACCCACTCTGGGAAATAGCGTGGTAAACATGAACCATTATCCCTAGCTCCCCCAGGACAATAATTAAATTCCAATGTCACAGCATGTCCCCAGTTTCTTTATTAAAACATGCAAGAACAAACAACATAAAATTAATGTAGAATTTCAACATTACTTCTTTTTACATTTATATTAAACTGTGTTAAGTCTCAGTTGGAGTGCACTAGTCACATGGATTTCCCCAAGAATATGGGGAAAAGTATCTGATTAGTCATTTTACACAGTTAATTTTTCCCACCAACTAGGTACTTGAATTATTTTGTCAACAATGTTTGGTTGTCAATGATGTAGTGGTGAATTCTCCGCTGTTTCCCCAACCTACTTGGTAGCAGGGAATGACAAACTAGTGAATGTCACGTCATTGTCCCAGCCATTCCCCACTCTTTCCCAGGTTGAGGGGGGTGGGGATTTACATTGACTGGTCCATAAAGTACAACTAATCAATTATACAGTATAACCATTTGTTACTGATGAGTGCTAAAAGTGCTGCCAAAAATAGCTTTCAAAAAGCTGGAAATGTCATTTCAGAGACCCAAGAAGTAAAAAATTCCGGGGGAGGCATGCCCACGGACCCCTTAAAAAGCTCGGGCAATCTCGACGTGTATTATCCATCCAAATACCATTGAAACTAACCACCAAAACTCATTTCCCCGAAGATATAAAGGACACTTCACACTTGAACTTACCAATTTACGAACTCTGTCCAAAACGAGGTCTATGAGTTCTTTCCCGACAGTGTAGTGGCCACGAGCATAATTATTGGCAGCGTCTTCTTTCCCAGTGATCAATTGTTCGGGATGAAACAGCTGTCGATAAGTACCAGTTCGAACTTCGTCTATATACAAAAGATTTAAAAACGCAAATACATGAGCTAAAGTCGTTTAATTGCAAGCGTAAACGGAAAGTAAGTTGTTCTAATTTTGTCTTTGGACCTTAATTTTGTCTTTATTCAAACTGTCATGAGTCGGATCTCATGAAATCCGAAGACGAACGAGATAATCTATAAATTCTAACTAGTCATATAACATGTACTGTAGTAATACGACGACTTACCGATAACAGTAGGTTCCAAGTCAACAAATATGGCCCTGGGAACGTGTTTGCCCGCACCAGTTTCACTGAAGAAAGTGTTGAAGGAGTCATCTCCACCTCCGATGGTCTTGTCGCTTGGCATTTGGCCATCGGGTTGGATGCCATGTTCGAGGCAATACAGCTCCCAACAAGCGTTGCCCATTTGGACTCCGGCTTGCCCGACATGGATTGAGATACATTCACGCTGTTAACACAGATCATGAGCGTTTAGTACATGTGAAATTATTAGGGGAAAGTACAAAATTTAAACCGAGGTAGTAGAGAAACCGCCTTGTGCCACGAGTCAGACAAATCACAAACGAAACATTACTAAACGAAACATTACTACATAAACTAGAATAGGATCTTTATATAAGAAAATCAGAGCTATTAAGTAAGAGCTTACCATTTTTGAATAATTTGTACGTTGAATACGAACTTGTTTGAGGAAATGAGCCTGTGTTCTTGCGAAGAGTAAAAGCAACGACACTTCGCTATAACAGTCGATGTTGGAACTTGCTCGCAGTCGCGTCTCGCAATCAGGTTAATACGCAATTACCGGTTTTATCTGTGACGTCATTCGTCTAATCTTTTTCAGCCAATAGGATAACTCTCTGATCTTGAACCATTTTCTGATTGGCTTAGAAACGTAATCGGGGTTGGGTCACTGATCTCTATAAAAGGACTGCATAGCGCATCTATTGTTTCTCGCGCCCTGGTTTTGATGCCGGAAATGAGCAGCGGCGGCCATCTTACTAGGACCCACTTGGGTCCTAAACAATATGGCGTACATAGGAGTGGAAAGCAGTTTAACGACGTTTTTCGCCAAATTCGAGAAGTTTGCTAAGATTTACCACCGAATTAAGGTTCGTAATCTTATTTTATGTAATAGTTAAGTGTTTTCAACTCTTTATTCCTTTTACAAAGGCTTTTTTTTGCGAAAGATATCTGCCTATGTATTTGCTTCACGAATCACGGTATTAACAAAATAGTCGGTAAACAAATGTCTTCCAAGTCCGCATGTGTACTTGTTTCTCTCTTTATTTTGTAGTATGAACGCCGTATTATTAAATGGTTTACTGTGATGGGTTTCCTTTAAGTTTTGATTGATTTATTGCCGAGTAATCCAAATGAGAATTCAAATTTGGAAAAGTTCTAGCGTAAAACCTTATAGTCCATTTGCCACCTTTAATATGTTTCTTTAGGCAACCTTGTTGCCATCAGAAGTTTATTGTTTTTTTATGGTTTTGTACTCACATGGATCTATAGAAATAAATCAGCTTGCAATGCAATTTATACAATAAAGGCCTTCATGGAGGCATAAATAATAGTGAGATATTATAAAGTATGACTTGTCTTTTTGAGTTATACCACTAAAGTTGAATCATAATTTTTGCTTTAAATGGTCGGCTTTTCAATGAAAACCAGCTAAACTTTACATTTTTTACAAGTAAATGCACCTGTTGATATTACCATTTCTGCAGAGTGTCTGGGATGCCAACTAAAACTCTAACAGTATCTGCAAGTTTATTATTACATAAATGAAATATAATATAGCCACCTGCAAATAAATATTCACAACAATACAGCAAGAGCATTTGCATAATCTATTTTTAATATTTCTGTATTTGAAAATACATTATTAATTCTCTTGTTTTGGTTGAAGCTACTTTCAATGACACATCTTGATGTTCAGGGCTTCTCATAATCCCATCACAGAATTCTCTTGTCAATATAAACTCTATGTTTTGGGGACTTTTGCCCTTATCAAATATGACTCAGTACAGCAAAATTTGGGTTTGCCATCTTGAGAAGGAAACCACAGCCAACCTTTGTGGTAAAAACCCAGTTAAAAAGTCAGTTACTATAGTGTTCTTTGGAAGACAAGTAATGCTAATTGTGGTAAAAAACTAAATATTTATAAATATTTACTTAAAATTATAGAAATGCAACTCCACATATAGAAGCTTTTAATATATACATGCATACAGTATTGTAAAATTATAGAAATGCAACTCCACATATAGAAGCTTTTAATATATACATGCATACAGTATTGAAATCTCTCTAATTATTGAACAGCAATAACTATTACAATAACAGAGCAAATGTTACATAGGGTGACAATCTGTATCCAGATTAACACCTGAGCCACTGGATTACAAAATAAAATACATGTATTAAAAGCTGATACTAAAGCCAAGCCAATTACATGTATGTGATTGTGTACAACCTGTAAAGGTAATAAACTGAAGATTACAGTCTACTAAGATGATAGAGCAAAGATCACTTGCAGCAAGTTTTGATGACTAGTGAGATATGCTGAACTATTGAACTAGATAACTTAAGCAAGGGTAGCAAACTGACAAATACACATGCTGCCTGTGGTGATTGAAAGAGTCAAACTGAAAATACTACATTAGAAAACCATGTGAACCACTGAACCATTTGAAGGAGCACAAACTTATCTTTGGTTATTTAAAAATTAGAAACAATACTAATGCCAAGTCTTGACATTAACCTAGCAGATTATAGACAGTGTATTATAAACTCAAGCATCTAATTTATGGGTCCATGGGAGTGTGGCACCCATTTATAGTCAATGAGTCATTGACCAGTTAGTAAAATCAAGGGTCCAAATTAAAATACTAATTCAAAAAGACAAGTTATAATTCATATCTCACTGAATTTATGCGTTCACGTTAAAGATTTTTACTAAGTTATATAAATTGCATGTATAAGGTTAAAGGTTTTAATTATGCTAAAACTTTTCCAAATTTGAATTCCCATTTGGATTTAATAATCGGCAATAAATCAATCAAAACTTAAAGGAAACTCATCACAGTAAACCATTTAATAATACGGCGTTTATACTACAAAATAAAGAGAGAAACAAGTACACATGCGGACTTGGAAGACATTTGTTTACCGACTATTTTGTTAATACCGAGATTCGTGAAGCAAATGCATAGGCAGGTATCTTTCGCAAAAAAAAGCCTTTGTAAAAGGAATAAAGAGTTGAAAACACTTAACTATTACATAAAATAAGATTACGAACCTTAATTCGGTGGTAAATCTTAGCAAACTTCTCGAATTTGGCGAAAAACGTCGTTAAACTGCTTTCCACTCCTATGTACGCCATATTGTTTAGGACCCAAGTGGGTCCTAGTAAGATGGCCGCCGCTGCTCACTTCCGGCATCAATTCCTGAACAATAGATGCTCTATCCAGTCCTTTTATAGAGATCAGTGGGTTGGGTGTGTGGGTGGGGGTGGAAAAACCACAAACGAATTGACAATTTGCATTATAGCAATGCATCATGGGAAAAATGGTAGCGCTTCACTTGCAGGCGAAATGGCCGCCACGAAGCGAGCATTTTGCTTGTGAGAAGAATGGATTCTTTTAAGCACATTTTTTGTAGCGCAGGAGAATTTCGAAAAGGGTAATGTATTTGTGGGACTATAAAGAACGTTGTGTGCCAAAGACAGTGAAATCAGAGCAGAAATGAACGAGAAAATTGCTATAGAGCTATTGAAAGAGTGAAGAAATGGAAGAATATGCGAGTAAATACGTTCCAGAAGGGAGGTTCTCCCCGACGTTTTCAGGTGAGTAAGCTTAGTGAACATAGGACAGCTCATCGTTTTTCCTCACAGACATGTGTGTGCTGTTTTTCTATCGCGATCTCGTATTTTCTGAATTACCAAGTGTCTGTAATGATTTTTTTCGTTTGTTGAAATTGACAACCTTTGGCGATGATGTCTGTCATTCGTTCGATTTATAAGCATGTCCTCTGAAGACAATGTTTTGAAAGGGTCTTTAAATTTTTTGGCGCGAAAACAAACCGGTTTTATCGGCAACGGCTCTGGCACTTTGAAAAAACACCAAGAAGAAAGCACTTTTGCCTGGGTTTCTACTGTTGTTTTTCTGTGCTGTTTCCTTTGTTGTGGTCGGTTAATATCCTGTCAAATAAACCAGTAGGTTCTAGAACTATTGTAGGCTGTAAATACATATTCATAACTATAAATTCGCTTAAAACGTTGAAAATTTACCGAGTTTTGTTGCTGTGTTGTAGGTAACAAGCTTTGTAAAACAGTGACTTGGAAATTTTAATTTTAGGCTAAACACTGTACGACATTCTTTAACTTATTAATTTCGAATTTTTCTCAGTGTTCTATTCATAGATAATATAGTAGATAGTATATTGTTTAAAATTTAGGTAGTTAATAGTTGATATAATCTTAACTTTTGCAAATTTTAGGGGGGGGTTGGAAAAACGAATTGATAATGTTTGTACATGCGTATTTAGAACGTATTTATAACATTAGCCAATGAGATCGCTGCGTTCGTATTTTTTTTTTCTGAAGAGCGTGGTGGCAGGCGTTTCCTCATCTCGCCTCGCCCACCACCGAAACGCCAGTCTTTACCAGTCTTTACCTAAAAAGATGGTCAGTGGCTCGGCACGTAACATTTTCCGGAGAACAACGGAAGTAGCCCCAAATTTTCTCAGCATTATTTTGTAGAACCTTACTATATTTCGATTGTTGTTTTAATACTATATACACAGTATATATATTATTTTTCTCAACGCAGTCATTATACTGAACAAAATTTCTATGATATTTACGTGGGGAAACTGAAAAGCAATCCGAAGCGGGCCTGACAAAGGAATCATTCTGGCGTGGGCCTTACCTACATGTAGTTTCGGTATGGAGATAGCATTGAAGCAACAGTCGAAAAATGATGACAATGCGGTTAGGTTCAGCATGCATATAATGCAGTACTAGAAGTAATATTTCATAAACGAGTGGGCGTGTTTTACCAGGGGTTACAAACACGAGAGAACAATGAAAATTTCGAGGTAATAGGCCGAGTGATTTTTGTTGTTCTCGAGTGTTTGTAACCCCTGGTAAAACACGATACACGAGTTTATGGGCTTCTCAATCGTCTATTATAGTAAAATTCACGAGAACTGCCTTCTCAAACGAATTATTTAATGTCATATTAAAGGAAAACACAATGAAAATCAGTTACCGAGACGTTGTTGGTAAATGTGGTAATTAATAAACTCCTATATACTAGTTACTATCGCAAATCAAGTGCTGCAACATTTAGCATACTCCGCAGGCAACTCTGTGCAGTCCGTGGCCAACATGACACCCACTTGCCCGACTCCACCACGGTTAATAGACTCCACCCAAGTTTGCCCTTAGCCAATGCATTAGCTATGCTTAGCTAAGAATAACAAGCTTCAAAAATCATTAATAATTCATGAGGAAAACACAAAGGAAATCAGTACCATGTCCGTGGTTTTATACCTGATAAAACTTCTTGACGTCAGAAAGAATTGAATACTAATGAACATACAATTTTATATAAAGAATACTAATGAACGTACAATTTTATATAAAGAATACTCATAGGCGGCGGAAGAGAGGTTTGGTTGGGGGGGCTGAACTTCGAGCGCCGAAGGCGCAAGAAACCTCTAGGGGGTCCGGGGGCATGCCCCCCCGGAAAATTTTGAAATCTAGAGTCTCTGAAATGGCATTTCCTGCGTTTTGGGGGAACATTTTACACAATCCTAAACGTTATAAAACCTTTACAGCCCACAACAGTTTTTTCATTATTCTTCATTTTTTTCGGCCTTTCTTATTAAATTCTTGGCATTTCGATATGGCTTTCATAATACTTCTGGTCAGCAATCATCAAATGCTAATACGTGAAGTACTTCATGAAATGAGTTTTGAGCTATCACACGGCACGATTTTCACCAGGATTGTCACCCTGCAGTGATATGGAATTTTCAAAATGCTGTATATCAAAGATGTATAAATATTCAACGTATAATAACCGCTACCTTCGGCGCAAAGGCAGGGGGGCTCAGCCCCCCCTTTTTCCCACTTTTACAAAGTTGGGGGGGGGCTTTAGCCCCCTAGCCCCCCCGGTTCCGCCGCCTATGAGAATACTAATGAACATAACATCCAATAACGAATCGTTTTTGAAGCCATTCAAAACACTCGCATCACGTGTTTTAAATATTACTTCACTATCTATGCTTAGGGGGTGTGCTTGGAACTCGGACTGGCCTGAGTGTTGCATTTCAGTTCTTCTTTACATGCATGAGGCCGGCCTTGAAACTATATAGGCTTGCATGGTTTCGCTGTAGCTTCAAGATTTGTGTCAATTGCCTTACAGCTCGTGACCGCCAGAGAATCATTATTTTATGTGGATTTGACACCAATCTCACTTAAAACCTGAACAACGTATTGAGTTTGAATCTCAGGCCGGACACTGCATGAAAAAGCGGATATTCAGATGTCTATACGTCGGATTACCGGAATATCCCTATAATATTCAGATGTACTTATTCACATGTGTTCTCATCTGATTAATATCTAAGAATATGGCCAATATTCAATCTCTGAATATGTCGGAATAAAACACACATAAATATAATATTCCAAGGTTGAATATCTCTGAATACTATATAAAACATTAATTACTGATGAAAACGATCTATAGTAAAAACACTGCAACCGACCAGAAAATACGATAAGGAATGCGCAAGACATTACTGAACGAACATAGCTAAGCAGGTCTAAGCATAGCTAAGTCTAAGTAAAGTCTAAGTAAATCAAGGCCTTGCTACACAAGTGTTAGTTCTCCCTATCCTGATACATGTTCGGGGTTCTTGAAGTACCTACCTGGCGACAAGCTCACCGCTGGCTTTCATTGGCCGTAAAATACTAGGTCACAAAACGTCATAAATCTTAACATACATAACTCGGCAGAGGTCTGGACACGAGACACAGAACCCAAGATTAGTAACACCGCGGAAAAACGTCTGCGCATGCGCGTGATTCGAGCACATTGCACGCGTCAAATTTGTTCTCAAAGATGGCGGTTGAGGAAGTTTGACTCGGTTTGTGTGTGAATTTGGGAAAGTTTAAAGCACAATTTTTTGCGATCGGAGGACAAAAAAGGTTTGCATTGATTCTAAAGAGGTAGGTTTGTATTCCAAACCTTTAGGATTGATATTTAATAACGATTTTCTTCAATATTATACTTTACATATTTACATTTTGAATTTAATATAATCATTCATCACTTTCAATTCAAGGAAGATACTTCACAAAGGTGACTGTACACAAATTTATTGTCTGGCTTATTCGAGCCTTTATCCAAGCAAGAAGATTTTCCAGATTCTGCTTGGGTGCCATCGAAACAGTTGCTCCAGTGTGTGTTCTTTTATGTTTTACGAAATGTTTTGATACAAACTTTTTGACTATGCAAGCGTTTGCCTTGTGTTTTGTTGGATAACTTTTTTTGCGTAGCATGCATAATTTTTGCGTTGACTATATTTAAGGGTAATGATTTACTCTACAAGTTAAGCGTATGCAAATGCTTAACTCTTTGATAGTTTGCTTAACTCTTGTGTCTTAAGTTCGGTATTCGACAATTTTTCAAGAAATGTTCGCACGCCTCCCGGTCTAAAACGACAATTTTAAATTTAAATTCTGTTTCTTTTTAGATTTTAAATGTTAGAAAACTTTTTATTAATGTCCAAACTACCCGTCTAGTGTATTTTTTTTGTTTGTTTCACTTACCTTGAATAATTAAAAGCCATGTTTTTGTTTACGAAGATGGGATTTAAATTCCCCGCCATTTTTTCTAGTACACGCGCATGCGCAGACGTTTTCCCGCGGTGTTAAGATTAGTGGACACCGCTGCCAAACGTTTTGCGCATGCGCGACGTCCGAGATCGTCCTCGGAAAAAGAGCGGGAAACACTGAAATATTTGGACTGGTCCGAGAGTCCGACACAAAAGTTAAAATTATAAGCATACTACCAAAAAGATAAGGTAGGTAATTTGTGCATGGCTTCCTTGTCAATATTGTAACATATTCTGCATTTACCCCTTCGTAATTTTCTTTACCCTTTTTTTAAAACACAAATGAATAGTCGAGTCTTAGTCTTCACCCTCTGGTTGTTGTCGCCACCGCTCGTTCCCACTTCTGTCGCAATGTTTACTCAGCGAATTCACGCATGCGCAAACGTTTGGCAGCGGTGTTAGATTAGTGTGCTGCAAGAATTAAGTGAACTTTTACCTCTAATATAATTTCTCTTTAAATATACCGATTCGTTGGTGAAGCTATATATACCATACACTCGAAAGCCGTCATTATATCCGATTTAAAAACACCTCGGTGTTTTCACAAATTGGTAAATGTTTTGATTTATTTTCGCGTGGGACTGGTCTTGTTCGTGTTCCAGCGTGGAGTATCCGTCTGGAAATGCGTTTCCCTAAACAGGGTAGCAATAAATTATACCCAATGACAGAATTTCCTTCTTTTTTAAACAGCTTTGAATGCCGTTGCTCTTTGTTTCGCCTAATCTATTGTTTCAGAACTAAAACAAACCTATCCGAATTAAAATATCCTTCGCGAGAAGTCTATTATTTTTGCATCAAGTATAATATTCTATAAAATTTATTTGAGAAAACATGCAAGCGTGAAAATCTCACAGCTTGTTGACAGGATGTGTTTGCAATGAGCTTGCTGCAAAGATGTTAACAAGTTGTGATTTTCTATGTTAGTAGTTTTCAGCTTGAAGTACGTTGGTAAAGTTTTTTTCGGTTAGTTGGTAAAGCTGATGAAAGTTTGTTGTTGTCAACCTTGTAGCAACTTGTTTACTGCAGGGCCGTAACAATTAGTTGTTGGGTCAACTTGCCACAAGCATACGTTGGAGTCATCAACCTTGTTACAAGTTGTCAGCAATCTGCTAGATGGTTGTTTAGGGTTAAACCGGGTTACAACCAGTGCGAATGCATTGCAACGGCATGTTGGAACAGCCTCACACATGTACATGCACTGTATAGGTGTTTTAAATTATATTTCTGTGTTTTTTTCAAGAAATGGATATAGCTTTCTCAAACCAACGGTACATTGTTATCTATTTTTGTTATCTAGAACAGAGCTACGCTGCGTACAGGTTTGTCAAATAAAACTACAAACTACAAATTTAATGCTAAGAAATCGCCAACTTTAATTTGAAAAACTCCGGTACAATGATATCAAACGTGTCGGAAGAATGCCGAAACACACTGAGCATTGTACTTTTTCGTATTCAAAGTTAATATTCATCTCCTTCGTCTTCGCCTTCTTCTTCGACGCTGTCGACGCCAACCTCTTCGTAATCTTTCTCCAGAGCCGCCAAATCTTCGCGAGCTTCGGAGAACTCCCCTTCCTCCATTCCTTCACCAACATACCAGTGGACGAAAGCGCGCTTGGCGTACATCAAATCGAACTTGTGGTCGAGTCGAGCCCAGGCCTCGGCGATGGCAGTGGTGTTGCTAAGCATGCACACTGCCCGCTGGACTTTGGCCAGATCACCTCCAGGGACCATTGTTGGGGGTTGGTAGTTGATACCAACCTTGAAACCAGTGGGACACCAATCAACGAACTGGATGGTACGTTTGGTTTTGATCGTTGCGATGGCGGCGTTGACATCTTTGGGCACGACATCACCACGGTAGAGCAAACAGCATGCCATGTACTTGCCATGACGTGGATCGCATTTTACCATCTGATTGGCCGGTTCGAAGCAGGCGTTGGTGATCTCGGATACAGACAGCTGCTCGTGGTAAGCCTTCTCAGCTGATATGACAGGTGCGTATGTAGCGAGAGGGAAATGGATACGAGGATATGGGACGAGATTGGTTTGGAATTCGGTCAAGTCCACGTTCAGAGCGCCATCGAAACGCAGCGATGCGGTGATGGACGACACAATCTGACCAATCAAACGATTGAGATTGGTGTAGGTTGGACGTTCGATGTCAAGATTTCTGCGACAGATGTCGTAGATAGCCTCGTTGTCAACCATGAAACAGCAATCGGAATGCTCTAGGGTGGTGTGTGTAGTCAAAATAGAGTTGTACGGTTCAACGACGGCAGTGGAAATCTGGGGTGCTGGGTAGACGGAGAATTCGAGCTTCGATTTTTTGCCATAATCAACAGAGAGACGTTCCATGAGTAAGGAAGAGAAACCGGAACCGGTGCCGCCCCCAAATGAATGGAAAATAAGGAATCCTTGAAGTCCTGTACATTGGTCAGCCTAAAATGAAAACCAGAAAACTAAAGCTCGATTTCGTTCAAAAAAATAATAAACCTAAGCCCCTGTTCAGACTAGGTGCCCAGGCGCGGGCACCAATGTGAATACGAACCTCTTTTTTTCCCCAACTCAAACTAATCAAAACTGGGCACCGTGCGTTGAGGTAGTACCCGCGCACCGTGTACTACCTCAACATTAGTGTTCACATTAGTGTACCCGGATACGGACACTAATGTGAACACGTTTTCATAAGTGCCCAAATTGGTGTCCACGATTTTTACTCAATATTCTGGCTTGAAGCCACAAAATGGCTACAAAAGCCATGAAAAGCTTTCTGTGTGAACGCGGATCAGATCCAGGGCACCGTGAATGTAAACAAGTGGCCCGTACCTGAACACCGTACCCGGGCACCTGGTCTGAACAGGTCGAGGGTAAATAGACACATGTACTCTTTTAAAAACTACAGAAAAGCGTCATTTTCCGCACTTCACGTCACTAGTTTTTTTTAACCATTGTAAAAATACAATAACCAGGGTGTGGCGGCTGCGCGAGATAATGCATGCCCATGGGGCAATGGATGGAATTTGCCAGAATCGCGTTAAGAAATATTCTGACTTCCCGCGGCGAGTTCAGCACGCTGGAAGAACCAAAAACATCAGTAATATGATAATTGCTTCTTTTCACAGTCACATGCAGTTTTCAGTCAAGGCGCTCTCTTGCTTAGCGGCTGATGCATGGGCCCGCATATTTTGTTCCCATGCATTCGTTTTCGACTCAATCCTCACCGCTGCTGGTTTTACAAAAAATTACTAGACTCCACTACTATAAATCCTAAATGCCTTGTTCTTGGGTATAGACTGTCGTGAATGCCCCCGTTTAAAACAGGTATCCGCGACAAATCACGGTGTATTAAAGAAATAAGAACTTTATTAACAATCCCAATAACAGTATTCACAAATCACAATCTCATCACAGTCAGAAAAACATATTCACAATAACGAGGCTGTTCCAACACTAGAAATTTTCCTACACGTACAAAAAACCTTAAAACATAGAGTTCAATTGTTTGCCGGACAATGTTTGAAATCTTAGAGGCAATCCTACATGCATATAAGTATACAGTAACCAGTAAATTGTGGATTTTGCACATGTAGATAACATAATCAGGGCTGTAGCTTCAAAATGGTGCAGACTGAAATTATCCACCGACCACAGTATTAAAATGAAGTCTTTAAAGCATGGTAATACTGTAGTTCATATACCAAGAAGTACTATTATGTAAATTAGGGAGAAGCTTGAAAAAATAATTTATACTTGGTTGTAGGGGTAAAGCTTTGCAACAATAAAACCTGAACATAAAGGAAGGTTCAACCCCTTGGTTCTGTGACTACTACCATTCCCCAAGTATACATACATTTTTTGGAGTTTAAGATTGAATAGGAAGACAACAAATCAGCGCTGACCTATACCGAGGCTGTCCCAAGAGCTTAGGCCAATGGAATTGAGGTTTCAGTTTACCGTCCATATACAGAACTTGTGACTAAGGCCAACGGAATTGAGGTTTCAGTTTACCGTCCGAGGATTTTCAAAATGTGATGCGGCTTTTGTTCATTATTCATTGTTCATAATTTGAATCATATTCATTTATCTTGTCCGAAAATATAAAGTGAGGACCATCACCCATCGTCATTCCTCAGCGGTCAGGCCCACGGCCCGACCCATCGTACCCTGGATGCCAGAGTAGTGATATCGCGGACGTATCGAAGGCTTCGCTATTTATTAATAAAAAGTGTATACACGCTGTGCAAATGATGTAAATAGTATATTTGAAAGTCCTGATGTGGAAAATCTACCAACAATGAAAATTATTTTGAATAATGAAAAATTCATGCGGTACTTTCAAGCCCATGCGGGCGGTATTCTTACACTAGAACAAAAACCTGAACATAAAGGAAAGGGTTCAACCCCTTGGTTCTATGACCACTACCATTCCCCAAGTATACATACATTGGTTTGGAGTTTAAAATTGAATAGGAAGACAACAAAAAATAGTTGAAAATAACACTATATGTCATATATGTGTCCAATTATCAGATATTGGGCAGGGGAAAGTTGTTAAAATATTTTGTATTGATCAGTGTTTTTTGTTGTTGTTGTTAACTTAACACAACAGAAATAAAAAAATTATGTGGCTTAAGAAAAAGCAACAATATTGTCAAAGCAATATTTCCAAGACCCTCTATTATAGAAAACCAGAGCGGTTCTGGCAAAATCAAGAAACTGCAGTATTGGCTTTTCAGTATGTACATCGAGGTGTACAGTACTACATATTCACCAATCAAAATAAATTTACTGAATTTAATGTCAAATTTTCCTTGGGAACAGAACAGGTTTTTGCTTGATGTGCTCAAACCAATAAATCACTGTCACAAATGCACCCTAGCAAATCATGTGTTCATGATCCCACAATGTCAATTTCAAATCACTGTTTATAACTTTGGTGTTAAGCTTTAAGAAGTTAGAAACATGTTTTGATGCTCAGTCTTCAAATTTTTGACATACTAATATTAAAAAAAAAGAGTTGTGGACTAGAGCATTTTCCTATCATTTCATAAAACCACACTAAACATTTGTATTTTTTTTCGAAAACCAAAAATTAAGTTAGTATCTTCTTGTCAAAGTAATATTAATATCTGATTGTAATAGACTTAATTCTTGGTGACATTTTTATTTTGTTTCATAATAATAATAATGATAATAATAATAATTTAATATTTATTCAGAGAGCCCATGTCACCAAAAGGTGTTTTTCAACGGGCCATGCAACAAACAAATTATTACAATATTATGAATAAAAACATTAAAACATATATATATATATAATATATATATATATACACATACATATATAAGTTATTATAATATACACCACTGGTCAAAAAGAACTGCTCAAGTTCATTTTGCTTAGCCATTTACAGTTAGAAGTGTGTAATCGCTTTTATTATAGCAATGAACTTTGCATAATCATTTACCTAAAAAATAAATTTCAATAAATTGGAAGGTTTACTTTACTGCCACAATTTTTGATGGTGTTACAGCATAGCCATTTATGACTAAGTTTTAGAAAAACTCTAGTTGTAATCTAGTTTAACAACAGGATTACAAGGGTCACAAACCAAGAAAGAGGCTATAGACAGAAGGCTCATTTGGAGTTTGTACAGGCCCACAAGGCTTGGACAGCTGAACAGTTGAGCAGAATGATTTTCATGATGAGTCAGTCCTGGCATTTTGACCAGCAGTGTATTATATAATAAACTATATCATTATCACCTCCAACACACAAGTTTATTAACACTTGATTACAACTTGAATTGGTATTGCAGAATTAAGCCCAGAGGAATCACTACAGGGGCAGATCATTGCCAGAAATTCGCAACATCCAATTGCGCAACACCCACTGGTGGCCAATTATGACTGATCGAATTCACAAAATTTGTATAGGATTTAATAGGGGAGGTGCATGTTTTTTTGAAATAAATGAATAAATTGTCATGTCTATCAAAATGCGAAGCTGGAACCTCGTAAGGTTAATATTGAAGAACATTATGGGATAAATCTTATCCTATACTTGCAAAATTTCGGGTGTCGTTCAGAAAATATATAAATGCTACTGGTTCTCTATGGATTACACTGTGTCAGTAAGAATAAAACACCTAGTTGCATATTTAAAACCGCTCGTGAAAGAGCTACATAGACAAAGTCAAACATGCGAAGCTCAATCGTGGTAGTAGAAGGTCTGAGGATTCCTGATAAACTAATAGCGTAACGTTTTAATATACTTTCGCTTGTCGTTGACATTGTTGTGTTTTAGGAAGAAGGAAGATATAAGCACAGAACTCCAGAAGAAATGCACGCATTATTTTAGACATATTTGCCGCTGAGTTATAGGTTTTGAACTACTTTTGGACCATCCTAATGAGGCCAAAAGCCAGACGAGGAGCAGCGGGATATCGGGAATTTACCGGATCATATATCAGGAAATATTCCGAATACTCATGCGCTATCACGTAAAACACTGACAAAGACACGTATGTCTTGCAGACTCAAATGTCGCATATTTCTGGCTATGTTTAGGGGGGTGGATTGGGTGACTAGCCACCCCCCATTTGGACTGAAAAAATAAAAAGCACTAAATATTGATGTGCCCTAAATATTGATGTGCTTTTGATGAGAGCTGGTCTGTGGTCTACCTCATTGTTCCCAATCCTCTGGTTCCCAGTATACTTTGTTACTGTCATCGATGATCTTTAGCTTGTTCGAAGACCAGGCAAAATATTTGTTTACCGATAAAGAATGGCCCAGTATGTTTTACAAAGCTCTTGACAAAGCATTGCGATACAAATGGTCTTTCTTAGCTTTTCTCTAAATAGTCCATATTGCAAGGGGTGCAAAACCATTGGGGCGAGCGCTCAGCCATGCCGATTTATCTTTGTTAAAATCATGGTGAAACTCGTAGAGCAAGAAATATATTGCTTCGGTTTTTGTCAAATTCACCTTAAGAGCTGAAACTCTTCAAAAACAGTTTAAATCTAAAGTATAATGATGAAATCACACTTATTTGTTGTGTTTTTATCGAATTTAACATGTAATTTTATTTAAGAAAGAAGAAATTTTATTTGGGTAATTAATTTTGGGCAATTTGACACCATAAAGCCGAAGACTTGAAAGTTGGTTTCTGGCAAATTCTGGTATTTTGGCCACTTATTAAAAACTAAATTTTCAATGTAATATCTCTTCACTCAATATTCCAGAAAACGTCGGTTGTTCTTGCAGTATCACACTGCACAGCAAGGCATTTTGTCTATTAACACAAACAGCCGCGTGCCGTGCCACCATAACAGTGCAGTCACTGTTCAGCTGAGGAAATCAGATCTTCGTATTATAGCGAATATGGTATTATAGTATATATGGATATACTTCTTGCTCTAGGAGTTTCACCATGATTTTAACAAGGATAAATAGGCATGGCTGTGCACTCACCCCAGTGGTTTTGCACCCCTTGCTTGCATCATGGTGGAAATAACCTTGAAAAGGTCTATTATACAGTATAACCATTTTGTTACTGATGAGTGCTCAAACATCTCAAAGACTCAAATATTTCTGGGGGAGGCATGCCCACAGACCCTTTAAAATGCTCGGGCAAGGCTTCAAATTAAGGTGGCTTCCTACGGTAATTTCAATAGGGGACTGGTGACTAGAAATAGTATCGCTACGCATGCGTAAATAGTGATCTTGTCGATTCGAAATTCTATGACCGCGTCGACATAGATGTTAGACTTGTAGACGTTTCCTTCGGTGAATTTTGCTAAAATTTTGTAAATAAGTAGTTTATAAAAAGTTCTAAAGTATATATAATTTAAAAATTTTTTCATAAGACAGAACTTTTTTAAATCGATAATTTTCATAGCGAAACATCTGTCCATACAACCCTCTATGATTTTGTGCATGGATATTCTGCACAACAGTATCTATCATCTCAGCAATTTTTAAAAAATTTCACCGAAGCAAACTGAAGACATGCCGCTTCAATGATGCAATATTTGAAAATATACCAAAGTTCCAACGTCATTATTACCATGGTAACAGCAAATAATTGAACTTTTTGATAGATATTTTATATCTGCGATACCGTAGTTCTGCTATAGCAAGGTCTACTTAGTATTTATCTAACAAACTTTTAAACTTGTGAATAACATTAGATGATGAGCGTATGAAATAGCACGTATTTATTGAAACTATAGGGAGCCACCTTAATGTAAACCCCACGCAGGAGATACGCCGAAAACTTCCGAATATTTCTTATGCGTAAAAACACAAAGCGCCGTTACGCCAAGCACTTTCCCTTAACTAATCTCACGCCGGAGATCTGGCGCCAACGACGTTTAATATTTCTCGACGTGTATTCTCCAAGTTCTGGAACCTTCTCCCCGTCCCCGAGTTCTCGAGCGTGTTGCCGAGCGTGTTGCTGAGTAGACTATCCAAATACCATTGAAACTAACCACCAAAACTCATTTCCCCGAAGATATAAAGGGCACTTCACACTTGAACTTACCAATTTACGAACTCTGTCCAAAACGAGGTCTATGAGTTCTTTCCCGACAGTGTAGTGGCCACGAGCATAATTATTGGCGGCGTCTTCTTTCCCAGTGATCAATTGTTCGGGATGAAACAGCTGTCGATAAGTACCAGTTCGAACTTCGTCTATACAAAAAAAACGCAAATACATGAGCCAACTTTTGTCTTTCAAACTGTCATGGGAGTCGGATCTCATGAAGTCCGGAGACGAACGAGATATAAATCGACGAACGCTTATAAATTCTAACTAGTGTACATGTAGTAAATACGACGACTTACCAACAACAGTAGGTTCCAAATCAACAAATACGGCCCTGGGAACGTGTTTGCCCGCACCAGTTTCACTGAAGAAAGTGTTGAAGGAGTCATCTCCACCCCCGATGGTCTTGTCGCTTGGCATTTGGCCATCGGGTTGGATGCCATGTTCGAGACAATACAGCTCCCAACAAGCGTTGCCCATTTGGACTCCGGCTTGCCCGACATGGATTGAGATACATTCACGCTGTTAACACAGATCATGAGCGTTTAGTACATGTGAAATTATTAGGGGAAAGTACAAAATTTAAACCGAGGTAGTAGAGAAACCGCCTTGTGCAACGAGTCAGACAAATCACAAACGAAACATTACTAAACGAAACATTACTACATAAACTAGAATAGGATCTTTATATAAGAAAATCAGAGCTATTAAGTAAGAGCTTACCATTTTTGAATAATTTGTACGTTGAATACGAACTTGTTTGAGGAAATGAGCCTGTGTTCTTGCGAAGAGTAAAAGCAACGACACTTCGCTATAACAGTCGATGTTGGAACTTGCTCGCAGTCGCGTCTCGCAATCAGGTTAATACGCAATTACCGGTTTTATCTGTGACGTCATTCGTCTAATCTTTTTCAGCCAATAGGATAACTCTCTGATCTTGAACCATTTTCTGATTGGCTTAGAAACGTAATCGGGGTTGGGTGTGTGGGTGGGGGTGGAAAAACCACAAACGAATTGACAATTTGCATTATAGCAATGCATCATGGGAAAAATGGTAGCGCTTCACTTGCAGGCGAAATGGCCGCCACGAAGCGAGCATTTTGCTTGTGAGAAGAATGGATTCTTTTAAGCACATTTTTTGTAGCGCAGGAGAATTTCGAAAAGGGTAATGTATTTGTGGGACTATAAAGAACGTTGTGTGCCAAAGACAGTGAAATCAGAGCAGAAATGAACGAGAAAATTGCTATAGAGCTATTGAAAGAGTGAAGAAATGGAAGAATATGCGAGTAAATACGTTCCAGAAGGGAGGTTCTCCCCGACGTTTTCAGGTGAGTAAGCTTAGTGAACATAGGACAGCTCATCGTTTTTCCTCACAGACATGTGTGTGCTGTTTTTCTATCGCGATCTCGTATTTTCTGAATTACCAAGTGTCTGTAATGATTTTTTCGTTTGTTGAAATTGACAACCTTTGGCGATGATGTCTGTCATTCGTTCGATTTATAAGCATGTCCTCTGAAGACAATGTTTTGAAAGGGTCTTTAAATTTTTTGGCGCGAAAACAAACCGGTTTTATCGGCAACGGCTCTGGCACTTTGAAAAAACACCAAGAAGAAAGCACTTTTGCCTGGGTTTCTACTGTTGTTTTTCTGTGCTGTTTCCTTTGTTGTGGTCGGTTAATATCCTGTCAAATAAACCAGTAGGTTCTAGAACTATTGTAGGCTGTAAATACATATTCATAACTATAAATTCGCTTAAAACGTTGAAAATTTACCGAGTTTTGTTGCTGTGTTGTAGGTAACAAGCTTTGTAAAACAGTGACTTGGAAATTTTAATTTTAGGCTAAACACTGTACGACATTCTTTAACTTATTAATTTCGAATTTTTCTCAGTGTTCTATTCATAGATAATATAGTAGATAGTATATTGTTTAAAATTTAGGTAGTTAATAGTTGATATAATCTTAACTTTTGCAAATTTTAGTAGTAGTTTTATAAAAAGAAACATGTTTATTTTTATCAATTGCATAAGGGGCAGGGGTGGACTGGCTACATCATAGGGGCAGGGCCGGACTAAGACTGTGGGGGGCCAGGGGGCAGGGGCCACATTTTTGTGGGGGGCCCGGGACCACATTTTTTGGGGGCCATTTTCCAATTCCAATCGGTCTTACAAATTACAATATAATAAAATAAAGACACTGAATCACTGGTGTTCACCAAAGAACCCTTTATATATGAGAGAAAAGGGGAAAATAACAAATGACTTTACACAAACGTTAGTAACTTAGTATTAATTGGGTTGTTAAATAAAATACTCCAAAATGTCGGGGGCCCGGGGCCCAGGCCCCGGTGGCCCCGCCCTTAATCCGCCGCTGCATAGGGGCCTGGGTGATTTGCTGTAAAAAGGGGCCCGGTTTCCAAATCAAGTTGTTGTGGGTCCGCATGTGTAGGGGGGTCCGGAGGGATTATTCCCCGGAAAATTTTTGAAATCATTTGGGTCTCTGAAATGGCATTACCCACATCAGTCTGACAGCAGTTTTGAGCAAACTTTTAATAGTTTTAAAACTAGTTCCTTTGACTTTTAATAGTTTTAAAACTAGTTCCTTTGACTCCTAAAGTTGTCAATTCTTTGTCTGACTCCACTGAAGTACACGGTTGATTATCCATTTTATAAATTAATATTAAAACCTATTTCCTATTTACAATTATATATGAGTTATTAATATGCTTTTTTATAATTATATATTTTAGAATTTACTATTTACAGATTTATGTGCAGTGCCTACCTAAACATTTTAATATTAACCATCAAGATTTATAAAACTACCACTAAAATTTGCAAAAGTTAAGATTATATCAACTATTAACTACCTAAATTTTAAACAATATACTATCTACTATATTATCTATGAATAGAACACTGAGAAAAATTCGAAATTAATAAGTTAAAATTTCCAAGTCATTGTTTTACAAAGCTTGTTGCCTACAACACAGCAACAAAACTCGGTAAATTTTCAACGTTTTAAGCGAATTTATAGTTATGAATATGTATTTACAGCCTACAGTAGTTCTAGAACCTACTGGTTTATTTGTATAGGATAAATACCGAGAACGGAGGCTTTAAGCCAGATAGATTTATCTGGCTTAAAGCCGACGTTCGAGGTATTTATCTGATTTAAAACACAATTGAAGAAGGTTTTCTAAAAGATAGCATTAGTACCGAGTGTCGAAGGACATTGTAATGTCAAATGTTAACAGGATTTTATGAAATAATGACTCCAAAGCAACCCTTTGAATAATAGTTTATTAAATAACTTGAGAAGTACATAAAGGTTCATTGAACACATACACAGACTTCTACAAGCTTGTTTGAATAATTAGTATGAATAATTAGTACCAGATCTATCATTACAGCATTGGACATGCGTATTGATGCAGTATCAATCCCACATTTTATGCTCAACGTTTAGCGTAATAAATTGCTGAATCAACCTACAGATTTTGATGATTTTCATTGGTTTGCCTTCCTCTCGTAAACTCTCGAAAGCAAACACTTGCTCTCCTTCCCGTATGTGGGCGCTACCGGCGTTACCATACGAGATAGTTGTAGCAGGCACCCCATGAATTGGGCAATTATAAATTCATAGGGATTCTATATATAAGCCCGGGGCTTATATATATAATCCCTATGAATTTATAATGCAGGATTTATGGGATATTAATCCCGCAAAAAAACAAAGAAAACCAACTTGATCGTGTTTTAAGTATAGGTTAGTGACCGAAACCGAGGTCACTACGCTGGTTATTAACCCCGAGGGCTGCAGGCCCGAGGGTAATAACCAGCGTAGTGACCGAGGTTAAGGTCACTAACCAACTTAGTTTATTCATGACACAGACGATATTTGTCGTTATTTAACAAAAAAATGGTATTCTAGACGTAGTTTTAAAGCGATATAGTAGGTCATTTAATATGCAAGGTCAATAACCTATATATTGACCGCGGCACATCAAAGATAATTTATGCATGAATAAACTAAGTCAGGATATTAACCGACCACAACAAAGGAAACAGAATAGAAAAACAACAGTAGAAACCCAGGCAAAAGTGCTTTCTTCTTGGTGTTTTTACAAAGTGCCAGAGCCGTTGCCGATAAAACCAGTTTGTTTTCGCGCCAAAAAAATTTAAAGACCCTTTCAAAACATTGTCTTCAGAGGACATGCTTATAAATCGAACGAATGACAGACATCATCGCCTAAGGTTGTCAATTTCAACAAACGAAAAAATCATTACAGAACATCCCTTCTGGAACGTATTTACTCGCATATTGGCTTTACTCTTTCAATAGCTCTATAGCAATTTTCTCGTTCATTTCTGCTCTGATTTCACTGTCTTTGGCACACAACGTTCTTTATAGTCCCACAAATACATTACCCTTTTCGAAATTCTCCTGCGCTACAAAAAATGTGCTTAAAAGAATCCATTCTTCTCACAAGCAAAATGCTCGCTTCGTGGCGGCCATTTCGCCTGCAAGTGAAGCGCTACCATTTTTCCCATGATGCATTGCTATAATGCTAATTGTCCAATTTTGTGCATGATTCAAGAGTGTGTTCCGTAAAATATTATTGCAATATTCCTGAAGTTGAACAATTCATTTGATAAGATTCGTTGACAACTTCCTGTTTTAAATTCTGTTTTGAATTTGATTGGTGTTTGGCAAATAATCCTGTTTCTTATTGGTTGTTTAGAAAACAGAAATTAAACCAATTGGTCACCATAGGAAATGAATTTTAAAATAGATCTCGGTGTTTTAAAAATTATTTGAATGTTTGCAAGCACCGTGACAAATTGTAATATATATAGAAGCAGGAAATTGCCTAATTATAAACGCCACGTTCAATTTATTGATCATGATCATCTGTATTTGACATATCATATCGTTACAACGTAGCCCAAAGCCAAAAGCAATGTAACATGAGAACCGTCTTGCGTATACCAAATAATGAAGAAGCTTGAAAAGTTGTAGTTTGCAAATTAAAGCCGCGCATGCAACTATTTATTAAGTCACAAGGTAAGTCTCGTGAGAAATGAAACTGACATTTTGGCATGGTAGCTGGAAGTTGCAGCCGATATCCCATCATGGTTGGTGAAAAGACTGGATAGGAAACTTGATGGCGAGCATATAAACAACCTGGTTGAAATTGACAAGCTTAAAACCCCCTTGTATATTCAAAGTTTAGGATTAATACAACTTATTATATGACACAAGCTACTTCCGGTGGAATTGCGTGCTCTGATTGGATGAGACACGTCACGTGCCGGTCAGTAATTTCCCGGTCCGGATTACGGATTTGGTTAGCCATTTTGTTTACAAAGCCCGTACAATGCAACGAAAGGAAACTTTGAAAAGCCGCAAAAATTGAATGAATTTAGTAAACTAAGCACTAAATCGTGTATGAGTCGGACGATGAACAGTCTAAAAGAGAGCCTTACTATCATGAAAGCAATAGAAGAACAAGAACAAGATTGAAAATGACGATTCTATGTCACGCTATACGTATGTAAAGTATGTTGTTTAATATAATAAACCTCTTATTAACCTCGACCGCTTGGTCATTAAGGGAAATAAATATCAGACATCGGTCTTTTATGTACGAACCTCGCCCTATGGGCTCGGTCTGATATTTTCCCGTAATGACTGCGCTCTCGGTTTAATAAGAAGTTATTAAAATGAAAATCGAACTGCTTGTAAATACGACAAAGCCACAGTGCGATAAAATTCACGTCTATTCTTACTCATTTTAAAAGAAAATATCAAGGTTTACTAGTTAAAATATGCATCGCGAATTCCAAGCAAAACAAAGTACTATTTCGCGACGCCAGTTTCTTTGAAACAACACAGAAAACATCAAAACAAAGATCAACGTTTACCTCGAACACTCGAGGTTTGTAAGGCGATAAAATCATTTGAAACATCAACATAGTCATCTGAATGTGAGAACATTAAGAATTTGAAGAAAGTTCACTTAAAAACCTCAGTAAAACAAGCATACTCATGCCATTCGTGAAACTAGGTTTCAACCATTTTGCAAACTGAGACCCCGTTCACACGAGTCCGGAGCGAGTTGAAAACGGCGCTAAAAGGTTGGC
Organism: Paragorgia papillata; assembly: GCA_035771165.1. NCBI lineage: Eukaryota > Metazoa > Cnidaria > Anthozoa > Scleralcyonacea > Coralliidae > Paragorgia > Paragorgia papillata. The sequence goes on along the minus strand of JAWNZC010000445.1, from coordinate 511,567 downwards.
ACCCGGCCCAGACCAACACCGCTGCCAAACGTTTTGCGCATGTGCGACGTCCAAGCTCGTCCTCGAAAAAAGAGCGGGAAAACACTGAAATATTTGGACTGGTCCGAGAGTCCGACACAAAAGTTAAAATTATAAGCATACTACCAAAAAGATAAAGTAGGTAATTTGTGCATGGCTTCCTTTGTCGATATTGTAACATATTCTGAATTTACCCCTTCGTAAGTTTCTTTACCCTTTTTTTAAAACACAAATGAATAGTCGAATCTTACTTAGTCTTCACTGTCTGGTTGTTGTCGCCACGGCTAGTCCCCACTTCTCTTGCAATGTTTTCTCAGCGAATTCACGCATGCGCAAACGTTTGGCAGCGGTGTTGCCCAGACCCATACGCGCGGGGGAAGCGAATGGGTCTGGGTACGAGATTGGGTGTCGTTCTACGACGCGGCTAACTCGAGGACGCGGCCTTAAAAACGTTAAAACTGCACTGCATTTAAAAGAAGACTCGGTAAATTAACTGCCGTATTTCATTCTTGCTAAAACGGCTGTAGTGTCTGAGCTAAAGTCGACGTTAATAAGTAACAGCTCTCACTTCTCTGCGTGTTCGCGTCGTTTTGAAGACGTGAAAATGCTGAGAGTGGCGTTGTCTGGGATTACAAATTATTCATTCACTTGGTTTTTATTAAGAATTATTTTGTTTTTAAGGCGCGTCATCGAGCTTGCCGCGTCGGGGATTTAATTAAAGTCCCTATAGCAACCTCAATGTTATTCAGCTTCATATTCCATGCAGTGGCGCTTTTAACTTTATTTTATGTACATGTATTCATATTGTGATTCACAGTTACAATATCATCTTATTGATTCTATTTACGCAAAATTTTTACTCAACTCAGTAAGCAATAGTTTTCGAAATATTTTAAATACCGGTAGTTACGCTCAACTGCTCAAGGTCAGAGGTCAGCTCTCCAGATTTGGGAAGCCTGATCTCTGATTGGTCAATGTACGGAATGGAATGTGGCGCTCGTTTGAGCAGACGTGGTAGGTGGAGGGAGGCCGAGCCCTGGACACGCTGCGAGGGAGGCTACATTTTTCATGGCTAAATCCACTTGTACGTCTGCGCATGGCTTGAATGCGCTAAAGTTTCAACCAATAGGAAAGCAGAAATCGTTAATTAGTGGTTAGCAGGCTAGGCATATTTGGCCCTGGGTACGAGATTGGGTGTCGTGTGAAAACAAGATCCGGCACTTTTTCGCTCCGTTTTAGTACCCAGTTCCTAAATTTTCAGCTCCTAACCAAACGGCTGGCGTATTTTTCAGCGATGGAAAACTTTATTTATCTGCTGTTTGAACAATTACAACATTATTACAACAATGACTAGGCAGTGTAAATAGGAGAAGACGAAGTCAATAAGCTACAGGTGAGTTCCTAACAGAAAGACTAAAATTGTAAACCTAGAATGCACTATACACCTTGGGGATAATATTCTTTGAATTGCTCCTCGTTTCCATTTACTTTTGACGAGATATGGCTATTTAAGGTGGCTCCATACAGTTTCTTGAAAAATGGAAAATACAAGTTTGAGAGTCCAAAACACGTGCATAAACAATTCGGAAAAACAATAAAACTAAATGTTATGCATAGTTAAACGTTCTGACAATCAAAAATTTGGATATACAGAATTTTTTTTAAATCGGCCTATTGATTACTCATACTTCAAGAAAAGTTTTAATAAAAAAAAATGGGAGGTCACCAGTTTTTCTCGAATTAAATTAGTTTGAAGGGTAATTGGCAGCCATTTTGAAACGTCATTGTTGCCATAGCAACAACTGTTTCTATTTATTTGGTAACAGTTTTTGATTGTCAGAATGTTTAACTGTGCATAACATTTAGTTTTATTCTTTTTCCGAATTGTTTATGCACGTGTTTTGGACTCTCAAACTTGTATTTTCCATTTTTTGCAGGATGTACACCAGAACTGCAGAAGGTTCCAGAGTCGTCTGAACGCCTTCAAAGCTTCGTTAAAGTGCATATGAAACGAAAATTAAGTCTGTCTTATTTGAAAGAACACTTAAAATGATAGAGTAACATCTTTTGAAGTTTTTCGCTTCCTAATTGCTTCGTTCTTGAGATATTTCAGTTTGTTTGATATGCAAATTAAACATTTTAACGTCACATGTGCATAATGAGTTATTGAAAAAAGTTATATCTTTGCTATTATCAAACCAAAATAATTCGAGGGAAGCATGTGCGTGTGTTTCGCCCAGAACACTAAACATGTAGATTTTCAAGTGATTATGTTTGAAAATAGCAAAGAAATATAACGTTTTTCGATAACTCATTATACACGTGTGACGTCGCAACATGTGACATTTATTTTATTTATTTATTTTATTTTAATAACTTTGCCATACACATTACAAACATAAATACAGACATTAAGACAATAGGCTGGGTAACCGCAACAGCTAGTGCCAATTACTGCGGCCCCAAAACAAGTTCGATTTAACTGTTACTTTAAAAATACATAACGATATACAACATATATTAAATACATTAAATTTACTACGATATCTACTAAAAGCAACACGATGGTGGGTTCATAAGGCTTCGAGCTGTGTTGCATTTTAAACATATGCTTTTCCAAATATTATATTATATTTATATCAAACAAACTGAAATATCTCAAGAACGAAGCAAGGAAACGAAAAACTGCAAAAGATGTTACTCTATCATTTTAAGTGTTCTTTCGAATAAGACAAACTTAATTTTCGTTTCATAGGCACTTTAAATTATGACGGCTTCGTACGTGTGAACGTATAAACCACATTTTACCGTTTATTTTCCGTTTAGTTTATGTGGGTTTTTTATTTTATTAAACTAGACGATAGTGAAAAACCCACTGACAACATTTCGATGGAAAATTATTTAAACGTTGTAGAGATATTGATGTTTTTGTAAGGCCAAGAAAAAATAATATATGGGTTTCCGGTTTCCCGGCCCTATAGTTGTTGGCCAGCAAAATGCCGACCCTAGTCTTTTTATTGAATATTTGTGTAACATTGGCCACAGTTGTAGCCTGATTTGCACCTTGGGATAGCAAGCGTGGCGTCGGAATCTAGTAACATGCTCAAAATTAGCTTTGATATAGATGTGCTACCGTAATTGATATTTGGTTTTGGAAAGTAAAAAAATTAAAAAAAAAAAGAATTCCAACCTACCCCACCTAAGTTTTTGTGACAAGAAGAAACCCAGGTGTTGGTTTCTTTTGGCCTAACTGAAACGCCTGCCAAATTCAAAATCGTGCATTGTCGAAAATGCCTTCGGAAAGTGTCAACTGTGACATCGCAGATGACACTGCACAAAAATTGTGATCAAATACGTTTTGTAGATTGTAAAGTGTATAGACGTTTCTTTTTATTACTCAAAAATGCCATACTGAATATTTTTTTAATTGATTTAAATATAAAGCTAGGTTTTCCTAATGTTAAACGTTAACCGAAAAGTTAAAAGTCGCGCGCTAGTATTTATATAAACCTACCTCATACTCGTCGTATATTCTCCGATGATGGTAATAAGCGTACGCGTGGGAAAATATCCTATAAATTTATTTTCTATACCGGACTCGTGTGAACGCAGTCCGAGTGAATGCGATTTAACCAATCAAAAGGATCAAAACACCCCACATGAACACCGCTGCCAACGTTTGCACATGCCTGGATTTGCTAGAGTAAACATTGCAAGAGAAGTGGGAACTAGCCGTGGCAACAACAAGCAGACAGTGAAGACTAAGTAAGACTCTATTCATTTGTGTTTTAAGAAAAGGGTATATTAAATTACGAAGGGGTCATTTCAGAATATGTTACAATATTTGACAAAGAAGCCATGTACAAATTACCTACCTTATCTTTTTGGTAGTACGCTCAGTGTTTTCCCCCTCTTTTTTTAAGATACGAGCAAATCTCGTTCCCAGAGCCCACGTTTCCCTTACCCAGCGGGCGGGAAACGAGAGACGCTGGGATAATCCGTTCACGCCATCACAGGATTCTTGTTATCCGGAAGAAGAGTTATATAGAGTTCACTGTGTTCATCAGCCAATGAAATATCGATGTGAAACGGATTATCCCAGTCTCTCGTTTCCCGCCGGCTGGGTAAAGGGAACGTGGGCTCTGGGAACGAGATTGAATACGAGCTCGGATGTCGCGCAGGCGCAAAACGTTTGGCAACGGTGTCCCCCACATGACTATTAGTTTCCTATCCAGTCCTTTTACAATCCATGATCCCATCAAGACGCTAGTCGCTGCAGTGCAGGCGTTTCAGCCCCCCCCCCCCCCCCCCCCCCCACTACTGAGGTCGCGTGCAAGTTAAAGGGTTAATACATTGATATTGGCCTGTAGTCTTAAATATGTAATTACATCGCTTTGGAAACAAAGAAAATGACGGTGGTTTGGATGTCAGAGGAAGAAATTTTCTCTTAATTAAATACTGATTTGCATGGTTGAGGTGCTTTAACATAAAGTTTATTAACAACTTACACTAGTGTTTTTTATTTATCCACTATCCTAACACCGCAAAGTTTGTTAAAAAAACTTCGGTTTCGCGTCGAAGGCTAAAATTTTGGCATTTAAACCATATAAATGCCAAAAAATATATATATTATAGAACAGTGCTTCTCAACCATTTTTCTCAGATTCCCCATCTGGGCAAGATATTCCTTCGTCACACACCCCTCTCCCTTAACCTGCAATCAGGCCTTCTATAGAGCATGATCGCAGGCTACCTCTATCCTAAGTCCTAACAATAGTATAACACTATAACAGAATAACAGTTTACTTTAGTCAGCTGGTGTCAGATTACACATCTTTTATTTCTTGCCAGACATGGCGCATCTAAATTCTAATTATAGTTGATGATTAAATCATTAAAAATTAATCTATTGATTCTATTCTTTTTTTAACCCCTTATAAAAAGCATTTGCCTCTTTTAATGTCCTTGTTATTCAACTTTAATATACAAATAGCTGGGTTTCCAAAGTTTGACAAGCAGGGATTTCACTGTGGCTCCACATGCATGCTATTTTCAGACTTTTAATGTTCAATACAATTTTTCCCCTTGGAGCAGATTTCTCCATTATTGAGCCATTCACACCCAATTCCCCCTCTCTTTAAAATTCACCCCCAAGACTTTGTAATTCCCCCCTGGGGGAACACCGCTGCCAAACGTTTGCGCATGCGTGAATTCGCTAGAATAAATATCAAGAGAAGCCGTGGCGACAACAACCAGACAGCGACGACTAAGTAAGACTCGACTATTCATTTCTGTTTTAAAAAAAGGGTAAAGAAAATTACAAAGGGGTAATTTCAGAATATGTTACAATATTGACAAAGAAGCCATGCACAAATTACCTACATTATCATTTCGGTAGTATGCTTATAATTTTAACTTTTGTGTTGGACTCTCGGACCAGTCCAAATATTTCAGTGTTTTCCCGCTCTTTTTCTGAGGACGAGCTCGGACGTCGCGCATGCGCAAAACGTTTGGCAGCGGTGTTCCCTGGGGGTGCATATGGACCCCGGTTGAGAAGCACTATATAGAAGAAACTGTTGAGCCTAAAAATTGAAGCAGGTTTGTTTGGACCGATAAATTTGAAATGAATCAGAGGACTAGAGCAGACTGCGTTTTTGCTTAGAATATAGTCTTCAATTTTTACTAAATTCTCACTAGACATGCACCAAGTATACTAGAGCCTTTTTACGCTATAACTTGGAAAAATCAACTGTATAGGTTCTCAAACGCCGGTGTTTACTGTATTTAGAACTAATGCCATTATTTGTCCGAATATTCTAGCTCAATCCCAAAATTATTGTCTTTCCGACTTTCATTATATTAATTGGTCAGAACGGTCTGACCGAGTGCATAAATCGAAAGAGTTCAATATCTTTGAAATACTAGTAGGCAATAGGCATGTCGGGTGTCAGTGTGAAATTATGTATTCCAGCTTATGCATCACTCTCAATTTCAGGTCGATTTTGGTCGGTGGGAACGATGAGACTTTCACGAGCCATCAGCTCGTACTTTAACACGTAAGCAGTAAATCGCCGGCATAAGTTTGTTTCCTCCTAAAAAAAGTAAAGCATGAACACATTAAGAAAGTCGTAAGGTCCTACCAAAAAGTATCTATATACAATATCTGCACGAGATATACTGATATATTGCGGTGCCCTGACGAGATACCTGCTGAAGGCAGCTATAGAGGCAGCTATAGAAGGCAGCTATATAGACGAAGCTTCTTCTTGGCCTAAAATCATGCTAAATTCACCTAGTTTACATAAACAAATTTGTGCCTGCCCTAGATCATACTGACATGCAGGATAATAGAAAAGGCTTTTAAGAAAACTGTTGACAAGCTAGTAAATAAACTTATGACAGAAGCATGTACCTAATTACAGAACAATGGTAGATATGATCAGACTGTCGCGACATTTTGATATATTGATAAAGCTATAGGATGACTAATTGATATTACAAGTGTTACTTTTACGTAGTTTTGGTTATTCTCAGCTATTTGTTTGCATTGCGGCACTCTACAATAGAATAGCTAGAAGCAGCTAGAAAGCTTAACTATAACTTAATATATCTGTATGTTGTATAACATACGTTCGGAATCACTATATAGTAATGCGGTGTTTTAGCGATTAGACGTTAAAGTACGCTTGGAATCACTGGTAATGCCATTTCTCAGTGATTTGACGTCAAAGTACGTTCGGAATTAACCACAGAGGGCAACCGAAAGTAGTAATTAGCTATGTTTTGGCGGCTTTTTTACGACATTAGAAGTCACAGTCGACGCCGTAAATGTCACTAAACATGCAGTGAACCGCGCTTTAGCACTGTGTCTAGTTTTAACGGGATTCAAAATATTGATGTAACAAAACTAATGAAAAGACTGATTGAAAGTCAAATGCAACGAAAAAATGGATGTTTTTGATTTTATTAAACTAGACGATAGTGAAAAACCCACTGACAACATTTCGATGGAAAATTATTTAACGTTGTAGAGATATTGATGTTTTTGTAAGGCCAAGAAAAAATAATATATGGGTTTCCGGTTTCCCGGCCCTAATATTTTTATTGAATATTTGTGTAACATTGGCCCGAGTTGTAGCCTGATTTGCACCTTGGGATAGCAAGCGTGGCGTCGGAATCTAGTAACATGCTCAAAATTAGCTTTGATAGATGTGCTACCGTAATTGATATTTGGTTTTGGAAAGTAAAAAAATTAAAAAAAAAGAAATCCGACCTACCCTACCTAAGTTTTGGTGAAAAAACTCCTGCCAAATTCAAAATCGTGCATTGTCGAAAATGCCTTCTACGTTTTGTAGATTGTACAGTGTAGACGTTTCTTTTTATCACTCAAAAATGCCATACTGAATATTTTTTTAATTGATTTAAATATAAAGCTACAATCTTGGACAAAACCTGTTGAGAAAACATCATCCACACCATCACAATCGCAGATTTAATGTTTTTATATTTAGTAAGGAACTTTCCTTGTGTTCTTACTTCCTCTCCCCCTCCTCCCCCTAGATCAATGTTGTTCTAAACAGTAGGAAAAGCCACTAGCTTGAATTTGAAATCAAGAAATCAACATTGAACGGGGGGAAGGGGGGGGGGGGGGGATTTTTCTAAGAACCATCAAGCGTAAAAACGTGACGTGATTAAGTGATTTCGTGGTGAAATTTCTCAACAGTTTCGTCCAAGATTGCAGATCGAAAATTTAGGTTTTCCTAATGTTAAACGTTAACTGAAAAGTTAAAAGTCGTGCGCTAGTATTTATATAAACTTACCTCATACTCGTCGTATATTATCCGATGATGGTAATAAGCGTGGGAAAATATCCTATAAATTCTGCGACAAACAGATCCGAGTTTTGAAATTGAAGATTCTTTGATACTAACTCTAAAATAAGAACACAAATGCAACAGATATTTACTAGAAACATAAACTAGTAATCTTATACTATTGCAAATGCGGCAGCCTTATTGGCTGACCTGTAGTATAATACGTGCTGAAAAGACTGCATAAAGCGAGTACTCTTCTGAACAACAGGGTACTCAGAAACTGCATATACCTTCGCCAGCGGGTAATTATTGCTAACCAGGCTAGCTCACAAGACCTACACATGGATGAATGAATATCATTGGTCTATTATCAATCTTTCCACAAATTCCCATGAAAAGATGTGCAGTATTTGGTGAGATATCCTGGCGACAGACAGACAGACAGACAGACAGACAGACAGACAGACAGACAGACAGACAGACAGACAGACAGACAGACAGACAGGCAGGCAGGCAGACAGACAGACAGACAGACAGACAGACAGACAGACAGACAGACAGATGTGAAAACATAACCTCCTGGTGGAGGTATATAATCGTAAACAAGATGGTCAATTCGTCAGATACAACCTTGATACAACCCTTTCGCCAAGCAATGATAGCAGAGGAAACAATATTATAACACCAGAGATGCCTCATCAAGAAGTTTCTGTAGCGTTGCTTGATTTTTACGCTGCTAGAAACTGGAGAATCTGTGGTAAGCAGTGAACTCTATATAAGGACTGGAACGATACCTACAAACCAAATTTTGAAGCCGTCATGGAAGCTGACATGCAGGGCGGCCCCAGTCCTCTTTATATGCAAGAAAATCTTTATTTTTTAAGTTATATTTTGTATGAACCAATTACAAAGGAATGCAAACATGCTACAGTACTAGATACTTCTTCTAAAGGCTTTTAGCAGCAAAAACGTAGCTTGAATATTTGACAAAAAACACATTTTGAGTCCGAAACCGCGCGGATCTCTTGATTTTTTGTAGGGCAGCTCCAAGTTTTGAGTCAGTTTAGGTATCAAAAGTCCAGAAAAAAGTCTATGAACTATCTTGAATCAAATAAAGATAGCATTAATCAGGGCTAAAGCCTACTGAAATCTAGTGGCTATAATCTGTCGAGCATGGATGCTGACATGAATAAAAACCATAAATATTAAATTTTCTGAACAGTCAAAAAATCGAACAAAACACAGAAATACGAACCGACAGTGTTTTAAAGGCATCAAAGATAAAAAATATACGTGGTCTTACAATGATTCAAAAGGTATGAGGAGACTATTCATAAGAGCAAAGGCACAGCTTGACAGGGTTGCAAGAATTCATAAAATAAAGACGAATAAATACTAAATATAACCTGAATTTTCGTCAGGAGTTTCCATCAATCCAAGCAAAATTTTGCTTTCGTTTGGCAATATATTTCCTGCTTCAATCTATTTTTGCCAGCAAACATACCTCAGACAGAGAGGACAATGATTCTAATACATACTAGCTTCGTTATATCAATTCAAAAGAAGTTCAACTACAAAAAAATAAAACATTCTCGCTGGGCCATTGTTCTGTTTTCTACCGCTCCTTGGACGTTGGTCAGACGTTCATGTGTTGCCCCCAGCAGCCGGAAGTTTGGCTTCACCCAATCATAGGGCCGACCTTATGGAGGTATCGTTCCAGTCGTTACATAGAGTTCACTGGTGGTAAGTAAGTCTCTGAACTGCTTTTTCCAAGACTTTTATCAAAATGTTATTAATTTTTATCAAAACATTATCAAAATTATAGTAGCCTGCCTCGCATCCGGCTTTTTAAATTATAGGGACTTGAATCAAAACGTAAACAATCCTAAGTATGGACATGCGCAAAACAGACTGTAGTCTCCTTTAATAACGCTTTATCAACTTAGCGAGCAATTTTAGAAATAATGTCTACAACACCTGCTTGGAAAGTATTTATTGCTGTTCAAAAGAGATGCTGCACCGTCCAAGGTGTGTCTCGTGTAGTCAAGTGCAGGACACTGGTTAAAAATTGAACAAAACGAAAAATAAACATACAGAATATGTATACACTAACACATTACACATACTTCATACATGTTCCTCACACTTTCATATATATGCAAACCTATGACTATCAATTTGCAACATTCGCTCTCTATCCGACCCTCAGTAGCTCAACTGTTATAATTAAAGCATCTAATAGGTCATTCAAACGGTTGCACGTCCCATCATTGCCTAAAGCTCAGAAACATTTCTGAATACTCGAGCTGAAGAAAGATCTATCTACCAAACGTCTGTTGAACTATGAACTTGCATGCTATCTTAAGGCTCCATCATAAACGATGTAGCGAGACCTACTGCATGTGCAGTAATATACTTCCTATAAGATTTCTATAAACCATACGGTGTTATATACGTTGCTAAAAAAGAATAAACAATTTCCCGACTAAAACCCTAACCCTAGACACGACAGGATCTAAGAGTAAGACTGCCATTCATACATTATATACACAAAACTTATTGACTAAGCTCTTTCTTGGCAGTAGCCGCCACTGTACTAGCTAGGCCTGCAGGGTCATTTTCGAAATATAGAAACCGCAAGTAGATGGTCAGGTTCAGTTTGTATACATTTTTTCCAATTTTCCTTCATGTAAAACAATGTTTTGATACTTTTGCTCAACCATTTTGTTGTCATTTAACACTTGATACATATTCGCCTCGGGAAACAACGGCGGTCCCAGGGCTACAGGACACACTGTTTCCCTCGGTGCCAGTAAATAAATGCTTCGGTGCCACCAATAACCCCTAGAACATAGAGATCCGTAGAAAGACCATTTAAGCCTTTATTTTTAGTTAAGGGTACTCGCATATACGCGAGTTGCACGACCATGCGCACGCATCATTTTTGGCGGGCCACAGGCATAATTTTGGCGGGCTACATGCATTACAAATGTGGTTTGTTATTGGCCACGTTTTTATGCATGTGGCTCGCCAAGATGATGCGCGCGCAACATCGTGCAACTGGCCTATACAGATTTGCACTCCCAGCACTCTAAAAAAATAATACGTGTTCTCACTACACTGACAAACCTCCTTTGGTGTCTTGTGAGCAGCACAGAGAAAGATCCACTGCTCTGTTGCAGTCATTTGAGTACAAACACTGGGATTACAGTCCATCTAAGAGGAAATTTCATACACAGGTATCAAAATGAACCAGTGAATGTAAAAAGCAGACAGTAAGAGTAACTTTTCGGAATGACATTCCGCAACTCTATGAATTAAACAAATTAAAGCGATTGGTATTTGGTAAAATCATAGACTAACCTGCAACTTTACAGCAAGATCATTCAGCTGAAGACAAAATTGTCTATATATAGCAAAAAGAATATACATGTAGTACATACAAATCAGATAAATACCACACACATACCTGTACGCACTCTCTCTTTTAATATTATATGGTAAAGTGTTACAAGCTCAACCAAGACCTCATCCCCCGGGGATTGGGTTAAGATGGCCGCAACAAATGGCCCCTAGTGGAGGCTACGCTATGTCAGCCTCTGATTGATCGAGAGCATATTGCATAAATTAGAAGGCCTGATTCGTTCTTGTGGTTTAAAAATAATTTAACGTATAAGCGACATTTTGTGTTTTAGCTCGCCCCTTCCCTTGCGTAAAAAATTATATTAAAAACATGCAATAATTATGTATAATTATCGCTGTAAGGGACTAAGACCCAGCTTAAAAAATGCACAATGTACGGTGTATTTTTAGCTAGCCTCCACCAGGGCCATTTGTTCCCGCCACATTGAATTTGCCCGGGGCAATTTGGGGACATGTTGCTAGGGGCCACATCTTATTATTATGCAAGTCAACTTGAGGATGTACTGTAGCATGCCCTCCGGGCCGCATGTACATGTAGAACATTTGACGTTCCCTCATCCTCAAATCCAGATAAACATGGACTAGACATAGTTAAACGTTAACCTGACTTCAAGCCAGGGTATTGCAGTGTGCATTCACATTGTACATGCATGGCCGTACTATAAATTTTTCCTTCGTTCTCGCAAAACCAAAACTAACGTATTCTGTTACACGTCCAAGAAGAGATATCGTAACGAGCCTGTCTTTTCTATCATATGAGTTCTCTATATAACTGGAGTGATATCTGCTAGTCATCAACCGGGCGAATATTGAAACCAAACATGGCGGAAATGTAAGCCTATACATGTACAGTATACCTGTACCTGTACCTGTACCAGGGCTGTAGATCGTAGATAGATCCAAAATATGATTTTTATAATGTTGATTATAACTAGTCGTTTAATATCATAACTCTGACAAAGAGTTTTCGCGTTGCGTTCGCGCTTTATCCCGTTAGAGTAACTATTATTTTGCAGTCATTGGCTACTCACTTTTCACCAAAATGTTCGGAAGTTCGTTCCGAAGTTCGCAAGTTCGTTGGGAAGTTCAAAGCTTGTTTTAAACAACACAATTGATTGACTTCTTGGTTCCTAGTAGCCGGCAATCAATTGCGTAGTTCAAAACGAAATTTGAACGTCCCAACGAACTTCGTAACGAACTTCTGAACATTTTGGTGAAAAGTGACAACTGAGTTGCATCTTTGTAATGTAATACTGTAGTTTTAGACAAAATCTTTTGTAAAAATGAGAGAACGTGTCTTAAAAAATATGTTTTAAAATGTTCAAAATTTTGCTCAAATATGATGCCAGATCGCGGGTTTCAGAGACTCAAATCTCAACAATTTCCCGGGGAAGCATACCCCCGGACCCCCTAGAAATTGGGCAGTCTTTACTGCCCTCCTGACTAAAAAATCCTGCCTACGGCCCTGACCTGTACGTATAATTTCAGTCTCCTACGCGTTTTTTTGACCAAATCAGACCGCGCAGAAAACTGAAACTATGCATAATTTAGACCTACATGTACATGCCCGCCAATTGTCCGCCATATTCGACTTCTAATCGACGATATCACTATTAACTGGAAATCAAACAAGATGGCGTCTCGATGTCACGTGATTGGAAACGATCCACACATAGAGCTCACTATTTCTACCACGCTCTGCCTGCCTGCCACATCTAGCTCGCTCTTCCTCTGTTCCATAGTCATGCAATAGAGATACGAGTCTGGAAACTCGGCACACTTCAAAGCGCCTATAATGAGCTGGGGGGTTTATGTTGAACCGCGGTGCACATCCTTTGTTTTAGGTTTATTAATATTTAAGTAACTGATTGAACTGAAACGTTGCCATTGGATAATTCGTTCATTATACTAAAATACAATGGGTTCATTGACCGTGCATCCTGTACAAAAATGCATAAAGGCGAACCATATTTTGAATGACTGTTCTGAGTCGTTAGCAGCAAAATATCGATTGCAGTATGAACTTCGATGCTAACTCCTCAAAATGCATCTCTTAAAACTTAAAATGTACAAGTAACGGTACTTCGATATTATATACTAGGTTTCTTTCTATCCATGAAAAAAGTAGTGTAAAGGCTTGAAGTATTCATTAAAGATTGAAAAAGAAATTAAGGATGACGTCAGTAGGCATTTGTTTTTCTTTCTTCAATTTCGTATAATCAATTGTTTGAGGATTTTGATGAAAAGACAAATGATAGCTGAATAGAATATACAGCACTGTTTAAGTATGCCATGTATTTAACTAATGGGTTCCACGTTAGCGACGTTATTTGTGCATCTGGCCTCTAATAGATCACGGGCAACAACCAATCAAAATGCACGTAAGTCACGTTATTGTATAAATACTATTAACGTACGAATTGCGAAATATTTCTAATACAACAGAACATTGTGTAAATGCAAATTATGCCAACTTTGACGTATACAAACCTAAATATAACTGACAATAGATAACTCATGCAGATCAAAAAATATTCTGACATTAAACTAAAGATACACTTTACATAGAATTCATGTCAGTAATATTGTATTTGGGGTTATAGATAGGTACTTTAATAAAGGCTTATTAACCGAGTTCGAGGTCTGTACGGGAAAGTATTTGCCTGAGGTTTTCGTACAGACCGAGCGACGAAGGAGCGAGGTTTGTGCTAGAGAAACCGAGGGCAAATACTTTCCCGTACAGACCAAGAAAACGAGGTTAATAAGCCTTTTATTATATGGCTTTTGGTTTGTTTTCTTATCTGTTTTTAGTTCTACGTTTGTCTTGATCAGGTGTCGCTGTTCACCTTAGTTCTTACTTTTGAGCTTGTTCGTTTCGCTTCATGTTTACACCTGTTAGGCTTTTATTTTTCGCGCTTTTAAATAAGAAGTTTTTATAAAAAGAAACACTGATGTTTCAGGACGTATTATTGTTCAAAATTTTCCAACGAATATATCTAATTCGCTTTTATTTTCATTCAAATCAACTCAGTAATTTTCCCGCCAAAACTTGCAGGTCATTAAAAAGGACGTAATGCCATCTCACAGTGCCGAGAGGGCATTACGGCTTTTTCCGGACTTCTCAGCAACCAATCAGCGTGCGCCGTTTGGCGTAATGACCCGCAAACAAGCCCAGCCATATAATAATAAAACATATTCAACTAAATTCAATAGTCTTATACCTTAAATGCTCATACTTCCACACCCCCTCATCTTGTCCTTCAGGAGGCTCCAAAATGAAAGCAATGTCTTCATAATCGGATTTGATTAACTGCTGTATATACTAGCAAAAAATATTAATACAGTGTAAAATTTCGATTCGAGCCAATCAAAGGAATCAAACAAATGGAATGCACGTTTATGCAAATGCATCTGTCAATGTCATCTGTCAAAATGACTACCTACTTTGTCAAAATCAAACATTATACTATATTAATTATTAGCAAAAAATACTGTATAAAGACATGCACGTATGATTCAATGGTCATCAAACGGTGATAATAAAAGTTGGATATTAAGTTGTTTGAATATGTTATTGTACAAATCTATAATGAACTACTCTAGTAGTACCCAAAACAAAGACCTTCCATTTTAATTTCTTGAAATTTGTTTTACCTTGAATCTTGAAGCAAACGATATGAAGAATCACACCACTGATCACTCAAAAACATATGTGCCCAATTCGTAAATGGTCACCAAAACATTGGTTTGATTTCATAACTGTGACATTATTGGTAACAAACTCAGATCCAAAGGTCGGCGTTAGCTTAGTGTGCCATGTGACCTTATTAAGGTCAGTGGACACAAAAATGACTTGACAAGTCACTAACCCCAAAGTTTCTTTCCTCAATCTTTCTATTAATTTACACATATTGACATACTGTATATTTAACATGTACAATATATAACTTGTGACAGGGGCATGCTGGGTCTTCAAAAGGACAACAAACGAGCAAAGTCTGAGGGGGCCCAGGGATGAATGCAAGATGTGCCTTGGGGAGGGGGTATAACTGATTAAATTTGGGGTGGTGAAAAATAAACACCTTCAATTTATAATTTAAGGGGCTATGAAGCCAGGGGCCCACAACGAGTTCTCGTTGTCTCGTCCCTAGCCAGCACACCTCTGACTTGTGAGTTGTGATCAGTTGTGTGACACACTTTGTAATTCAAGTTGACTCACTACACTACACTACACTACACTACACTACACTACACTACACTACACTACACTACACTACACAACACAACACAACACTAACACTACACTACACTACACTACACTACACTACACTACACTAGTAACACTACACTACACTACACTACACTACACTACACTAGTAACACTACACTACACTACACTACACTACACTACACTACACAACACAACACTACACTAACACTACACTACACTACACTACACTACACTACACTACACTACACAACACAACACTACACTAACACTACACTAACACTACACTAGTAACACTACACTGCACTTATTTGTTCCCGCCTTCCGCTAAACCCAGCAGCGCGGGCAGAGGTGTAGCACAGGCTACAACGTTGGAGAAAAGGATCGACTGGATATTGATGTTTTATATTAAAAACAAATGGAATAGTTTGGGAATTATTTTATAAAGTTTTAGAATTTAAATTTTAGAATGCAGGTAGGCCATTTAATAAATTATATCGATACATAATTATAAAGTAACACACCTCAACCGTATAAACTCAGTCATCCACAACTAAGACTAACTACTCCGAGATTCCTGTTTTGTGGCTTATGGGCCCACTTTTCTGACAACCATTGTTCAGCACTGCCATAAACAACAGTTGGACTTTCGCATCGGCTTCGCCTTCAGTAGCCATCGTCCCTGATCATCGAACGAAGGACCAAAGTAGACTGCTTTTGGCAAGGTCTCCACCTGCTACAACAAAATTCCTCACAGTGCCATGTTGAAGTCAATGAAGTTCAGAGAACACAAATTGGCAATATCTGATAATATTATATCAGACTTTTACCAAAACCAGTGGGCAAAACAGCAAAGACATCTTGGCTGTCAACAGCGAGCTTTCGAATGCACATCGTTTGTTCTGGTTTCAAAGACTCATAGCCGAAATGTCTCAATGAATTTAACAAAGCGGTTTCGAAAAATCCTTCTATGGTTTGATTTTCCGACATAATAAATGATTAAATGAATGAATTGGTCACAGAAACGTACACGATAAACACATTCGAGAAATGGCGATGACCTTGTCACGGTGTGCACCTTGACGGTGCACCTTTGGGCAAATTGTTTATCTGAATGAACCAATCAAAATCCTTACTTCAATTAGTCAGCCAATCAGAGCTCCCGTCCATGAGATGGACATCTGGAGCCCACAGTTTTGTTAAGAGTTTCCTCAGGCCTTTATTTTTCTCACCTTCTCGCTCACCCGCACCTCTGCCCACGCTGCTGGGTTTAGTGGAAGGTGAGAACAAATAAAGGCCTGACATTCAGGTTACACCACAGGGAGCCCATCTTGGCAGCGCGTGGGCACCCTGTGGTGGACTCGAAAAGACAAGCGGGGGACTGTGGCAGGGGCAGGCTTCGAAATAAATTTGAAACGTATACCGGTCATTATGACCGACGGCTCAATAAATTTGCCGGTCACAGCGGAATTTTTACCGGTCATCTTTAGTTATTCTTATTTGCACTCGTCGTTCGCGTGACTCATGAGTTTAGAAACAATAATATTGTGTATTATGAATTGTATTTAATATATACGATTAATTAAAATTGTTTAATACTACTAGCAAATTGCTACATGTTGTAGACTGTAGTCATTATAATAATATGACTACTACTTAATAAAGTAGATGAAATTATCACGAAATATCCCAGGATAGTCTATGTATAGCAAATAGTAAATACTAAAGTCAAAGTGCCAGCAACAACATGCAAGTAATATAATAATATACAAATTATCCATTTTTGGTGGAGTATTTCGAATTGTTTTATCTAAGTCATCTCGACATCGCTGTCGTCGTCGTCGTGTATATCCCTCCTTTTGACCCGTTGCTTGTACGTGCGTGATACTTTTTGGTTTGGCCGACGCACTTTAGCGTTTAAACGTTTAAACGTGACAGCCTTATTTATTTCCCAAACTAAACGTCTATAATGAAACTATCACAAACAAAAATTTACCGGTCATGGTTGACCGGTAAGAGACAAAATTTGCCGGCCAAACATGGTAATTTTACCAGTCAGTGACCGGCACTTATTTCGAAGCCTGGCCCGCAGGGGATTTAAAAAAACGAAAAACGGTTACCGGAAGTGGGAAAAAAGGCGGAAAAAAGGCAAAACAGGGGAAAGGGGGGGGGGAGGGAGAAGAAAAAATATAAGGGATGAAACACCAAACGTTCAACGTGGAATGTGTTCCGCAAGTAGCCAGGACATCTCGTATCATCGGGAGCCACCGTTAGAATACTGAAACTCAGAGTCAGATGAATGTGCAATAAATCAATAATCCTGAGACTTCCCGCTTTATCCGAAAAGCTTATCGTAGGATTTCGTAGCTATCTGAAGTGTCAACAATGATGTAATTAAAAACAAGGAAGAATTCGTGTTTCATCCCTTTATTGAACACACCACGATCGAGTGTGCCACAGTCCCGCGCGCGTCTTTCGAGTCCACCACAGGGTGCCCATGCGCTGCCAAGATGGGCTCCCTGTGGTTACACTGCACTGCACTACACTACTACACTATAGTATATATAGTACAGTACCATAAACTGCAATTTATAGTACACCATGCAACACTGAACAGTGCATTACACTTAGTTACAGTACACTGTCTTACAGTAGAGTAGAGTAAAGTATAACTACATGTACAACTACAGAATACTCACTTGTTGAACAGCCAGTGTGCTGTCCATTTCTTCAAAAGGCTCATCAGGCCAGCTGTACATCTCCTGTTAAATTTAAATTTAGACAACAGAAAACCTTAAATCACGAAACGTTACTGCAATATTTAATAATACTGACACTACATAACATGTACATGTATTTACAGTATAAATTGTTAAGCAATTATTGAATGGGATTGTGTATTGTCATATTGAGACATTATTTACAGTACAGTATTGCATAGAATACCTCTGTGGCAATATCTTCTGACCAATTCACAACTAGTATTGGCATGATTAATGACTCAGCAGTGACTGGTCAACTGAATGACAATCTGACAATCTCAGATACCACAGCTGTACATGTAATTTTTTATGGCCTTTGTTATTGTACAGTAATATCTCAATCAATTCCAAGCGTGACCATCCCCCTGGGCATTTGACAATTTTGTGTTAGAGTATCGTAAATGCCCCACCATCCACAGAGGAGTCTTGAAATTGATGCAAATACCCCACCCATGGGAATTTAAAGAAACAGATATTTATATTGTCAGACAACTGAAGCAGCCAAACTACTTTCAAACGTCTCAACTAAGTTGTCCAAGCCTTTTTCCCAAAGCCAGGAAGCCACAAACGGCACATCATTTCCCCTCAAACTGCTGTAAATCTGTATTTTATAATACTGTACAGTTGAAGAACGGTAGGCATGCGCAGGGTTCGAATTAACGGTGTGCAATGTGCAATTTGGACATTGTTTTGGCCCAAATAGTGAAAATTGCATATCACTTTTCAAAACGATGTGCAAAAAAAACAGACTTGGGACTAATGAACAATGATCCATCCACTGCACGTTTACAGGTAATGCAATGCCAATCAGTTGGTACAGGTATTATGATTTTATAAAAAACGCTTTCGCTTTGCTCTAGCAGTGTGTTCGCGAATCTTTGAAATGAATAAAGTTGTTTTTTATCTCAATGCTTTTTATCTCAATACAAATATGACCAGACTGGTATATAGGTATTATATTTTTAACTGCAATGACAGGTGTGAATTTTTTAGCTGTCATCAGGTCTTATGATAATACTCGGATGTCCCATATTTGGCTTTAGTGCTTTTGTTTTGCAGGAAATCCTGAATACAAAATATGTTGACGAATATGTAAATGAGACCCCCATTGGCCGAGGACTCAACAAAATGGCAGTGGACGATATTTGTAAAAGGATGGAACACCTTTTCAATGCCAGCTACACAGTATGCAAAGAAGAGTTGTCTTTTACCAAATATGCCCCCATTTGCCAGCTCTTAGAAAAGTGTGGTGTTTATAGCCTTGGAGAATCATATCGGACAGATCGAGCTGCCGTGGAATTTTCAGATCAGAATTGGATTATCCCGAGAAACGAAAGAAGAAAAACAATGACACGTCCGACGCAGCGCGCCGACTTTTCTGATCAAGAGTCCAGTTGTTTTTATGGCGAAAATAAATATATCGTAGTTTTATATGAAAAAGTTAGAGAAGTGGACGAGCATGTATTAGTATGAAATATGTGGTGTGCCTTTATAAAAGATAGAATTTTCGTAATTGAGTATAGACTTACAGTACTTACTTTTGCCAGGTTACTTTTCAAGAAAATAACAGTCAAGCATATACTATTTAGGCACTTCAACAAATTCCCCACCCTGGGGAAGATCTGCAGAGGCAAATACCCGACCCTGGGAAGAGGTGAATCGTCGAATGCACGTCAAATCCCGGGGGGGGGGGGGGGCATGGGCACGCTTGGAATTGATTGAGACATCAGTTTGAAAACATAAATCATAGCGGTCCATTTGACTGCAAACAACTTCTGTCAAATAAATTCACAAATAATTAATATTTAATACATTAGCTATATACATATATAGTGTATATATAAAACATCTATACATAAAATCCGAGATAAAATCATTAATATACAGTACTGTAAATTTCATGTCCAAAACAATGGGAGATTTTCAGTATTTTCCTACGCTCTAAAGTCTTTTTAAGTAAGAAAACATATTCTCAGTTTTCAAACAGTTACTGAGTAACCAATTCTAATACAAATATCAAAGTACCTCAGCTTTAGTTCCTGGTCTGTTACGCCGTATAATAGGAGCGCTCAAATGGGCGGCCGCCATCTTGGAGCTCTGATGGGGGTGATATGGGGTGATACAGGGTTTGTAGGTGATACTAGGCGAGCTTTCTAAACCCCTATTATCCCCATATGCCCCTAGTTTCTCATTCACCTATGGAGTCTGGGATCGGAGTATATTATTTGTATCTTTGTTTTCCATGCAAATATAAAATATGCTAAACTACAGAACAAAGATGCAACACTTTGTTGCATTGCTAGCTAGGCAGACGTCCAAAAGTCCATATTTACTTACAAGAACACTTGCTTGCACTGTTGATCGTAATGGTATGAAATTTCTTAGTAATGCTGCATGATTTAAATTATCTTTAATATAATAGAAATAATGTTGTTTGTTACATGTTCTCATATGCCTAGAAATTATTAAATGTAGATCAGAAAATTAAAGTTGCTATATTTCTGCATGACCCAAGATCTATTTTCACCAGGTTACTGTGTATGGGAACAGGTCCAGGAGGATAGGGGGGGGGGGGGGGGCAGGGTGCATTCCATGTGAACCCCACGCCGAAGATAAGCCACAGGTGTTCAGGTGCTGTGCCAAGGGAGGTCAAGATGAACGCCGGCACCACCCACTGACTTGTATATTTGTATGGCTGCATGTATATGTGCACTGACTGCATTGTGCACCAGCATGCTGACCACTTTTGAAACTCATGGTGAAAATCTTTGGCGTGACCTACATGGAATGCACCCTGGGGGGGGGGGGGGGGTGTGTTACTCCAATATACATATATGGGCCATGTGGGGACTTGCCACTGGTCAAGGTATGGTTTCAGCTATTCTTAGTCTGGAACAGGGTATATGAATGACTGTTTTGGTCTGGAGCAGGGTCACCTTTTGTAGGACAATAGTTATTTACTGCAAACACATATATGTATGTTAAGAAGCCAGTTATGTAGTTAGATTTATCTAAAGTAAACTATTTGATGTATATTTGCATATCCTAAATAAAAATCACTTGGCAAATTTGGTGGCACATTGACAAGGTGCCATTTTTTGCCATACCGGTAATTTGGTCTGGAACAGGGTCACAAAAAGATTCAGTTCTAAGTAGTCTGGAAAAGGTTCAGGGTATAAAAGGTTCAGGGTATAAAAGGTTCAGCAGTACACCCGGTCCCTATCCTGAATTTTAGGGAGTACCCCCCTGGCTATAAACCTGGGTTTCTCAATTAATTTCCACATCATTATAGATAATCCCCGATATCTCTCGACTGTTTAGGCTGGAACCAGTTGTATGACACTCTTAATCATAGCTAGTGTAACCCTTTGACTCCCAACTTTCCAGGAGCTCTCTCATTGATGAGTAAAATCATCTGGTGTTAGACAAAGTAAAATAATAAAGTACAGAAAATTCTGTATGTGGGAGTGAAAGGGTTAATTACCCTAAATTGTAGTTAACTTCTTAAACACTAGTGAAATATTGATTGGCTAGAATTAAGCTCTAACTGCAGTTAAAGTTAACTACCTTTTTGTACAACTGGCCCCAGGAATGTACATGTAGAAACAGGAAATTCTAAAATAAAGTAGTTCAGGAATTTTCAAGTAGTTGCATGCTGTGCATGGTGCCCTGAGACTGCAGAGTTTTGGCAATGACACACCTCACCGGAGATATGTGTATGTTATCTGCAAATTTGGCACCTCTGACATGTATCAATAGTATCATTTGACAAATTTAGCACCCCAGGGGCATGGAGGTTGATGACCCTCCTTTTTGGGGGGTGCAAGCAAAATTTTGGAGGTCAAAAGTTACTTATACTGTACTTTCTAGTTTCTACTCTTTCTGATGCCTAAAACTTGTGATTTAAGGTGGCTCCATACAGTTTCTTGAAAAATGGAAAATACAAGTTTGAGAGTCCAAAACACATGATTAAACAATTCCGAAAAAGAATAAAACTGAATGTTATGCATAGTTAAACAGTATGACAATCAAAAACTGCTACCAAATAAATAGCAACAGTTGTTGCTATGGCAACAATGACATTTCAAAATGGCTGCCAATTACCCTTCAAACTAATTTAATTCAGGAAAAAACTTTGGTGACCCCCAATTTTTTTTTCATTAAAACTTTCCTTGAAGTATGAGTAATCAATAGGCCGATTTAAAACGAAATTTAAAAAAAATTAACAAACATGATTTTTCCAGGAAAGAAATTATTCGTTCTACAGAATTTTTTTAAAACCGACCTATTGATTACTCATAGTTCAAGAAAAGTTTTAATGGAAAAAAAATTGGGGTCACCAAAGTTTTTTTCGAATTAAATTAATTTGAAGGGTAATTGGCAGCCATTTTGAAACGTCATTGTTACCATAGCAACAACTGTTGATATTTATTTGGTAACAGTTTTTGATTGTCAGAATGTTTAACTATGCATAACATCTAGTTTTATTCTTTTTCCGAATTGTTTATGTGCGTAGTTTGGACTCTCAAACTTGTATTTTCCATTTTTCAAGAAACTGTATGGAGCCACCTTAAAACCTTTAGTTAATTATATTTTGGTCAAAAGTGTCTTCAGAATGCAGGAAATGTTGTTTTAGAGCCCAATGCTCAAAACGTTTTCCAGGGGAGCATGCCCCCAGATGCCCGGTAAAGATGACCTCCCTTTCAAAAATCTTCATCTTGGTTGTGACCTTGCTGGCTGCCTGTCAAAGAGTATGAGAAGAATGAGCTTTCAAGTACATTTGGGCACCTGGTGAAGTACTCACATCTAACTCACCAGTCGATTCTGAAGACTTATATTAGTTACGTTTTGTAAATGATCAAATTTATTTTGTATAATATAATAATATACACTGTATACTGCATAATAAGAACTAAGATGAAGAAAATAGCTGAAAGAAGACCTAGTAAAACAACAATCATGATGTCCATTACGTCAAATGATCTACTGTACAGTAGTTTTGCAATATTTAGCAGAGTCAGTTGTCCCAACAGTAAAGTAAATGGTTAGAACACCAGATCAAGGGTAAAATGTTTTATCTAAATTATATATTTAAGAATATAATCAATTTGATCTCGCTATATGAAACCATTGATCTATATTTGAATATCCCACAGAATTTTGGAGTTCTTAAAATCTTAAATTCTGGTATTTTTAAAAGTTGATCGTTAAAAGTGAAACTGATTAACAAAAAATGTCTACTGATTTTCTTGAAACTTGTGTGTTTTACCTGTGAAGTTTCAGTGGCGTAACGGATCCGGTCGGCCCCTTAAGGTTACGGTATACCTTCAGGAGTGTCACCAGTCTAAGGGGACGATTACATGGAGACTTTCAGCCCAGGCTGAAATGTCAGCCCGGTTAGAAAAACTGCGATTTAAGTACGACTTCACGAATAAATGTGGTTTAATAACATTATATAATTTGCTATAACATGGCAAGAATTTCATTCCTGGTTGAATTTCAGCCAGGGTACCGGCTTCCGCCTTCCATCCCGGTTGGAGCTACCCGGGAAGGAATTTCAGCCTGCCCAGGCTGAACGTCTCCATGTAATCGGCCCCTAAAGGAAGCTAAAAGACGTAGCGCGTCCGCATTACGTCGCAGATACAGTACGTTGACCCCATGCACATCAAATTAAAGCTTACAAAATTTTCGACAAGAATATACCAATAATTTTCGGTTTTAAAAGAATCAGCCATTTTTTCACTATCCCTCTACATGTAGACGGATGTCGCGAATCGCGCGATCGCCTTTCACAAGCTTTTTAACTCAATGTGTTTTGTGTTTTTTTTTAGTTCGTTTTTTCCCCTAGAGTGTTGATACAAAGCGCTAAAAACCGTGTCGCTCTTAATTTTTTGATATTCGGTTCTGGTGAAGTCATACAACATTTTGTAAATCGACAGAAAAATGCCTAATGTTAGTAAACGCATGCACGGAATGCAGGATGTCAACATGACAGCTTTCTGAATTATCCAATTCCTCGACGTTAGTGATATATCTATCCTCGAAAATTTTAGGGAAATCGAAGAAATTCTTTTTAAGCTCATATTCTAATTATTCTAATCGTATTTTACTTAGTTCCTGAGATATTTACACTTATGTGATATCCAAATAAGATGAGCTGTGACGTCAAAACCTGTGGACAACATTTTAACATATCAGAAAATTAAAGTAAATGGTTTGAACCTGTTAGCACATGTTTGTGAAAATTGATCGTCTAGGTTAGTGTAGCCTTGAGAAAGACTGGTCTCAGCGGCCGCCATCTCTCTTGACTCTGATGATGACCGCCGCTGAGGCCGTCGAAACGTCAGTCACTAACATCAACAACAGTCTTTCTCAAGACAACACTAACTTAGACGATCAATTTTCACAAACATATCTGAAAATTGTTAATAACTTTGAGGTTAATTAATGATTGAAATTACTTGAAATTTTGCATGTGGATATACAGATCACTAAACTGAAGAACATTGTTTAATTTTTTATGTCTTCATTGAAACAGATTAGTTTCCAAACTTCTTAGTCTCAAAAACACAATAATTTGTTTTCTCTTCTATGCGGAACATTATTGGGATATTACGCCACAGCTCATTTGAATATCACGTAAGCGTAAATATCTCAGGAACTTTATATTCTTCATTATTTTAAGAGTTCTTTCAATTAAAACAAACTTAACTTTCAATTCATATACACTTTAAACGTGCTCTAAATTTTTTCCAAAAAATTCGCCCCTGAAGGTATACACGGTGTAACTTTGTGTATTTCAAGGTTAGTATATTTTTCAACTGGACGGCTGGACCTGCACAATTCACAATAAATCAATTTTCTATATAACATTCTGTATACTGTAGTTTGGCTTTATATACGTAACGTATTTGTTATGCATTTACTATGTGTATATAAATTAATAATATATATTGTACTGGATATTCACCGAGCATATTCCACATCGCAAAATATTGGACTAAAGCCCGTGATGCTAATGTAGACGTTTGATTATTTGTGAGGGTATAATAATATTATATGTGATTGTACATACAGTAGGATTATATTTTTCAGGTAAATATGATTCTAGCAATGAGGACAAAAGACATCCACTTTCAGGCATTAGAATCTTAGATATGACTAGGTAAGCCAAATTAAAACCTACATGAGTATTTCATGAAGAGGTAGGACTATAATGGGCGTGGAATAAATATTCTTTTATGTGCATATAAATTAGCCCCTCTGAACTCGTTTTCATGTGCGAGTTTTTATATGTAAATAATAATATTTAAAATTTTGACGTGTAAATAGCACATATATATTTATTCATGTTAATTGTAACTCGTTAATTCAGTTTACTTGTAACTGCAAGAGAGTTTAATAAACCTTTATTTATTTTAGAATGCCCTTTTATACTGGACCTCCAGGGAAAAGGATTTAGAATGCATGATTGGCAGGGTCATCCTGTGTAAATAAAGTCTCTTCAGTTCATGCAGTTTAGTTCAGTATACTGTATGTAGTTTAGTTTTAGGCAGTTTAGCTTAATTTAATGTAGTTTAGGTTAAGGGAGGGAGGGGTGGTGCAAGCCGTGAGCGCGCTGCCTCTCACCACTGAAGTTAAGGCCGGTCGAATGGGGTTAGTGCTCGGATGGGTGACTTCATGTAAGTAGAATTGTTGATTCTCTCTTGTGCTTCAAGGCTTTTTCTCCGGGTTCTCCGGTTTTCCTCTCTCCGTAAAATCAACACCATCAGGGATAGGAGTGGCGCCCACCCCTACTATAGAGTATAGTAGCCAACGAAAGAAGAGCCTTCTTACTGACTCCGACTACGGTTGACCAACTCACTCAGTTTAGCTTAGTTTTAGTTTGGTAAGCAGCATGCACGAACATGAAATATAGTGAAATCATTGTTACTTAATTGACCAGCTCTATGTGTTTCCATAAAATAATACTACATTATTACTACTCACCAAAGTCTTGCACCGTGATATCAATGCATATTAAAAGAAACGCTATTTAATGAAGTACATTTTTGTTATAGTTACCTGCATGCATGTATGTATTTGATTTGCCTCTATATTTTTTAGAGTGCTTGCTGGCCCATATTGCACGATGGTTCTTGGAGATCTAGGTGCTGAAGTAGTAAAAGTTGAAAGACCAGGTATACGGGAGCTTGTATCCAGTCGCTGCATGTTATTCTTTCCATAACCTTATGTGAAGCATCTGCTTACTGGAGACGAAAAACTTCTTTTTGAAAATGAATGCCCTCTTAAAAGCAACTATTACCTCCGCCAGGAGGTTATAATTTTACCTCTGTCTGTCTGTCTGTCTGTCTGTCTGTCTGTCTGTCTGTCTGTCTGTCTGTCTGTCTGTCTGTCTGTCTGTCTGTCTGTCTG
Source organism: Paragorgia papillata (assembly GCA_035771165.1). Classification (NCBI taxonomy): domain Eukaryota; kingdom Metazoa; phylum Cnidaria; class Anthozoa; order Scleralcyonacea; family Coralliidae; genus Paragorgia; species Paragorgia papillata. The sequence continues at coordinate 484,907 of JAWNZC010000445.1, read as the reverse complement.
TCTGTCTGTCTGTCTGTCTGTCTGTCTGTCTGTCTGTCTCCAGGATATCTCACAAAATACTCCATAGATTTTTATGAAAGTTTGGGGAAAGATTGATCATACACCAGGGACAAACCCATTCAATGTTGGTTGTATGAGAAATTAATAAAAATATGACAACAAGATTCTCCGTGTAGAATACATTTTTGATTGCGCAATCTCTCGCGTTCGGTTAATTTTCCATAACAAACTTAAGTTAAATTTACACTAGGCGTAAAACGTCGCGCGCTCGACTTTTTTCTTTTGTTTTGTGCATATACTACGCGTTTTGTGGCTTATCGTCAGAAGTTTTTATCAGCGGATATAAAGCTTTGAAATAGCCATTTAAATTCAAGGATTTGTGAGAGAAACTTGCAAACTTATATTACATACTAATATAATTATGCTAATATTATACTTAGAATAATTTACTAATGTAATACCTTTATACTAATATATACTATGAACTAAATACGAATATTATGCTAATATTGTAGTGTCTGTACTAGTATAATACTATTATGCTACTATTGTGCTTATCTATTACTAAAGACTACAATTTTACTACTGTATTATTAGTAATATACTTCTAATAATTTTACTTATGAGGACTATTGTTATAAATCTTGCCTTTCGTAAACGTTCTTTTTTAAAAGGTTCAGGTGACGATACACGAACTTGGGGACCACCGTTTGTTGGAAACGAAAGTATCTATTTTCTGTCCGTGAACCGGAATAAGAAAGTAAGTTCAGCAAGGTTTTTAATTTTTTTTTTATTGAAAAAATAGAGGACGTGCTGTGTCGCGTGTGATTATCGAGTAATAATAAACAATTATTGGATGAGAGTTTTTTGATATCAAGAATTATTAAGGTCAAAATCTGTGTTATCTGCCGAAGGCGAAGGCTGAGGCTGATAATACAGTCTGAGACCTTGATAATTCTTGATATCAAAAAGTCGAATTCAATAATTGTTTTATTATACATTTCAGTTGAAAATGTAAAGAAAATCACTCCCTCAGAACCAAAAAAAATACAATTCAAAGCCGGTTTCTTTTTTCCCGCGCTTTTCTTCGATTTGTCAGCTCGTCAGTGGCGTCACGTCAGCACATGCAGGGGTGGATCTAGGATTATTGAAAGGGGGGTGTCCTAGGGCGAAGCCGAGCCTTCTAGGGGGTTCTGGGGGCATGCCCCTGGAAATCTTTGGGTTCTTGGGTCTCTGAAATGGCATTTCCAGCAATTTGAGAGCCATTTGAGGGCACGTTTGAGCACTCCGCAGTATAGAAAAAAGGTTATATTTTTGGGTTACATGTACTTACAGTATAAAATATTTATGCAAACACTTAAAAAAACACAAATAAAAACTGCAACTTCACGGTCAACTAGAGCTGTTAGACATGCAATAATTATATTTAGCGTCTTTTAATAATTTTTTCTAGACCAAAGAGAGGGGTGGCTAGCCACCCAATCCACCACCCCTAAATCCGCGCCTGACATGCATGATAAGTCTTTTTCCTACAGATAATACGTCCAGAAACTACAGATAATAGCATTGTGGGCTCAGAATCAAACAATTACAGCGGCAAATACAACTAAAAGTGCAAATATCAAGAATTCTTATCAAGTTTCTGACCAATTATAAACAAGGATTGGAAAAAAATGTATAGTAATAGCACTTATAATGCTAGCTTCTCAAGTGCCATTACCTCAGGCAAATACAGACCTTACCCTCGGTTAATAAGCCTTTATTAAAATTCGTCAAAAAATATTTTTATTTATTTTGTGACGTTATTATGTAAAAACCTATAAGTTTTTATAGAGTTTTAGTTACTATATAGTGCATGTACATATTCGTAGAATTCGTATTTTATACAATGCACCGATGAACCGAGTCATTGCGTACTTTTTGTCTGTACTTGGTATATCGACAAGTCACAATTCTCGCTTTTTGCCATATAAGTTTCGAACCTTTTTAATAATTCGTAAACTTGAGTAATTTCATGTAACAATTAGCACTATAATTTCTCATGATATTTTAGAGTGTCGCTGTAAACATTAAAGATCCAGCAGGAAGAGAAATTATTGAAGAGGTAATCTATATAACTAAAGACACAATAGTTTTTCTGAAACAGTGGTAGCTTTTTTGTTGTTGTTTTTGGTGGGGGTTGTGTTGGGTTTTTTTGGGGGGGGGGGTATTTTTTTGTTTTTTTGTGTTCTTTTATTTGAAATGGGATTTAAGGTGGGTTTTTAAGGTTTTACGATCGCGCGCGAACTGGTTGCAAATTTGGCGTGAAATTTTCTGATAATCGGGAAATTTTATCTTGCGTTTGAAATTTAATCGGACATTTTGCGTTTTCTCGGTTAACTCAATCTCGTTCCCAGAGCCCACGTTCCCCACCCGGGAAACGAGAGACTTTGGGATAATCCGTTTCAAATCACAGGATTCTTGTTATTCCGGTTGAGGTACGCATGCGTAAATATCCGAGCGGAATTTGGATAGTATGTTCTCCTTGTTAGACTTTCCCCCAAACAAGTCAATGGGGTTGCTGGCGAAGCTCGAATTAGATCATCTACACACATACGGCGAAGATATCGATCGCGGCAACGTCTTCACTGGAGTCTTGTCGTCCGACATCTTTGTTATTTTGGTTTTATTAATTCTACTTCCGGTCACTTCAGACCAACTCGTGTTCACTATTCAGCCAATAACGTAACGATTTGAAACGGATTATCCCAGAGTCGTGGGCCGGTCGTGGGTTAGCCGGGATGGCTCGAGTTTTTTAAACATCTCTAAGAACAAGATATATGCAGTGCCCTCATGTAAGTCATGTTATTACTACCGTATTCAATGAAAATATATTTTACATTTTTGATTGCGCAATCTCTCGCGTTTTCATAATGGCCACTACTTTAGATATTTTTTTTATGTGCCTCGTTATGAAGCAACGATTTTTTTTAATCATGCACGGACACACAAACGAGGTTAGAAAGGTTTATTATGATGCACATAAAGAATATTTAAACTAGTCGCCATTCTGAATAACTCGTTGTCGAGTTATTTAAGTCTGCGTGAATTTTTTGAAAGAACACTGAAAACTGATGACAAAGTACATCTCAGCTTTTCATTTCCTGGCTTCATTGTTGAGATATTTCAGTTTGTTTGCTATGCAAATTAAACATCTTGACGTCACATGTGAATGACTTATCGGAGAAGGTTATATTTTTTTGCTATTATCAAACCGAATTAATTCGAAGGAAGCATGTGGAGGTATTTCGTCCACAACACCAAACAGTAGAATTTTCAAAGTTAAATATTGTATTGCATGGATAATAGCAAAAATACCGGTATACGACTTTTTCCGATAATCATCATATATGCACATGTGACGTCAAGATGTTTAATTTGCATATAATATAAAGGGGATATTACACGGTGGCGAGAAGATATGGATTTTATGTTCGAGTGGCAAGGACAATATCTCAAGAGTGAGCGCAGCGAACGAGTGAGATATTGCTCTTCCACGAGAACATAAAATCCATATCTTTGAGCAACCGTGTAATGTTCTATTTATTATATGGACAAGGAAATTATGCGTGGAAGTGATGTTGATAAACTGAGTTTAATGCAAAAACTACAATCGCTTGACCTAAAACTTTTAGAAAACACAAATGAAAAATACAACAGCTTATTCGAATACGTCATTTTACGTGAAAAACTGAATTAAGAGAAGTTACTGGCTCAAATTTACTTGATTCGAAAGTTGCGGCAAAAGGCGTAAATTTTGACTTGTCGATATGTCACTCACGAGCGTTACATACGAGAAATACGCCACTCGGTTCCCGGATGTAGTGAAATATGGATTCTACGAGTGTTTTAGTTGCTAGTAAAATACTCTTCTCCATATAATAAATCGTCGCTATTTTCAAACCAAATTAATTCAAAGGAAACATGTGGGTGTGTTTCCAAACATGTCGATTTTCAAGTGATTATGTTTTATAATAGCAAAGATATAACTTTCTCCGATAACTCATTATGTACCTGCAATGTCAAGGTGTATAATTTACATATTAAACAAACTGAAATATCTCAAAGACGAAGCAAGGAAACGAAAAACTGCAAAAGATGTTATACTTTGTCATTTTGAGTGTTCTTTTAATTTTAAATAAGACAGACTCAATTTTCGTTTCATATGTACGTTAACAATATTGCTCGCTTATTGATTACATATATTCCATTCACATACCAACTTTTGTTATCTCCCAAGTTGTCAAAATGCTCCGACGTTCTTGTGGAAAATTATCTACCAGGAAAACTGGATAAGATGGGTCTTGGTTATGACACCTTGAGCCGACTGAATCGCAGGCTTATATATTGCTCCATAACAGGGTATGGTTCTGATGGACCCTACGCCGAAAGAGGAGGTTATGACGTTGTTGCCTCTGGTATTGGAGGATTGATGCACATTACTGGACCCGAGGTAACTGTGAAGTAAGGCTCGCGTCCAATTAGGCTGATTTATCAGACGGTTCAGTAAACGGTCGTTGCCAACCCAAATGGTCGATGCCGACCTAATTACCCTAGTTTCCCTATGTGTACCTCTTACACACTGACCAAATCCAGTCTGATTAACAAAGCGGACGCTGAAAACGATAATAGATTATCTATGACACGTACCTACCCCTAATCAGAAACCAAGTTTACCGCCTATCGTATAATGCTAGGTTGTTTGATATGTAAATATCACGTGTTGTGACGTACATGTGTATAATGACCTATCGGAGATGGTTATATATATATTTTTGCTATTACTGCGGATTCAGGTTGACCGTTTAACGACAATAATTGTCGCGTTCGTTGCAACAGTTAATTAAGGACGTTTCCAGGCAAAATTTTAGACCTTGCTGGGCGGCACTTACAACGTTCGATCTAAAAATATCTGCGTTGCAATGCGTGTAAAATCTTGGCATTAGTGTGTCTACTCTCTGATACAAATCAAACTAGAATATGACTATTAATGCCATTTACAAGCCATTGATATTACGTTTGTCATTTCTTAACATTTGAAAATTGCAAGTTTCGCCAGAAAACGTTGAACCACGTTTGAACATTTGAATAAAAACAAATCGATCAACTTTTGACAGGTTCTTTGTTTATTTTCAAATGTTCAACGTTTTCTGGTGAAATTTGCAACTTTCAAACGTAAACAAACGTGAAAATAATCACAAGCCTAACGGTGGCTTCCAAATGGAAGTATTCAACGGAGACAGAGACATTTTTCAACCCAAATGCCAAGATTTTACACGCATTGCAACGCAGATATTTTTAGACGGAACGTTGTAAGTCCCGCCCAGCAACGTCTCAAATTTTGCCTGGAAACGTCCTTAATTAACTGTTGCAACGAACGCGACAATTATTGTCGTTAAACGGTCAACCTGAATCCGCTGTATCTATAACCAAACTTAATTCGAAGGAAACATGTGCGTGTGTTTCTCTCACAACACTAACCATGTAGAATTTCAAGTGATTATATTTGAAAATAGCAAAGATTTTTAACCTTCTCCGATAATTCATTATGCACATGTGCGTCACACCATGTGACATTTACATATCAAGCAAACTGAAATATCCCAAAAACGAAGCAAGAAACGAAAAACTGAAAAAACATGTTACTTTGTTATTTTAAGTGTTCTTTCAAATAAGACAAACTTAATTTTCGTGTCATAGATGCTTTCATTTTATTAACGTTCTGATTAATTCACAAAATCAACGCCTAGCAACAAAATACGTTTTACCACCCATAAAAGAAAAACATACGTTTTTTCTTTGTAAAAAATAGGATGGGGAGCCCTGTCGCGTTGGTGTTGCAATGACCGATATTGCTACTGGTTTGTATGCCCATGGTGCTATAATGGCTGCTCTGCTTCAAAGAGACAAAACTGGAGTTGGTCAAAAAATCGATTGTTCACTTTTGTCGACTCAGGTGAGTGGTAGTCGAAAAGTACAATGCTCGTATTCTCGTTGATTTTGGAAGTGTAAGGAAATCATGAAATTTTCTTTTGAGTTTTCAACGTCTGAGGATCGGATGATTCTGGAATGGATGAGATAAGATGAGATGGGAGGAGAAGAGAAGAGGTGAGATGAGATGAGATGAGATGATGTGAAGTTAGATGAGATGAGATGAGATGAGATGAGATGAGATGGGAGGAGAAGAGAAGAGGTGAGATGAGATGAGATGAGATGAGATGAGATGAGATGAGATGAGATGAGATGAGATGAGATGAGATGAGATGAGATGAGATGAGATGAGATGAGATGATGTGAAGTTAGATGAGATGAGATGAGATGGGTTGGGTTGGGATGAGATGAGATGGGAGGAGAAGAGGTGAGATGAGATGAGATGATGTGAGGTGAGATGAGATGAGATGAGATGAGATGAGACGAGACGAGACGAGATGAGGTGAGGTGAGGTGAGGTGAGGTGAGGTGAGGTGAGGTGAGGTGAGGTGAGGTGAGGTGAGGTGAGATGAGATGAGATGAGATGATATGAGATGAGATGGGAGGAGAAGAGAAGAGGTGAGATGAGATGAGGTGAGGTGAGGTGAGGTGAGGTGAGATGATATGAGATGGGAGGAGAAGAGAAGAGATGAGATGAGATGAGATGAGATGAGATGAGATGATGAGATGAGATGAGATGAGATGAGATGAAATGAGATGAGGTGAGGTGAGGTGAGGAGAGGAAAGGTGGGATGAGACGAGATGAGATGGGATGAGATGAGACGAGACGAGGTGAGGTGAGGTGAGGTGAGGTGAGGTGAGGTGAGATAATCAAGTTATTACTTAGATTGTGTGAGAGAGCTATGAACGGACGGACGAGCATTAAACTCTATGTAAATTACGTTTTAATCCGTTAGAAATTTGGAGAGTGCATGCATGCCACTAGAAAGCCAAAGGCTTTTCCCCACAAATCCTGCCTATTGTATTAACAAAAATTCGCGGTTCGTCCAAGTTTGAAATGTAACCACGATCAACTGTCTCGTTTAGGTGGCAGTTTTGAGCCATTTAGCTGCAAATTATTTAAACTCTGGACAAATAGCGTCACGTATGGGATCGGGACATACAAGTATTGTTCCCTACCAGGTATGAACATCCGTTGCTCAGTATTTAAAGTGCCTGTGAAACGAAATTAAATCTGTCTTATTTGAAAGAACACTTAAAATGATAGAGTAACATTTTTTGCAGTTTTTTTGTTTTTTTGTGCTTCGTTGTTGATATATTTCAGTTTGTTTGACATGCAAATTAAACATTTTGACTCACATGTGCATAATGACTTATTAGAGAAGGTTATATATCTTTGCTATTACAGTCGTTGGCACCTAAGTGTGTACACTGCCCGTCAAAACATTTTCTAAATTTAAGCCAAAGTTAACCGTTTTTAAATCAACACCGTGGGATTGGCGAGACGTGATTGGCTAAGGGCACATTCATGTGACAATAATGCATTGGTTCAATTAAAACCTAATACTTTTCCAAGGTAAACAGTTAACTTTGACGTTGACATAAAACATGTTTTGACGGGCGGTATACACGCTTAGGTGCCAACAACTGTAGTAAACCAAATTAATTCGAAGGATTAATACCAAGGCTTAGATGAACAAAAAAACATTCGTGCAAGGCAAATTGAACGGGAAAAAATAATTCATGCACAAAGAAAATTCTTTAATGGCACACTGAGAATCCTGAGAAAATTTTTTTTGCAAAACGTCCCCCCCCCAAAAATCACGTTTCTAATGATCCGCCCATTAGAACCTTAAATGCATGTAAATAAATAAAACAGGTTTTGTGCTTTTATATTTTTGGAAAGCTTGTCTTGCTTTTTTCCACTAATGGGTTGTTTTTCTTGTAGGCTTTCGATACATCTGATGGTAATTTAATTATTGGTGCAGGAAACAACGAACATTTTAAGACATTGTGCAAAGTTAGTTTTTTGCTGTGAGAATTGACGGAAATAAGATGGCGTTTTGTATTTGACCTAATTTTATTTATACGTGTGTAGCTCCTGTAAGCTAGTCTGGTTAGCGGGATGGCTTGTTTCCCTATAAACGTATCTCCTGATAACCCGCTGGCAGAAGTATGCACTCTCTGTAGTGCCTTCTAGTTTTTTATGCTAAAAGACCTCTTGCACATGACGTCAAAACGGTTGGATTTGAACGACAACTTCAAAGTTCCAATGCTCAACAAATCTAATGAATAAATTCTAAGGATTCTAAGGATTTGTCCTTCACCAAAGGAATACGTGCTAGTGGTCTATATGAATTAGGTAGAAAAAACCTTTTCTACCAAAGTTGATTTTTAAAGTTCTATCTTTCAATAATTCTACATGAAGCAATATTTCCTACGCGCAAACAATTGTGGTTACAAGACTAGTGTACAAGTTGCCAACTTTTTCGGTACGGTCAATAACGGTTCTAATAGACCATTTACACGATGACGTACGATAGCTAGCGTGGGGTGACTACAACCACCAGAATGCTTTACCAGTTTCCTCTATATATCAGCACTAGGATGCTAGCAAAGCATTCTGGTACAGTGGAACCTCTAATTAGCGGACACTTTATTCAGCGGACACCTCTAATTAATGGACACTTGGTGAAACCAATTCTTCTTTGTACATTTAGTTTATGAGAGTTTCAAAACCACAGTGAGATCCTAATCAATCGCGTGAGCCCAGTTAACCGGGCTAGCCCAGCTCATGTAAACAGCCCCTAATTAACGGACGTATGAAACGTTCCCGTCGATGTCCGCTAATTAGAGGTTCCACTGTAGTTGTAGTTACCCAACGCCATTGCACGTCGTCGTGCAAATGGCCTATTGCGATTTGCGTAGGATTGTTCTCTCCCTAATACGCTTCTTGTATAATATATAGGTTCTAGACGTGGAGTACCTGGCCAAAAATCCCTCGTATGCCGAGAATAGGGACAGGGTGAAAAACCGTCATGAACTTTTAAAGATTCTAAAAAACAGGTTTTGTGAATCATATAGATTTTATCAGTAGAAACATGCTAATAAAAACAATATTTACTTATAACTCACTTATCACTCACTCGCTTACTTATTTATTTATTTATTTATTTATTTATTTATTTATTTATTTATTTATTTGTTTGTTTGTTTGTTTGTTTGTTTGTTTGTTTGTTTGTTTGTTTATTTATTTATTTATTTATTTATTTATTTATTTATTTATTATATTTTTGTTCTCTTATGTTTTTGTCTTATATTATTGTTTATATAGTCTGGCATTGGTCTATTATACATTGCATTAACACTTCTTACTCCTCCTATAATTATTTAGACTTAAGCAAAAATCCACTAATAAATGGATAGAGTTATTGAAAGGAACTGGTATCCCGTACGGCCCGATAAATGATATGCAACAAGTGTTCAACGATCCACAGGTAAAGCATGCAATTACAACGTAAACATTTCCAGATTTACCAAAAAAAACCGAAAAACGTAGAATATATCCTACTGTGCCTTAATTGTAAATGAAAACGTAAATACTGAAGACATTGCTGTTCTGTTCTGCTCTGCTCTGCTCTGTTCTGCTCTGCTCTGCTCTGCTCTGCTCTGCTCTGCTCTGCTCTGCTCTGCTCTGCTCTGCTCTGCTCTGCTCTGCTCTGCTCTGCTCTGTTCTGATCTGTTCTGATCTGTTCACATTGCACCAATTTCTGCAACGTAGAAAATTCCCGAGCAAATACATATCTTGGGTAAAGCCTTAAAGGGTGTTCGGAAATATTTCGTTGCTAGTCTATAGTTGCCAAAGATGGTTATTATTCGATTTATTTTTATCTTCCTTTTAATTGGTTGAGGGACCACTACGTCACCTGCAAATAACTGCCTACAAATAACAGTCTGCTCATGCGCATTAGTCGGAGATGTTGTTTTGCAGCAAATAATATTTTGCTCATGCGCGTTACACTCAATTTCGGCAAACGTAAATCGCTCGTTCAGCCAAGCTGGAAAGAAATGAATGGACATAATTACAGGTAAACAATGTCAAATAAAAAATAAATCGAATAATAACACAATTATTGGACGAGGTTGAGCAAAATATCGTGATTTGTCAGTGTCTCGCAGTTCAGTTATTTGCCTCTGCCTTTCAGGAATGGATTACAGATTTAAAGAATAACCAGAATATTACGCGCATGGAATGTGTTACAACAATTTTTCGTTTAGTGAAGTAATATAATGACGTCACACTGACGTCATTAAAACCTTACAAACACTATAATTTACGCCATTATTAACATTACATTTTGTTATATTTTTGAGATTCGTTTGAACCAGAGCGCTTATTATCAAACCAAAATAGTTCAAAGGAAGCGTGTGTTCGATAATAGCTATGATCTATAACCCTTCTTCGATAAGTCATTATGCACATGTGACGTGAAGATGTTTAATTTGTCTATCAGACAACCTGATATATCTCAGCAATGAAGCAAGGAAACGAAAAACTGCAAAAGATGCTACTCTGTCATTTTCAATGGTCTTTCAAAGAAGACAGGCTTAATTTTTGTTTTAAAGGCATTTCAACGTTTATCTGTGAGGATATGTACAGTGTTACAATTCTATCCTCTTGAATCATCCTCAATTGAATGAGGGAGGCACGGGTGGCACGGCTGTTAGCGCGCTGGCTCTCACCACTGAAGTTAAGCCCGGTCGAATGGGGTTAGTACTTGGATGGGTGACCACTTTAATTAGCTTCATGTGAGTGGAGTTGTTGGTTCTCTCCTGTGCCGGCTCGAGGGTTTTTCGCCGGGCTCTCCGGTTTTCCTCCTTCTGCAAAATCAACTTAGTGTGTCCCCGATTAGTAGACCCCCTGGGTTGGCTAGAAGATTATAGACACAATAATAAAGTTACAGATATTGACGATTTTTTTTACAAGTTTGTCGTCAATTCTTTGAAGCAATGATAAACGACGTGATTAACATTTTTTAAGCAATAAATAATAAACGTGGTGTTGTCACACATACATTCTCGCTTTTATTAGGCTGTCATTATAGTTACAATGTCCAATTTTTTAGGTGCAACACAAAAATCTTGTCCAGAGTATTCAGCATAAAACTGCAGGAGAAATTAACGTTGTAGGTAATGAAATACAGTTTTTATATTCTCCAAGAATTTATTTAAGTGAAATGTCTTTATGGTTGCTCGACCGTCTGAATTACAACTTGTATTCCAGACTGAATTTACAATTATTAACAAAATTGTTGGAACGAAGCTAACAATCCAGCATTCACTCTGATGAAGGGCTTCGCGCTCGAAACATCTGTTTTCCGTTACTGAAAATCTCGATTCCGTTACCACCTTTTTACTCTGCTCTAACATGAAATAGTTTAATGTCCCTTCCTCTCCCCACTTCAATATTATGGAACAAAAAACGTGTATAATTTTCATATGCCTTTACTGTACGTTTTTACATGCTTAGTGTAACAATATTGAAAAGGGGGAAAGGTGGGTGACAAATTATTCAAAATATTGTGCTTGGCAGTTAACATGGCATGATATGCTCGAGTCGTTACTCGTTTCGACCGATTTTGTCAATAATTGCATGTAGTTTCTTCAATATCGAAAGACTTAACTTTTCATCTTATGTTGTGGAATAACTATTGTGAGACAGTGAACTCAAGCGGAGAAAAATGATTGAGCATTATCACTTCACGTCGGACGTCGGACGTTAGTAAGGCCTAGGTCAAACGTCGCTCTTCTCATGCGCCGAACCTAATGCAAATCAGCATAAACAAAGGATTTAGCTTATTATCATTAGGTTCGGCGCATGAGAAGAGCGACGTTTGACCTAGGCCTAAACCGCCTTCGGGTTCGAATCTCAGCTGTGATCGAGTAGAGTTTTTTCTACTTGCCCGGTATGGTTCGTAACACCTAATATCAGAAATCACGCTATATTTATAACCAGAAAATTATTTCAAAGACAATTAAGAGGGTAATGATTTGCGTCTCAATTTAAATATGGGGTTGGCTCAAAACGTTGTGGTCTTCTTCAGAGCCGTATTACGCGAGATATATTAACTGCCTTTTAAGCATTCTTTTGTGAGCCTCGCAAACTGCCGCACATCACCTTTAAAAACATCAATTAAACTGGGATATAAAAAAGTACTGCCCTATGGGTTCCGGTGTTTCTCCTTGCGATATCTTGTTTTCCCAAACTTGTACTCGTGTTTCTTAATCTCTATAACTGTGCGGAAATGCAGAAAATGTGTTCTATTTCTTAAGGTGTGTCTGTGAAATAAAATACTCGTTGGCGTTTTTTGTTTTGGCAAATTTCAATAGAATCCAACGTATAGTTTGGCTATTTCATTTCTGGAGAATTTAAATTTGGGCTCTCGGTAACAATACTTTATCACGTACGCAAATGGGAAACTGTGCATAAGATTAACAATAGGTCTTAGCATCAATTTTCCAAGTGCCCACCGATAAGGCATTGCTATTAAAAAGCCCAAATTAAAAAAAAACCGAACTAGCCATGGCAAACTTTAAGAGTTTATAACTCGGGAACTATATATACGCCAAATTGTCTTAAATTTTTAGTGAATGCTCATGCCATGCTCTTTTGCTCATTAAAACAAGTGCCAGCGATAATTCTTAGACACTTCAGATAACTTTCTCTCTCTATTCTTTATAACATTATTTTTTTGTGTTTTTGCTATTTTATTTTGATTTGCTAACTATAGGACCACCAGTAGAATACGATGGAGTATCCCGAGTTGTTGAACCTTTACCTCCTCCCATTCTTGGGGAACATACAATGGACATTTTGAAAGACGTGCTGGGATACAACGAAAAAACGATAAGTACTTTACAAGGCTTCTGGCGCAATAGAACTTCCACAAATTTAAGGCGGCTTTCTACAGTTTTTGTTTTGAGCCCGCAATCATCTTATTGGTGGTCAGTTAAGATACTTTTGTATAGATCGTTGGCACATGACGTCACGTCCGCCTTCTTGGTTGATTTTTCGGTTGGCGAACACTGTTGATAAACCCGACCACCATATTTGTTTTGGCACGGCTTTTGGAAATTAATTGGAAATCAACCAAGATGACACCGTGATTGCAAAAGATCTACAGATTCTTGTGCGTTTCCTCGGTAATTCTATTTGAAATTTAGACCAAGTATTTTAATAATAGAAATCTGTATATTTTATAATTTTCGAAGAACCAGTTTGGTGCAGGTACTTATTGACGAAATTCTCTGTTGAAAAAAAAATTAAACCCCAGATTTTGTTTCAAAATTGGAAACATAAAGATCATTCTGATCAATTGATATACGAAATAAAAACGATGAGTAACTGGCTTAGTTTTGAAGTTACGGTGTATTTTATAATTTTTATGAATATCTTAACGACATTGCGAGCTGTCATGTCGCCTTGGCAACAGTTATATGAATAAAAGCTAGTGCGTTAAAACATTAAATGTTTGGAGATCATTATAAAAGTAATAATAGTTTGTTTTGAATGATAATACTCTTTAAATAAGAACGTGTTTAGGTAACAATTACAATAAGCAAAAACTGTAGGGAGCCACTTAGCCTGCGTAGCTGGCGGTTTTAAGGGGTTGGGGTCTCGCGGGTGAGGGAGAAACCGCTTTTTCTCCCTCGCCCGCTTTTTCTCCCTCGCCCGCTTCTTCGCCGTCGCCCGCTTCTCACCAAGACCCCAACCACTTAAAACCGCCAGCTACGCAGGCCAGGAGCCACTTTAAACTTCGGGCTGGAAAACTCCGTGATGGTTGTCCGATACTGTCGAACTGATGCCCGGATTGTGATATTATAGTGAAATATTGTATACACGGTTCGCACGGACATGACCCGAATCGTTAAGATCATATGGTCAATTGAGATATGGTGTGGGGACTCAAAGCGCCTGAAATTTCAAAGCACCTATATAATGAGCTGTGATCTTATGTTGAGACGGACCCACATTGTTTTTTGTTTATCGTTTAATAATATTTCTGTAACACAGTTGAGTGATAGACGCTGTTATTGGATGGGTGCTCTATTATACCAAACTTGCATTGTCCTCACCATGCACAAGTTTGGAACGAAGACTTTTGCTGAGTCTCCAGACCATATCTCAATTGATTATGTTAAAAGGAAATTGACGAATCGTGAATAGAAATTCCTTCCTTAAAGTGCCTATGAAATTTGAAAGAACACTTCAAATTACAGAGTAACATTTTTTGCAGTTTTTCGTTTTCTTGCTTTGTTGTTGAGATATTTCAAGTTGTTTGACATGCAAATTAAACATTTTGACGTCACGTGTGCTGTGTGCATAATGACTTATCAGAGAAAGTTATATATCGTTGCTATTATCAAACACAATCACTTCAAAATCTACATGTTTGGTGTTGTGGGAAAAACACTGCATCCACGCGTTTCCTTCGAATTAATTTGGTTTAATAATAGAAAAGATAAATAACCTTCTGTAATAAGTCATTATACCCATGTGACGTCAAAATGTTTGATTTGCATATCAAGCAAACTGAAATATATCAACAACGAAGCAAGAAGACGAAAAACTGCAAAAAATGTTACTCTATCATTTTAAGTGTTCTTTCAAATAAGACAAACTTAATTTTCGTTTTATTAATATAGGCACTTTAAGTGAACAAGTCGTTAAAGGGCATTGACAATATATAAATCAATTAAGTTTGTGCAATTTGAAAGGACTTGTGAAAGGTAAATTAAGGAAGACTTTTTACAACTTCTTCGTATTTTTCTTCGTTTTCGAGATATTTCAAATTGGCTTGATTATAGTCTCGGACATCATTACTAAGGTAGATCATTTTCACACATAGTAAACTCAGTTATATCTTCAAGTTTGTTCAACAAAATTTCTTGAAACTGTACACAATAAAACTCGTTGTAATACTGAACATTTTATGTTGAGCAATCATGGAAGGTTTAAGCGATTTTGTAATGCATGAAAATGCTCTACCCTGGTTATGACGTCAGAGACCATCTCATTTACATATCAAACAAACAAGAAGAATTTCCAATTTGAAGAAGTTTACAATTTCACAAGTTCTTTCAAAGTAGACAAACCTAATTTTTATTGTTAATCCCCTTTAAGAGGCAAAACGTTTGGTGATCCGTACGAGTCGTAAGGATTGTAAGATGGTTTGACTTTCATTACTCGTGAAAGCAACTTGGCGATTTGTAAAGTGCTTGAATAGACATGTATGTATGTGGCTAAGGTAAGTCTAATATGTACGTTCATGGTGATCCGTATGCGAGAAAAGTGAAAAGCTGGTACAAAGGTAAAATCGAATGAGGCCGGTTGTTGTAAGTATTTAGAAATTATTTATTGATATGCCAGTTGGCTTTCCTCGTTTAACGACATCTTCAGAGACAAATGCAATAAGGTAGAGTGAGTTAATAAATAGCTACTGTATGTATACAAACCTCGTGGCAGGTAAAATGGAATACAAATTATAAAGAATAAGAAAAGGGTGTATAAATTAATATTAAGTAAGAACAACCCTACGAATATAAACATGCATGAATGTAAACTACCAATGGCTTGGACAAAATACATGTGGACACAGTGCGCGCTTTTGTATTATTAAGAATTTTAACCGGAACCAAAATTATACGGTCTCCCCCATCTCCCAGTCAATGTTGGTAGAAAAACCTCATGAATTTTTGGGCTTATTATGGAACACAACATTTATGTTGGAGAAATGGGAAGGAACGTTTTATTTAGGTAGAAATTAGAAAAGAGAAAGAAAGTAGATAATTAACGTTCATTAATTTGCAGTGTCCACATAATTTTGTCCATGATTGTAGGCATAAGCTGCATACAAGTAAAGTAAAATAAAACAAGACGGCTGGGTCAGGCATTCACTCGGGCTACTGGCAAAGTAGAGATCTCCGCAGAGGCTCTATAGCGCGCGAGCAAAGGTGGGAGTGGGCCGAGGAAGATCAGACGAAGGGTGAATGTGGTGCATAGTACACAGAGGTGAACATATTTATAAAGCGAAAGGAGAAAATAACTTACAACATGCCTCACTCCGTCACACGGCAAACAACTCACCGGAAGTATGAATAGTAGCGGAGGTAAAATTTGCAAAAATGCAACAAAAAAAAGAAAAACCGAGCGAAACCTAGGTACCTACCACACGTAGCCCGAGTAATAAAATAAGAATTAGTGAAATAAAAGTAAAAGTAGAAGTAAAAAATAAACTAAAATAGAAATTAAAATAATAGTTATCTGAGTTCTATGCACTCTTTACGTGAATTGATCTTATGGTGTCCTATCATGGATGGGACATATGGTACTACTAATGTATAGAATGCATTACGTTTTAAACATGTGGTATGGTGTTGCGCTATACTACTTATTTGATAAAGCAGTGGCCCGTGTGTGAAATAGGGCAGTCTGTTGTTCATTCTTGCCTGGTTTTACGATGGTATAGTGAACTGTAAATTTTAACAACGAAATACTGACGTTTCCAATATGGCCTATGAAAACGCGCACGTTCTTGAGAACATGTATAATTGGCTTAAACTCTTGTTGTAGAACTTTCCGACTCGTCTCTCCATTTACGTCTCCTCTAATGAAAGGCTCCGCTCGAAACGTATTTTGTCCTGATTTCGTTGTTTTTGCCAAAGTTAAGCCCAAAACGTTTGTCAGGTAAGCGACTTTCTTAACTGATAGAGGGGTTTTCCAGAACAATATGTTGTCTTGATTACCATCAGTCATTAACCGTACTATTCTATAAACAGTGGAACTGTCACGTTATTGTTATTTGTTAATTCAGCTCATAATTCAGTTTAAAAAAAAACACAAGAGCAGCTGACAAATTGAAAAAGTATAGAACAAAACATATTCCGAAAAATAATGATAGCATTATTATTCAGTTATAATATAAATGTAATCTCCTGGCTGAGGTGATAAAAAAGATACGCGCAATAACAACAGCAGCAGCCCCAGCAGCAGCAGCAACAACAACAACAACAACAACAACAACGCGACGACAACAGCAACAACAATAAAATACTACTAAACAACAAATACGCGGAGGGGTTGTTGCATTACATGTATTTCTAGTTTTATTTACACACACATAATTTTCACTATATTTCAGTTACTGAGCGAGAAACTTAAATCATTATTAGGTACATATGTAAACTTTTAATTTCTCACTTCAACGTTTCATATATCAATACATCAATTTATTTATAATTTTACACTCATTTCTTTGATAATTATATAATTAATTATTTATGGTTCTTTCTAATTAATTAATTACAACATGGACTTTTTTTCGGTTTGCTTCTTTAAGTTTTCGTCAGTCTTCAAGGACTGACGCATTACATTTTTTCCTCTTCGAACATATTCTCTTGAAAAGGAAATTTTGCTGATTTTACCATGCAGTAGGATAACGCAGCTTTGCAAAACTCTCCCTTCATTGGTTCGCGAGAGAACTAAATGTGGATATTAAAGAACTAGAAATTAAAATTGAGACGACTTTTACCGGGTCCGTGGACGGAATTGTTTGGTAAGGAGATGTGGTTAGCTGTTCAGTATATCAAATATATGTCTCGTGAATATAGTGGTGATGTAATATATCTCAAACCATTAATAATTCATGAAGAAAACACAAATACATCAGTACCGTGTCTGTGATTTGGGTATCGGAGTAAATTACATAAATTAAGCAAACATTCATCTTGATTTTCTCTTAAAATACAGATTTGTTTGAGCGTGGTTTGAGATGCTATATCATACACTCGGAGGAGAGTTTCATCAGGAAATCCAAACACCTCGAAGTTTGTTCAAAAGCCTCGGCTTCGCCTCGGTTTTCAACAAACGTCTCGGTGACTGATGAAAGACTCCTCCTCGTGTATGATATATTACATCAACAAGGAGTTTGAGTGTTTCATCCGGGGATCCAAACACGAGGAAAGATGATGAGTTGTTGATATGGCAACGAATTGTTGATATGGCATCTCAATCGAGCGACTTCAGTGAGATATGCAATTTAAAAATAAACTCTTACGAGATTCTATTACCAGGGTGTGTAAAATTTACTCATACAACAACTTGTTTATCTTGGATAGGTAATTAAAAACTTGGAAATAGGACGAAGACCGGTTTCCATCTAATATCTGAGATGGTATTGAGCTCTTGCACGTATATTCCGCCCAAGCTAGATGGCAAATCCATATAAACAAAAGGATTACCATTCATTATTTGGTCCACTAAACGTCGGTGCTTTGAAGTTGCCACCCAACATGCCACCCATACGATTTTAGCGTGTTTTATTGGAGTATCTAATGTTAATCAGGTGATGGAATGAACTATTGTAATTGGCTGATTGTCGCATGAATTATTAATGACTTGAGGTGATGATAATGGTGATCTAACAAATAACACGAAACTTGCGTGACAACGCCAATCATTTTAAATAGGAGTTTTGGTAGTATTGCTGAGATAAAAGGGTGAGAGAACTCATTCGTTTTCCTCTTCAAAAATATTTTCCGGAAATAGGAAATTTTAATTTGTTTTACCTTGCAGTAGGACAAGGCAGCTTTGCAAAACTCTTCCTTGACTGGTTCGCCGGGAGAGAACTATAATTGTGGATATAAAAGAAAATAGCTTTGTTAAAAGATGTGGCTCACTTTGGAATGGTCTGTGGCATGAATAGTTATGTTAATGATGCTGACAACATCGCTAACTAGAGGGCATGCATACCTCCGCCAGCCGTTTATTAAAAATGTTTATATTGTAAAGGATAAAGGACTGGGGGTGGGGGGTGGGGGGGGGGGGGGGGGGGGGATCATCCTCACTTGCAACCAGCGGCTGAATTGCGAAGGACGCAGATCAACGTGTCCGTGTCGAGGCATATAAATTCAAAGGCGCCCCAGGATCACAGCTAAGATGTATGTGTTGATTTTATAGTTGTGGGTGTTAGAGGTGCTTATGGGCAACGAGCCATTCTGCTAGCCAAGGGGCTGTTCACATGAGGCGAGCTAGCCCGGTTACCAGGGCTGATTTTATATCACGAAAATCTTTCTATGACTCAGTAAAAACCGTTATAACACTCTGTATTATACGTACAGAAAAATGAAGTGAAACCAATTTTGCTTTGTTATGTCATTTTGCATATCTCAAATAGTCCCGATATAAGATTTTCGTGATATAAAATCAGTCCGGTAACCGGGCTGGCCTGCATCATATGAACGGCCCCCAAGCTATAGCTTACCAGGCGTATGAATAAAATGCATGCTTGATTGCACTTGTACCGGCATTATGCAAAAAAGTTTATATAATATAAAGATAATGAGTAATGAGCAATTAAGAACGTCTTCATTCATATCATTTCTTCTACACACAGAATCGTTATGAAATTCTCATCCAATTTTCAACTAAGTTTAACAAACGTTTGGTCCTTGTATGTAGGCCAACCTTTCCACAGAGTAACAAGAAAATCGTACAATACTTTTTGAAGTATATCATAGTGACAGACTGATGGACAAATAGATGTAGAAACATAACCTGGCGAATGAAATAATGATGATTATATCGATGATGGTTACTATATCAATAATGATGATAGAATGATGACGATAATGTCACTGGTGCAGATGATGCTTGTGATTATGATGATGATTATGATGACGGTGAAGACGATGATGATGATGATGATGATAATGATAATGATAATGATGAATAAGAGATTTAATTAACTTGTATTACTTTGCAGTAGGACAACGCAGCTTTGCAAAACTCTTCTTTCATTGGTTTGCGAGAGAACTAAAATAATGTTGATATTAAAAGCATTAGAACCGATTTGTTTCCGATTGGTAATTACATATATAGAGAGCGAGTTAGTGACAAACTCACCCATAAAGCTACAGTAGCGGCTCTTTCGTATGTTTTGCATATTAAAAGTCGTATATAAAAGCCTTTCACGTATAAAGCAAGAAAATTAAACAAAGTTGTTCCATAATTTCACAATTATTCTCAGAGCCAGAAAAATATAGACTTAAAGTGTCTATGAAGTGAAAACTCGTTGGCAACTATCAGCAGAGCTGCCAGGGCATGGCAGGAGCATTTATTGAAAATGTCAAGACAATCTGGCGTATTAGTTCTTGACGGTTACGAACCTTCAAAATTTGCCATGCCCGTGACTTTTTGAATTTTAGAGAAATTTGGCCTTCTTGGTTTATAACTGTGTTGTGATGATGAATTTAGTTATTTGCTTCAAAATTATTTGCAAATATTTTAGGTAAAACATGAATAATTGCAAGTCTTTAAAAACGTCAGTGTGGTCAGAACATATAGACAATCCAGAAGATTGTCTATGGTCAGAATAAGGACTGAATAATTAAACGCACAGCTTTTTTTTGAATTTCGTATTTATTAGATTGCCATAAATCAGATATGGATAGCTTAATGCATAGTTTTAAAGCATTTAAATTTGTGAAATGTCTTAATTTGGTTAGCTTTGCATGGAATTAATAACTTTTCTTGAATTGAAATTGTCAGTCTTTCCTTTCAAAGCATTTCGATTGTTATAAACTTTTGTCGTTTGCATAATTGCATTGGATCGAAAAGGTAACGGTTTAAAATAGTTTAAGCATCTTTTTTTTACATTTTATAATATTAGTTATATTCATGCCAAATAAATAAATAAATAATTGGTTTATTAAATCTCATGGCAGCGAAACTGAATTACAAGACTTTTACAAATATATACTAAAATACTATATAATTAAAATTAAAAGGTAATTTGCAGATAAGTGGTCTCTAATCTATAGCCTGCGTTGCAGGCGCTGGGAGATAGGGGGGCGCCTGCAGGCGCCTGTTGTTATTTTTCGTGTCGTCCCCTAATTAAAACATCATATTTTTGGAAGTTGTCAATTTCAAAAACCTAAGCTAAATGGCTAATTAATTTGGAAGTTGATCGAATATTTACTCCTTTTAAAAAACACGTATCTAGAATTAACTAAAACGCTACAGTTATGAGTATGTGTATCAAAGTGCATTCTTGATTCAGGAATTTGTGTGGTATATATATGTTTGCTGTGTCAGCGTCTGACAACATGTATATATTATTCTGCTGTTGCTATATGTTGGCTGGTTTACAGTTAGCGTTCAACTGCAAAATCTTAAATAATTTATGTTGGGTGGCTACCGAAAGCTCAGACAGATTATTTTCGTAATTATATAAACCATGTGTATGTAACGACTATGAGGAAATCATAATTAACATCCCGCGATATTTGCGCGTATATTTAAAAATAGGCACGCCCAGGTGTGCATGTATCTACTGCGTTTAATGCCTATATAGCTAAAGCAATGATGCAACTGTGTACTTGTAACAACCTTGTATTCATAGTTGAAGAAGATTCTTGACAAAATTGATGGAATTGTATAGTTGCAACAACCTTGTATTCATATCTAGAGCTGAACAAGATTTTTGACAAAATTGTCTATGCTCACAGGCCATGCTGTGTTTTAACTTTAATAAAGAACTCGCTCAACTCAGGCGCAGAAGGCTAAGCACTAACAACTCTACTCATATCTGGCATGACTTCCAAGCCCGGACAGGTGCATGGTCACCCATTCAAATACTAACTCAATCCAACTGAACTTTACTCCGGTCCTCAGTGGTGAGAGGCAGTGCACCAATAGCTTGACTATTAAAGCTATGGTAACTAACAACTCACAAAATTTGATTTAATTGATTAATACAGTATTTAAATATTTTCATTGCAACAATTTGTCAAACAATAATGCAGTCTAGTTAGAAAGTAAAGGAAATAGCTTGAGATAACAAGTATCTCTAGTATTACTGCAGCTGTAAAATTTAATAGTGAATGAAAAAGATGTCCAGCAAATTATGCCATCAAAATTATAACAGCAACCATATTAATTGTTCTTCAAGACATATGCATAGATGCAGTAAAAGGTACAATAAATGTTTGCACATTCATAACACAGATTTTGCATGACATATAAGGGTGTATTCTGCTGTAGTTCTTGAGAGTCTTGAAACTGTTCAAAAATATATTTAATAACGAGATAAGTTAATTTGTCATCATGAACAATGAAGCATGTAATATATAATGTGTGATGTGTGATGATCAATAATAGATCATTTGTGACGCACTCTGTGCTCTGCTACACAGCGCAACAACCCACAGTCTTGTCAGTTTACGAAGCTCGGTTGAATATGAAATCGTGAATCATCCACGTAACGACCCGATTAATTTGCTTTCAAAAACTTTTCTCATCATTCCAACAACGTCTGGTACATCACAATTAAGAACTGCCTACGATTCATACTTAAAATACTTACTGAATTTGTAAAAACTTCCTCTTCCTCTTGTTGAATATCACGCTCCTTGAATATCTCGCTACATGCTGTCAACAATGACTTATGAAATACTTGGTGTACAGTAGTTATTTTGGCTTCGGTGTTTGTAGTCAAACGTTTTATTCTATGTTTTGATTGGCTCCGAAGGCATTCTTTTGTTATCTTACATTACATTACATTACATTACATTACATTACATTACATTACATTACATTACACGCACGACAGCAATGTATCTACCCGCGCATGCGCAGTAGATACAATAAGAGATAAATACCGAGAGTGATAGCCCTCAAAACTCAACGCACGGGAAAAGATGCCTCGCTGACCACTAGTATGTTATAGTTTAGTAGTTATATTTGCAAATTCTATAATATCTTATATTAATATTATTGTTTTTGGCAGACCCAAAGTGAGAAGATGCGATCTGAAAGTGGTAGAGAAAACTGCGTTTAACACATATATAACTTTTTAGTGTCTGTATACATGTAGTGTATAACACTCTGCCTTACGATTTCTTGCCACCGACCCGCTCTAACATCATAAACTTATCGAGCCACCCTGGAAGAAGGTCTCGTCAATATATTTTTTTTATCTGTTTCGTCTAGTTTCTTCCACCGCGCTACCGGTAGTATGACGTGTTCATTCGTTGGGCGCTGGAAAGTCTCGCCATTACGTCACTTTACAACACCTGTTTAATATTAGACCAAAAGAAGCGTTTGTTTTTAAAATCTGAACACTTTGATCTCAAAACTCGACGAACTGATACTCTATTCAAAACCCTCTGGATAGACTATAGTTTATGACTTTTTAAACCCAGAGAGACTACGGAAAGTACATCGAGATAACGTTGATTTCTAATTAATTTCTTTTTATGGCGTGTAATCTTGCTCTCGCGCTTTCTTCCTAGTTTTCCCCATCAATCGGGTATTCGTCTAACGGTTTCAGTAAATCCGAAACCTATAAATTTTAACACTCCCAAATTTTTATATATTTTTTATTTGTGTACTGTATGCACTGCGCTTTTATAGAATCGTAATTGCCATTGTTTAATTTTTGACAAAGACAAGGTTTTGGGTGTTATTTAAAGGAAATGTACACAATACATTCAAATGCTTTATAGTTAAGTAGCTCCGTCTGCGTTTTGCGTTTCTGTCGGGTACAAACCAGCTGTGATCTTATTTGACAGTCTTGAATATCAAATACCATATGAGTATACAATATTTGCATGCCTTAGATGTCATTGGAAGCAACTTGAAAACAAATATAGACTCAGATTTTTTTGATATGTCTTTTTATAAGTTTTAACTGATAAAGACCGAATGTTCGAAGCGTTTTAATAAATGACCAGTGTGTGACAAGTTGCTTTCCTCTTCACGATTAAAATGTGCATGATCTATATAGTGATCATGACAGGATCTGCTCAATAATTATAGGCGTTCCATGGCAGCTATTAGAACCGCAGCGTGAACTATATTATAGTATATGGACTTGATTGTCCCCTTCTCTATATAGCATAGAGTGGTCATGGCTCAAAGGACATGAGTATTTTTTGGCAAAATTGTACGAATCATGCGTGTAGGTCTGCTAGGCCTGCATGGTTCGCAGAATAGACGCGCTTCTTTATAAATATCCCCTATAACAAACCGCTCCATGGCAGAGGTATATTTTCAGTCACTAGTTGGTTGAATATACTTTCTGAGATATATTGGTAATACGGACAAACAAACAAAACCTCAACAAAATAAATTTCCAACGCAGCCAGGTGAAGAATCAGACATAGTTTAACTCTTTGCCTATCGTATCGTTCGTTTTTGAAGAGGCAGACTTTTGTATTTTACTCTGTCTATAACGCCAGACGATGTTTCTCGTCAGATCAAGTGGAGAGCCCTCGGTATAATTATATAGTGAAGGAGTTAACGCTACTCTGGCTTAAAAAGTTTTTTTCACAGCTTAAAAAGTTACTGTTCATCATAGTGTCTTCGATCTAATGTCAACGTAACCTCCTGGCAGAGGTAAATATTAAAGACAAACGAATTAGAAAGGGTTACTTTCCGTTCTTTTTTTTTTGTTGAACCAATCGTTTCTTTTCGTCATACAGGCTGGATTCAAAAGCATTAGAACCGATTTGTTTCCGATTGGGTAATTACATATATAGGGAGCGAGTGAGTGACAAACTCACCCATAAAGCTACAGTATAACGACTCGTTCGTATGCTTTGCATATATCCGCGAGTTGAAAAGTCGTATAAAGGCCTTGTACGTAGATAAAGCAAGAAAATTAAACAAAGTTGTTCCATAATTTCAGAATTATTCTCAGAGCCAGAAAAATAAACAGCTGCTGCATGGATTAAACTTGATGGTTCAAATAAGTTTTCAAATAGACTATCTGGGCAAGAAAAATCGGATCTTGAAAGCATTAATCTGTGACAACTGAGACGTTTTATCATATATCTCTTATGAAATATTTTTTACTCTAAACTCTAAAAGAATTAACAGTTACATCCCCAACATTGACGTACCGTTTTTATTTGGCGCTTGCCCCAGTTCCCCAATGCAGTATTGAAAGATTTTACTCCATCGTTCGCAAACAAGACAAGAGTAACGAGAAAGACAATCAAATTCTTCATATAGAGACCGATGTTGCGTTTGCTATACTAACGCTTCGTTCCTTCTTTGTTTGCTCTACTCTTTTCGTTTCGAGAATACAGCCGTTAGATAATGCAGGCGTTTTTCTTAACTTGCTTGACTGGCGAATGGTCGGCACCAGACATCGTACATTCTTTTTATACCTTTTAAGCTCATCGTATATTTAATTTCTGATTAATTATATGCATACAAGCAGGACCAATGTCCCCCCACTCACATCCATGATGATAATGTGTCAAATATTATCTTAAGTCTAATTCTGTTTTCATTTTTCTTTATTTCTCTGCCAAATCAATGTTACTCTGCTGAGTCCGAAATCAGGAGGCGTTCAATTGGAAATATTCAAATATATTAAAATAACATCCTTGCACAACCGTAACAGAACCGTACAGACTGGGCGACTAATAAAAGTACACTTTAATAGATTATAGAGTAATTTTAATAGAGTTAAAAAAGTGACCAAACCTATAGTGTTAACATAGACAGTTTTAACTTTTCTAATTTCTGAAAGTTTTAACTTTGGTAAAAAAAGAAAAATCATAATATTGTAGAATACTAACGTATAATTGATGAATAAAAGCTATTCGGATATAGTAATGCTGAATTATTTTGTTTTTAAGCAAATAGAATTTAGGAGAACACATTGGGAAATGGCATCAATTCGATGCACAATGTATTTACATGTTCTGTCTCTAAACTGGTCCTGCTGCGAAAGTTATTTCCTATAGTCGCTTGATTTTAGCTCGACAAACAAACACCGTGGGAGGTCATTTCAAGTTGGTAAATCCTCACAACTAATTTAGCAATTACTTATTATAGTCTAAGAATCATTTCCCTACAAAACAAGCAAATGCATGGAACGCGTGTTTAATTGTTTGTCGGAAATGATGAAATCGAAATTTCCAACACGAATCATACTGGAGAACTTCATAAATTTTAGATGACTTTTAATTATTACTATGCGAAGGAAATTAAATTACACTACGTCCGAATTCTTTGATTGTGATCATTTTCTAATTCAAATCATTACATGTCCCTTGGTTTAGGTAACTTTCAGTTGGAAGATTTGAGTTCATTGAGATCGAGGGATACGATAATGGATTGTTATCGTTAAAAAATGCGCGACGAAAAACGTAATTCTCCAATCACCGCGCCATCATTGACAAACACCTGTTTTTTGAACAGTAATTATATGTCGGCACCAAGAACTTATAAATAAATTTTTCTTTGATAAACTTTAAGTCTTCGTTTCAACTTAATTGATTCTTCACATCGACAAAAGCATTAGCTGAACATCGACCAGTTCAGTCTTTGCATATAGGTTACTATATGTTATCTAAAGAATGAAACAAATGAAATGTTAAGCGAAGCATCCCCGTGGTTTACAATTTACTTTGGGTTGATGTATTTGCACATCTGCTAATTATTACTATATTTGTAATTACAGTATAAACCTCGTAAAAGCGAATGAGAAAGTCATGTACTTGAATGTTTATTTCCCACGGTAATGGTCAAAATATTTGTCTATCTTAATTATCCGCATTATTTTTATAAGATATAGAAAAATTTCCAAAAAACAGTGTCTTGAAAAAAAAAAGAAATTTGAGTTATACTGTAACTGTACAAGACGAGACTATATTGTTAAAATATTAAAAGTATATGTTAATATGGTATACAATTTGATAAAAGAATTATTGAAAACAAACTTTTTAATGAATTCTCATTTAATTTTACTAAATGTTTTAATATTCAAGCTATAGGAAAGATTTGTCAACATTATATATATTTTTTTGTTGTTTTGTGATCATTTTCAATCCAAGTGCATGACTTCGCAAACATGCAGTTTCTTTTGAACATGATTTGCAATAAAGTTGAAAAATCATGCAGTCGTTCTACTATTTCCTCCCCTTTTAATTATAGTTTTTTTAGAATATTGAGTTTTCGAGAAGGCATTCTTTTTTTGTAAATTGTTGTCTAGCTTGGGTTTTTCTCATTATTATTATCATTACTATTATTATTATACGTTTTCATATCTTGCAGTGAAATACTGTACAAGAATCATGGAAGTAATGAAGAGTTGCATAGACTACAAATATTTAATACTCATTTCCATCCTAGCTTTGGAAAGTTCTTTGTATATACCTTTATACATCACTTACGTATTTCTATATATAGCTGAATTACTTTTAGCTAAAAATAAGTAATATTTTATTAAGAGCCTATATATAGCTCAGAATTTAGGCCTAATAAAAAGTCATCTCACTTGTTTCCTAAACTTGGCGGAAAGATTCATGAAGAGTTAAGTTTACTAATGTTTTGATCGCCAATAACATGTAACATTTTCAAAGTGAATAATAAGATTCAAACCTGATGTAAAATACGTTTACAAAAGGTTAACTCTTTCTGGGCGCCATCCGCGACTCTCGATTAAGTCTTATGTATTTTACTCTGGCTAACGCCAGATGTATTTTACTCTGGCTAACACCAGACGATTATACTCGTCAAAGGGACAGCTTACCGACGGGAAAGGGTTAATGGATCATTGCTAAGCCAATATATAGGAATTCGATAGGCCGAAAAAAGTGACGACTGAGAAGTCCATATATATACAGAGCGACAGAAGACTCACTTATAAAATAAGGCAATTGCAGCGGAAGGGAACTAATGTTTTTATTAAAACTATGGCAATACTCAAAGTTTGGTCAAGTGCGCGCTTGACACTGTACTGACTATATATAGGTCAAGGATGTCAACTATGCAAGGTGTAGGAAAGAAAAGAACTATATATAGATAATTGTTGCATTTCAATTGGGTGCTTGTTTGTCAAATATTTAAATGGAGTTTATATGACTAGAAAGCAGCTTCCATATTCCGAGCTATACACAGTGTGGTTGAACAATGTTTCAGTATTGAGCACAAATTATGAGCATCTTCCGAAATACTAAACAATCTGGTTGAACATGCACGCACAAATTAATATTGCATACAATATTAAGTTATGCGTCATAATGCGTGCATGTCATATTCTGGGCTGCACAACTGTGTACATGTTAAACACTGTTGTTAAAGTTTGCTTTACAACGCGTGCCATATTTTAAATGTCAAAAGTAGATTCCTTCTTATTCTGAAACAGGATTGTTCTGATGACTACTTTAAGATATAAGATATAAGAGATATAATTAAGTCACTGAGCTTCCCAGAAAAACACAAAAAACAACTTTTAATATATATCCTTTGGGGTTTGCGGAATTATTGAATTTTAACGTACTTTTCATCCTATCTTCATATAACTTACCTAAGGTACACAAAAGTATAATTTTGTTTAGGAGAATTTAATCTAGTCGCATTAAATTTTGATTTTGCATTATTAAATGATAAATATATTAGGATGTATGCGTTTGCAAAATATTATTAATAATTTAGCTATACAGGTATTTACAATATTTTTGAAGATATTACATCCAACATAGACACAATAATCTTTGTGTTTAAAGGCCTGGCCAAACGCTTTCAACATTTCATGCAACATCGTTCAACATTGTTGAACGCATGTTGAACGAAAATTTGGACATGTTCAAATTTCGTTGAACATCATTCAACATGCAGGGTGGCCAAACGCTTTCAACATGTTGAATCACGGTTGAATTCAACAATGTTGAACGATGTTGAATGAAATGTTGAAAGCGTTTGGCCAGGCCTTGAGGTTTAAGAAACTTTCGACAACTTTTTGGATATTAATCATATTGGGAGGGGGTGAGAAGAAAAAGGCTACTCGACCGCGGCCGGGATTCCAACCCGCGACTTTTGGTTAAATACTAGTCCGACACTTCACCGACTGAGCTACTGCATAAATGGCCATGCTGGGAGCAGGTCGTGGAATGATGCGGCGGGAACCTATATTTGATATTTCCGAAACTGAAATGTAGGTTTTACAATATCGAGAGACTTTCGGATATTGTTTTTTTACGATTTCGCAGCGCATGTGAAACAGTAGATAAATAATTATACCCATGCAATTGGCTATACGCTAATGCTCTCGAATCAACAGCTGCATGCCACCAAATATCCGAAAACAAACGTATGAGTTAATCTGTCTGTTTATTTTTTTTGCGAATACTGCCTTAATTATTTTGATAGAGGTAGACTGCATGCATGAGTTTAGTTGAAATTGGAGAAATAAACTAAATGAACGCCAATCTTTTAATTTTACATTTCCATTAATTGTCTTTACATTAACAACAATCCCACTTTTCACACGGCTGCATGTTTTCGAGAACACAATCTACTCAGCATGCTTAAATTTTATTGCTGATATTAAAGGTGCCCTCCAGTCCGTTCTGCGCATGATCCGCCATGTATGTTTTGTGAGTCTCACAAACAAGACACCAAGCGATTCAGCGAGGATATCTCATTGGCCGGATTTCTTCTAAAAATCAGTGTTTTGTTTCGAGTACAAGTAATGAAGAGGAAGCAAGAAAAGCGTACGATCTTGAAAGATCGAGGCATTAGTATATATGTCTTTTTCGTAAATAATTAAAGATGTAAACATTAGTTTCGTACATGCGCAGAACAGAGTGGAGGGCATCTTTAAATGTAAAAATAATTATCTATATAATATAATTTCTCCACTGGCCTAGAATTTAGGCATTGTATGTAGTAAAATAAAGGTACTACTGATTTCTATAGGGGGAAGGTTATAATCATAATTGCTGAGACTTCGAATATATGAATAATTATATATTCACTGAAGCGTTATATATAGTAGACATAAATCTCGTCAACGGAATTAACTATCTTTTGCCATCAGATATTAGATAAAATAACGAAGCTTATTGTGTTTGTGAAATATACAACCGGGGCTGTGTTTTACTGTAGGAACAAAAGTATGAATGTATGTCTTTGTCTTAAGGCTTTATAACCCTTTGCAACATAACTTCCCGAGATGTCTCCCTTGACCATGCAGTAAAATTGCCTGACGCTAGCTGGCAAGCGCCAAAAGATCTGTTGTATAAGACTGCGTTTACACTAGAACAAAAGTATCCGGATTCACATTGTTTTTCATCCTCAT
The DNA here is from genome assembly GCA_035771165.1 of Paragorgia papillata. Lineage (NCBI taxonomy): Eukaryota > Metazoa > Cnidaria > Anthozoa > Scleralcyonacea > Coralliidae > Paragorgia > Paragorgia papillata. Next base: position 454,780 of record JAWNZC010000445.1, on the reverse strand, counting down.
GGGAATAAAAGACAATGTGAATCCGGATAGTTTTGCTCTAGTGTAAACGTAGTCTAAGACAAAGTAAACTGAGGATAAAGTTTTCTCACAACAACTGATCATGAATGCAATTTGCGCGAACGAGTTATTACAGTGTCAGTATGTTTAACATGCACTTCTATATGCACAAGATCGCTTTTCCGAGACGGCTCCATTTGAGGAGTAAAATTTTCTGACACTGCCAAGATCTAGATTTAGACAAAGTAAAAAAGGTAATTAGTTCTCCCACAAATGCAGTTGTGGCATGGCTTTCCGAGACAGCTGCATTTGAGTAGTAAAATTTTCTGATGCTATAGCCAAAAACTCCCAAAAGATCTGAATTTTGTCCCCAACTGGTGCGTTTAACACTTTGCTTCATGACTTTTTTTCAGTTTGACGAGTAAAATGAATTGCCTTGACGCTAGGTCAGCGCCAAAAGATCTGATTTAGACGAAGTAAATATAGTTTTCCCACAACAACAATGCGCGGGAAAGGGATAATGAACGTCTGTCTAACAATTGCCTCATGCATGGTTTTCCAAGTGATGCCTCGAATTGACGAGTAAAATGGTCTGACGCTAGCCAGCTGCGTCAAAAGATCTGGCATTAGACAAAGTAAAAAGATAATTTAGGTCATCTCCACTGATCTCTATACAATTGGATTGCTCATCCGTTATGGTCAGCCGTAAACATTTTGAAGCCTGCAGTGGCGGGCATATATATTGGTATACTCCAGGTCCAGTATACCTTGCGGGCTTAAGAGTACTAAGAGTTTATCGGGGGCCTGTCGGAAAAGCCGTAAAACAATTATCGAATGGATGCAGTTTACTGTTACTACTGGAAAACAGAAGGGAAATACAAGAAAATACAGTCCGAAATCGTCAACTACATACTTCAAGGCTTTGTAAAGACTTATGCTTTAATATACCAAAGGTATAATAGATAGTTTTATAAATGAAGTTTATATTGACTGATTTCGTTGGTTTTTACGAGTTTTGTAATATAGGCAAGTTTATCGATTAACGGGTGGAGTAAAAAACTACAAAATAACACGTTTTACTGCTAAAAACTAAGCTTCTAAACCTTTTACTGTGTTCTTTGTTTGATACCAATGGCAGAAATATTTTTAATGTGGCTTGTTTCGTCTCTTTTCGTGCTGCGAAAACATATAATTTTCTGTGGCGGCCATCTTGGTACTCCAAATTCGTCATTTCATTCAAATTCGTATTTGGAGCCGGATGAGCAATCCAGTTATGCGTGAATCAACAGGGAGTTTAACACTTTGCTGCATGGCTTAACTTGTCTGGCAATAGACATACATGCAGTAGTAAAAAGCCATGCAAAGTTGTCCCACAAAAACAATATATGGGTGAAAGGATTATGTTTCGCTTTTTTAATTCTGTTTTTTAATTTCTTCGATATAAATGTTTTCTTGCGAAAAGATTTAATTTATAGCTTTAGGGTCACGTGACATGGGGACGTGTAGACTTTGAACATGTGTTGTTGTCGATAACTGTAGAGGACTTTAAGTGTGGTTTTTGCATATAAATATATAGAGTTTTTTCGAGAAGATTTATGACATAATTCGAAGAAAACTAAACGAAATAAAACTATTGTTTAGATTGAACAAAAATGAACATCTAAGCAAAATTCCTTCCGACTTAAAAATGACCTCATGGGTTCATGCCCACTCGATAAAAATTATTGGCACGGATTCATGAGCCGTTTATAAACCCGAAGCAATGTTATATACCTGATAGATTAAGCTGCATGCTTATAACACAGAAACTGGAAGCTCATGCAGCAAAGCTGGAGGAAACGGTAGAGGACTGGAGAGGAGACAAAATGCCGGTATCCGAATTTGTTCCGGTCTCTCCCTTGTTTGCGCGCGAGTTATTTATAGACCTCGATCGTTTACAGGAAAACAAATTTTATATAATGCTGATTCGTACTTTCAGTGCAGGTGTGGATGTTTCAGATTATCATCGTGCTAATATTATAGTCAAACTTTTTGCCATTAAATGATTGATTGATGAAGTACAAAATCCCAAACTTTGTGGACTTTGCTAATACTTAATTAATAGTTGTGAATATGTCACAACATATTATCACAAGCGCTTCTCAGAAAATGTTGTGATCAACGAATGCAATATATAGCCAAACTCAAACAAATCGATTAGTTATACTGCTATTCGTCATCAAAGTCGTTCCCGCATTCCCACTGTCCAAAAAAGTCGAAAATTTACATCAAGCAAATTTATCGCTAATCCTATATATAAGGATGTGAGCAACAGACGCACCAGGCGGAAATCGTATAAGGTAAGAATATCAAAGCCCAGCAAATAAAAACTGCCTTTACTTTGTGTTATTTGCTAGGCTTTGATATTCTTACTTGGTTAATGTATTATGTAATCAAATGAATGCTACAGTACAGGACACCTTATAGTACGTCCGGAAATATCGGCAAGCGTAAACGAGATTTATTAATCGCAAGTATTGGCAAAAGCAACAATTGAAGTTTAAATTTGGATTTTGCATGTCTTGGGAGTTTTCACAAATCAATCATATGACCAAGGCAAATTAAAAGTGTCATAATTGTCAGAAAGTCGAGAACGGTGACAATCTCAGACCAGCACACCTGACTCTCTTTTTTCGGTTTAAACGAGAATAGCGAATCAGAAACATTTTTTTGACAAATCCTGTTGCGTCTGAAATCTAATGTGAAGATCTTAAATCCGAACGCAGGAAAGAAGAGGCGCGTTTCTTCGTGCATGTGAACGGCTGATGAATTCTGATAATTTATTTTTATTTAAAAATAGAAAGGCTACTGCTAACCCAGCAAGATCTAATCTGCGACTAGACTAGGCAAGATTTGATCTTTTTGGCGCGTATATCTCTTGTCGGTAGACTATACATCTACATAGATAGAACATCTGCACGGCGGAAGAACGTCAGTGTTTCAGTAGCCAAATAGTTGAGTGTTTTGTCTGTGTTTAATAAGTATATTTAAACGTATATTTAAACATGAGGGCACTCAGACACTGCATATACCTCCGCCAGCGCTTGTTATTAAAGATGTTTGAAAACGCACTGAACTGACAAGCCATCTCGCTATCCAGCTAGGCTAGCTCTGCACGAAACTTACACATATATAAATGAATAATGAAATGTACTCCAACCAAAATTATTTTAAGCTGTATTAATCTTAAACTTCGAATATATTATATGTATTCGAATATACTATAGTAAGGGGATTTTTAAGCTTGTCAATTTCATCCAGCTTGTCATGATCTCGAGTCGCCATCAAGTTTCCTATCCAGTCTTCCTATCCAAGTTCTCTCATTCCAGAGTGGAATGCACCTTTAGATTTAATAGTATCGAAACGTTGACATTGTATTTTCTCACCATTAAAAACAGCTACTGTTCAGAACCGATGTAAAAAAATACTCACATCATGACATTTGGAGAAAATACGAAAAACACTGAACATCCATATCATCTATGCAACTACAACGCGAAATGCAAAACAACATTGGGTTCAAGTCTCTGATGCGCCAAATTTTTGGAGCCTGGGAGACACTCACTCACGCGAGAGCACACAAGTAGACGCGAGTAATAATGATGATGCTCGTGCGCGTGCGCTAAATTACCGGATGCTTACTATTCAAAGTGTGCTGTCAATTAATAATAACGTCACAATCACGGTTGTGCTAGTGGCTAGTGCACGTACGACCATGTTTCGCTTTTCATCCGCTATCACTAGCAGATTTCAGGACAATACTCCTTCAAGTGAAATAGAGAAGTCAAATTCAACCCCAACACTAACCAGTAGCGACGACAGAATCTCAGAATTTTCAGACACAGTTTCGGAACCAGACCATGATACAGAAGTCCACGCGTCTGATTTGGCAAGAAGTCCATTCAAGTTTAAAACAGGATCGAAATCTTCGAAAAGGCGTCAAAAAGCAATGCCGGCTTCATTTCCAAACCCTGCTGATACACCTGAAACGCCTTCTGGTGGACGTTCGCCAACAATCGCGGAATCGTTGGAGCGTCCTGTTGCTTTATCTCCACGATTAAGGTAAACTACCATTCGTGAGTGCGTAGTGGTAAATGTTTTTTGAGTAGCCCGCGCGGTAGTACCTATATAAAATATCCTATATAAACTATTGAAGAAGCATAATATAATATAATTATAAGTAATAACATGACTTGAGGGAAATTAGCGATTAAATTCCCGCAGCCGAGGGAAGGTTTGTGAAAGGCCCGATGACTTTTACATATCTTCCCGAGGCAAAGGGGAAATTTAATCGCTAATTTCCCGAAAAGTCATGGTATTAGTTATGATCGCCGAGGGAAACTTTGAGAATCTTACCGACAGGAAATTTACACGGTTGATCAGAGAAGTTGCATCTAATTTTCCCGTGCATGTTGATGAGGGAAAATATATACAAGCGGGAAATTTAGAAGAAGACAAAGGATTTCTTTGTCTTCTAATTTTGATGATGATCAACATGCAAAAGAAAAATTTCCCTCTTGCATGAGCAATGAGGGAAATACGAGGTTACATTCCCTCTGAGAACAAAAGAATCCGAGTCGATCATGGTATTAGTATAGGATAAATACCGAGAACGGAGGCTTTAAGCCATTGTATTTTCTGTATAATGAAGCAGGTATTCAATAGCAAGGTTTGGGTTTAAAGGCTTTCGGCAGCGTACCAGGTGAATAGCCAGTACATCGGGCGCAGATGTGTGACTCGCAAAATAGCAGTGAAAGTGTTTGAGTTCGACAATAATGCATTCCTAGTATTGCCTAGTCTTTCGTGTTGTAGTCTTTCCATGTCACGGCGTGTCCATAGAATTCAATTTTGTTTTTGAATTTGTAGGGCTCACTTACAGAATGTAAGCATCAGTGGAGAGTCAGAGCATCCTTTTGCTATCTCGTTTGAGGATGTAGCTGCAGCAGCATTCAGAATAAGAAGAGGAGTCATAAAGACACCGTGCGAGGTAGTGGAGAAAAATAATTCGGTTAAGCCCGAATAAAAATATACTTGGACGAGTGTGTTGTGAAATAACCTATATAATGCTATATTAATTGAATTAGGTATCGTGCAATTTGAATGCAATTTGAATTTCGTGTTAATTGTGAATCATATAGTCGTTACCGCTCATTTACGGAGTTTGTTTAGTTTCTTTGTCGATAGTTCATTCTTCTTACGGGTGAGTGAACTTTGAAACTTGTAACGATGCATGGCTTGGTCTTGTTGCGGCCAATCGACGAAGGAATCACACTATATTTATAACCAGCAAAATTGTTCGTTTCTTGTCAAGAGAGCAATGCTTTGCGTCCTAATATAAGGAGCTTTTGAAAGAACTCGTCAAATGGTATAAGAAGACCTTTTACAATTTTTCCGTATCTGTTTTGGTTTTGGAAATATTTGGACCAAAGACAGCGTGCTGTCCGCCATCTTGGAATTATTTTCGATATGCATGTGACATAAGCAGGGTAAAGTGAAATTTTTATCTTGCCAACTTTATGACATTATGAGCTAGAAACTCGATTTTGTTGCGCTATTTCCATTTTAAATTGATCCACAACATTTAAAAGGCCTTCCGTGGAAATTTGGTCACCCACGGAGTAGTTTCGTCAGGTTTACCCTGCTTATGACGTCACCAATTTCTTAGTTAATTAGACCCAATATTACCACAAGATGGCGGACAGCACGCTGTCTTTGGTCGAAATATTTCAAAACACAAGAAAGATACAGAAAAATTACAAAAAGTCTTCTTATACCATTTTACGAGTTCTTTCAAATGGGACAAATTTATTTTTTATTGCCAATACCCTTTAACTGCATTCCAAGCATTCGTTTGTACGAGTCTCACAAAAAACAAATGCCGCACATGCGCAGTAGGGACTCTGATTCAACATTAAATAAAACGTCAATGAAATTTTATTTAACAATTAATGAGACGGGAGTGAATAATCTAACTGTTTTAGTAGAAACTAACTTGTGTACCGTACGAAGCATAACCATTGTTTCTGTGTGAAAACCATGTTGTTTTACTAAACGACCGCACGGGTCTTGGTATCCAATTTCCTAGTAGATGCAGCATTTGCAATAGTATACTAGTAATTTTCTGCTAAAGTAGTATAGTGTGAATTAGAAAAGCTAAGAATTAGCATGCTGTACTTCAATTAAATTTTTTTATTACTGATATAGGAATTGTAGTAATAGTACCATGCATAAAGTATGATGAAGATACAAAACAGTTATTTCTTTCAGTACATACAATTTTCAACCAATTTATATGACTGTTTCATTAATTTTGTTAATTTAATTTATTGTTTAGAAAACTAACATACCGGAACTCCAAGATATAGAGATCTATTTTAAGAAGGAGTTTACTCAACTAACAGGAAGGTAGTATTTGACTTAGCCTTGATTAGAATTTTGGCTATTCTTATTTACAGTTCTCGTAGCTATTTCATAGGAATTTAATAGATATTATGGATGTTAGCATTGTTAGGAGATTGATAACCACGAGAACGAGGCATGTATATGTAAGGAGAAATATTAGAACAAGGCTCTCGACAATATACAGACCGAACGACAAGCAAACTCTGTACAAAAAATACCGAGGTCTGATCCCCTACGATGACAAACAAATTTAATTTATTTAAAATAGTGTCAAAATTCTCCGAAAATTGTAAAAATACAATATGGAATGAAGTCCAATTTTAAAACGACTAAATTTATGGTAATATTACGCAAAGAGTGATCCCAACTGTGAAGATCTATAAGTGGATAATATAATTGATAATATGATCAAACAAGCGAAATTTATCTACTTGGGACACCAGCTATTGATTGAACAGGCGGGAAGACTGGGAAGTGTAATCTAATTATGAATATCAAAGCCCAGCATATTATTTTCATAAAAGCCATTGAGTCGGACACGAGAGTAAAATTATTTATTAAATGTAATATAATATTTATGAAAAACAGTGCTTGCATTAAGCCAAATATCACTCAAGACTCGAATGAGCATACATGGGGTGGCATTTATAAGCCTTATACTATTGTATGACAGCGAAACCTCTATACACTCCACTAAGAATATGGACCATTTGAGATGTGGACAGTTCTGAGAATGCAGAAGAGTCTCATAAAAAAAGGAGTTATGAATGAGGCAGAGCTTAAAGAAAGGCAAATTTAGGAAGGGAAATGCATAATGCTATGGAAAGTAAATAAATAAGATACTTCGGTAATAATTAGCATTCGATAAGAAATACAGTAAAAGTTACTAAAAGTAAAATTAAGTCAGTAACATGAGACAAACAAAAGGATTAAGAGCTTGCTGGATGACATTTAATTAAGATTTGAGAAAAATGAAAATATACAAAAAATGTAAGGACAGCAAGAGATAGGATGCGGTGGACCGAACGATTGTGGTAAAGATTTTGAAGCATTTGTCGACATCAGCTGAATTGAACTGAAGAGAAAATAAATTGTTTCAATCGGACTTTATTCATATAGTGTACATATAGTACACGCGGTGCATGTGCCAGATTGGTGAAATGTAACAGATGTTTAGTAGACGTTTTCAAGCTTAAATATTTAGAAAACAAGACATGGTGTACATGCAGCGCTATAGAGTCTGGCCCAGTCAAGTTTCCTACAGAACTATATAAACTAAGGTTACCACGGTACTTGTGGATATCTCTTAAAATAAGGTAAAAAGAACTATATGGGGTTACCACATAAAATGGGTGGCTTCCCGAAGTCAAAAATTAGTATAGAAAAATTGAGTTACTATTTAATGTTGGAATTTAAAAATATGTGGGTATCGGCCGAAAAGTTATATTAACAAATTAGAAACAAAAGAGAATGACTTCAAAAATAAACTAAAAAGATATATCTAAAAGAGTTCTCTGAAACAAGAAAAAAAGAAGAAACCGAATTGATGATAACTTGTCTCGGTTTCTTTCTATGTGTTTGGATGAATTATGTATACCTTTGATTATAAGAACTCAATTGGCATATTGTATAATTATTTATATTTGATATAGCTTTAAAGAAAGAGGTGCAAGAAACACATTGCTGCTTCTAACAGAGGTTTGTTAAAAATATGTACTTTAGAATGAACTTCAGCAACAAATATATTAACTAACTCTCATAACCCAATTAGTTATAAAACTCATTCGCAAATACTTATAATAAATTAAGATACTATCGCAATAACAACCTCAGTTTGGTCGCCATAGTTTGACATATATGGTTTTGTTGAATTAGCGGCAAATCCTGCACACAAAATAAAATAATTCTGGAATTTAGTTTGTTATAGTTCTATCGTTAGATGTTAAAACTCTAGATCAGTATAGAACTCTGACTTATAGACGGGACTCCAACATGCAACCTTACAAATTATACCCATGCACTCTAATCATTGAGTCACTATATATAGAACTCACTCAGGTGGCAGGTTGAGGTTGTTACGCGGGATGTATATTTGGGAAGGAGTGGAACCGTAGTTGCATGTGTTAAAAGTAAGACGTTTGTTGAACGTTCGTCAAGCTCAATTACTCAGAAAATATTTCTGAGCCCCAGACAGGGTTCGAACCAGCAACATTCTAATGACCGGTTAGACGCTCTAACCATTGAGCCACTGAGGCTCAGATGGAAAGCTAAGCTTGCAAATTCATAATCATATGTGCACATGGGATGTAGTTAAAGTAATATGATAAGTTGTACGTACACATGCATGTAGTGCATGTCGTACGTTTGCGATCAAAACTAGCAAAGCTACCACGCAAACGTACCACATACACTAATCGCTTTGTGCATTAGTATGGTACTTTCAGCTTGATGTTTGTAATGTTTTGTTAGTGTACAAGCTGCCGTTATATAGATATTACAACTTATAGAAAACTTAATTCTGAGCTCTAGACGAAACGTAACTTTCTCGGATTAATGCTATAGCCAATGATTATAGAGGCTTAGAGCATTTGATTACAATTCGAAATGTTGCGGGTGCACGTCCCCGTCTAGAGGTTGGGGTTTATTGAGTATTACAACAGCTGGTACAACAAGAACAAAACATTAAAAACTCAAAGCTGAAAGTACGACTATATTTACGTACGAATTATGTTTAGAAACAGGTCAATTGGGTAGATTACTGCATTAATTTCATAATGACTTGCAAAATTTAAAAAATGGATATTAATCGATAACGTTATATTTTTTAGGAACAGAAAAAAAGAGGCGTGATAGCAGCGTCTGCTGGTAACCACGCCCTTGCGTTGGCCTACCATGGTCAAGCCCTGAACGTTCCAGTGACCGTGGTGATGCCTGAGAACTGCACCATCGTTAAAGAAATGAAATGCCGCACTTATGGAGCGACAGTGTTGCACAAAGGACATAACCTTGCTGAGGTAGGTCTAGCATGCAGAAAAACGTGTATTTACTATTCAGATATATTTATAATTACATGTAGTGTCTTCATTTAACGTTTTCCCTTGGTATTCAACTTTAGACAGTTATATCTCAAACCAATTTCAGGGTTCAGGGGTTGGAGCTGACTCGTACCCAGTCGTCTCTGGAGATTTCAGGTTTGCGGTGCCTGATGGGAATGTTTGATCATTCTCATAATGCACCGTGACGAAATCTACAAACCTCATATTTCCCGTTGCGCCTGCAAATTCCCTCCTATTAATTTAGGCGGGCAAGATCTTAGACGATACAAAGACGACTGGGTATATCAGCAATAACATCATTTTTACAACGTTCTCACAGTCTAATAATTTGTTATAAGCAATATGGGTTACGTAACCTAAGCATTCTTGCTTCCCTAATCTTATTGACTAATTTAGTAAGTTCATGCGTCGATTCTCTTTGATGTACCGCGGTTCTTATATAGGTTGGTTACCTTACATATTAGAGAGCTTAAGCATATTAGGCGTTTTTGAGACACGGACGGTGACTGGAAGAACAGGAATACAATACAGAACTACTGAACCGCGTATTCTTTGAAAAGACTTTTTTACCCAAAACAAAGGCTATGAATAATCACATATCTTAAGCTTAAATTTCATCTTTATATAAAAAAAAGATCCTTTATTTTATATTGCAATGAAATTATCTCCCTTAAAATACAAGTTTTCTACTTTAAAAGTATGTCTCATTGTAGTAAAACAACGATAACAGGCCTCAACGTTCTAGATGTTCCCGCCGTCTCAAGAACGTGAAAATGCTCTCAATGACGTCTTGTGTAGAACGACGACGGCGTTCTCTTTGCTCTTGGAATTTTAAATTGCTCATTATCATTGTTTTGAATGAAAAATGCTATTGAATTCAATCGCCGTCCGTGACTCTAAAACGCCTGTATGCTTAAGCTCTCTATTAAATGACCTATTATATTGCTCTAAAGCTAAGTGTAGAATACTACTTTTTGTTAAATAACGACGTTATTTATTATCTATACCATGCAATGAATTAAGTAAATTATAGTTACCTCGAAGTCGGTAACTATAAGCTAGATTATTACCTCGTCCAGAACTAGCTTAGTTACGTTTGTCTCGGTAACAAAACTATACTTAGGGCCTAGAGTATATACGGTAACCTGATCCATTCGCGGGTTTACTTATGTTAACATAACTGCATGTAAGCAACAGGCTTGGACTGGCTATTGTGCCATTTCCCTTGGAACAATCGACAATATGCATCCATTGTTCTACAATACTCAGCCATTGTTTTAAGGCAAGATGGTACAATGGCCAATCCAAGCCTGGTAAGCAATAACGGCGTAGTTATTACTTACAACATGCAGTTTTACTGGTGTGCACCTTACGCCATTGTCGCCATGTTGGATTAATTTGACAAAAGCTTTTTATCATCTGCAATTATAATTTCGATCATCCAACATGGCGAAAATATCTTTGTTCTTCTAATCTCAGAGGATTGGTTGCACACCACCTATACGGGTGAGAAATCGGGCGTACTCATAAAATATACTCAATGACCGTAATAAGCCATTTGCACGATGGCGTTCGATGCAGGTGTTGGCTGACTACAACTACCAGAATGCCTTGCTAGTATCCTCATTTATTACCAATGGAAGACTGGTAAAGCATTTTGGTAGTTATAGCCATGCACCCAATGCTATCGTATCGTGCAAATGTTCGATTGACATCTTTCAACATGAACTTCCTTTATTACGCAATAGAATTATGCAGTAATATTTATTGAAACAGGTAAGAATCAGATTAATTTTGTTAAAAGCTTTTTTGAAGCCTGGTTATATACATTAATTGGAGAGAAAAAAAATACAAATTACATATTTGAATGTTTTTTAGATGGAAAAGAGGTAATTAAATATAAACACAATTGTACAAGAACTATATAACAGTACATATATTTTTCTTTATTTTTTCTTATTATTTTGAGCATCCTATTTTATATTTTTAGGCAAAAGAGTTTGCAGTTAAATTAGGTAAAGAAGAAGGATTAATGTATGTGAATGGGTAAGTGATGTATCTTACTTTGCTAATCCATCGTAAATACGAAAAAGTATCTAATACAATTTTTATTAAAAGAAAAAAAGAATAAGCACGCAGGTAGCACCTTTTGCCTCTCTCTCTCATTAATGTTATCTTTCAGTTTCCCACAGTGATAGAATTTACAAATATTGTGTTTAATCTCCATTTTTATTCTAATATCCTCGGCTTGTACAAAAAGAAACTTGTATATAATTTATGAAATTCCGAGATTAAATAAATATACACTCTCTCTCAAAATACTCATTGTTTTTAATATTTATTTTGTGTAGATACGATCATCCACATATTTTGGCTGGGCAAGGAACTATGGGATTAGAGATTCTTGAACAAGTTGAAGATGTAGACGCTATCATAGTTCCCGTTGGTGGAGGAGGAATGATTGCAGGCATAGCAGTTGCAGTAAAATGTCTTTATCCTCGTTGTCAAATAATTGTAAGCTTTAATTAAGTATACTTGATTTTATGCTATTGAGTCATTTTCACTATTCCAGTATTTATAGTAATGAAATAACATTTCATTAGTCTACCCACACAAACTATTATACTTTTGAACATTCAAGACCTTTACTTAATTCTTTATTATCAATCTTTACGAAAATTCCTTTTCTGTCTGTGGAGATCTGAAGTATTGTTTACAAAGTTTTGCAATAGATATTGCAATTAATTTTAAATATGAAAAATATACAGATTTGGAAAATAATAAACAGTAACTAATAAAAACCGTATACGGAATAATGGAAAACAAAGAATGAATAATACTAGTAGACAATGTATGAGTAATGAATAATTGTACTTTATAATATATAGGTGACTGGTTCTATTACATTTTAAAAAAAACAAAAACAAAGTTGCTATTTCTTATGTTTAGGGTGTTGAATCGGAAATGTGCCCAAGTTTTAAGGCAGCTTTAGATGCTGGTAAACCAGTGAAGATAGATGCTCATCACGCACTAACCTTAGCTGATGGTAAGTCTAGCTGAATATAGTACTAAATATAATTAAACTCATTCCCGTTCAAAATGTAATATTATTTAAATAAAATATACTTATTAGTATTACAGTGTCTGCAAAAAGTTTTTAATTAGTTATCTAATCTATTTACGATTGAACCCTCCCTGAACTTACAAATATACAATTATATATACATGGTAAGAAGTTATGAAGATTAAAAACAAACGTTTTTGATTGACTTGATAAAGTTTACAAGAGATAGACAAGACTTTATACTAAATTAAAAAACAAATTAAGATATTTTAAAAGTAATTTTCTTAAAAATATATATTTATCTAATCTAATATATTATTGTGTATAATTATTATTTTATATAAAACCAAACAAACTTGTGCAGTCTTTATCAAGCATTGAACCGAGCTTTTGTTTTGCATTTTTCCAGGGTTATGTGTACCGAAAGTTGGGAAGAATGCATTTGAAATTGCTAAAAACTTTGTAGACAAGACTGTTATAGTAAGGTATGACAAACATATTGTAATGTTGTAATAATTGTACACTATAGTGGCTGTTACTGCTACTTCTTTATCGCAATTCCGGAAGTTTATATAAATTAGTTGGTTGCTAATGCTACAACAGTATATATAAATTAGGTTTTTTAGTTGTATAATTACGTTTCTTTATGTCCCCATGTTATAATATTTATTTTATAGCTTTCATGATTATTACATACATAGTATTTATTTTATTTTATATAAGTATATATCAGCAACCTTCCTCCTTCTCTGAAGTTAAACATTTATAGATCGATCCAAACTTTTTTAAAAAAAGAATTATTAAATTTTCAACATTTTTTGGGCATTAATACATTCAGAATATCTGGAATATTTTGAAGCATTCTGAAAAAGGACCTGGAATTGTTGCTCTGTATAAAGAAAGGATGATTATCTAACTATATAATTTCGTCACATTATTTATAGTGAAAATTATATCGGAATAGCCGTGCTTCGACTTATGGAGTACGAAAGAGCAATTGTTGAAGGAGCTGGGGCAACAGGGCTCGCTGCACTATTAGCAGGACTTCTTCCAGAGTTGAAAGGGAAAAGGTACAGTAGGCGTTGTTATACATTGTTATCGTTGTTTTTAGATCAGATCTTTAGGGGTGCAGCTTTTATAGAGGAATTTAGTTTTTCCTGCTGCATTCCCGCTATCCGATTATTTTTTGGTGATGCTGTTATGTAAATGTTTGTTGTATTATTGTGAAGTTTTTATATGATATTTTATTATGTTATTTGCATGTACCGATTGACAAAATGTTATCAAACATTAAACATTTAATTTTAAATTTCAAATTCTGTGTAATAATTAATTCCTTCATAGTATTTACTATAGTTATATTGTAGTCATTGATGTTGTTTTACATAGTATGAAGCTAGTCTCGTTTAAGGTGGCTCGATTGAAAAAGCTATAAAAAAATTAGGGTAGATTTTGTTGTTTATTCTAGTTCCTAGCTTGGCTAGTGTTAAATTTGAGTCTTAAAAAGTATTATCAATGAATTCACAGTTTTTAGGAGGAAAGGAATCTTTGTTCTAGTAAGTTCAGAAATTCTAATAAAATTTAAGGTATTAAATTTGCATAACTATTAGAATAGTTTCAATTTGTCGGGATACCCCAATGTGAATTGCTAATGTAAAACGTTTTAATTTTTGGCAGTGATACTAGAACTTTACAAAAGATACACTACAAAACTTTTTGAAAGGAAAATTATAATTTTCTATATAGCTTTTTTCGAGCCATCTTAAAGGGAATTTAGCAATATAAATTAAGTTTGTCTAATTTAAAAGAACATGTGGAATGATTATGGAAGATCTTTTACAACTTTTCCATATCTTTTTTTTAAAGATATTCAGTTGATTTTGAATTCGTAAATGAGATGGTCTCTGACGTCATTACCAGGGTACAACATTGTTCACACATTGCCAAAGCAGTAATACCCAAGTTTGTTCAAAAAATCACTTGAAACTACACACATACATGCAGACTCACTGAACATTTTATGTTGAGCGATCATTGAGGTGTAAGTGATTTTGTGATGCATGGAAATGCTGTACCTATCAAACAAACTGAAATATTTCGAAGACAAAGAAAAATACAGAAAAGTTGTAAAAAGTCTTCCATTACAATTCTATATTACACCGAGCTTAGAAAGTTACCCTTTTTGACATAGCGTTTTGAGTCTTCATCAGCAGCGAATATCTGGTGACTACATGCTGAACACATATAGACACTAGATCGGCCGTCGAAAAGTTTAGTTATGAACAGTTGGTTTGTAAGCTACGTTCAGAATGTTTTAGGCTATATAGAGTAGCATCGAATTATGAATGAGTAAATCGTATCAGAAATTAATTTAGATTCTCTTCAGGGTTGTAATTCCTTTATGCGGAGGCAACATTGATCCTACTGTCCTTGGCCGTTGTATTGAGAGAGGTTTGTCTTCTGAGGGACGTCTTTGTCGTTTTATTGTAAATGTGAAAGATAGACCTGGCGGAATAGCCGAACTAGCTCAACTTATCTCATCTATTGGAGTAAGGTAATTGAAATTTGAAAAGTATTTTATTTGTAATATCTTTTTTATTTCATAAACGTATTCTTTTATTAGGCATATAGTTTGACGTAATCTGGTTTAAAAATTTTTGAAAGTAAAACTTAAAAAAATAGTTTTCGTGATCCAACGTTTCGACACTCCATCTAGTATCTTTATCAGAGGTGATTGTTGTGAAGACATTGCAGGTCCCATATTTATACTCCCACAAAACCACTGATGGTCTTATCATATTGCTTTAATGACGTAGTTATATTGGAAATCAAAGTTGTCTAAGTATAAAAAATTAGGGAGAATTTTTTAACGTGTATTCAATATAAAACTTCCGAAATAATAGTGTTTTCTTTTTTGTTTATAAATATTAATGATACGTAATTTGTCTTTTAGTATAAAAGATTTATATCACGAGCGTGCTTGGATGACTTCTGGTATTTTCAGCGTTCAGGTATGATATTCCGATCTTCTTTCAATCTATGAAATACCATGCATCTTAACCGCCAAAGAGGATATTAAAATAGTTTGCATAAAATTAATAACCAAGCACTATTGGCTACAGAACATGGATGGGAATAAGACGTGGGGGGTGGGAGGGGTAGAGTGTGACGAAAACTACGTCAAGAATTTAGTGAATAATGATTTATTAAAACAAATGATAATCTTGGCAATTATCAAACAAAATCAGTTTAGTATTGTAGTGGAGATACACGAACAATTTAAACTAGTTTCGAGCATAAATCCGTTCAGTGATAATTGCAGAACCGGCTTTTCAATAAATTGTTTGTAACGTCGAAGAATTAGATTTTATTATCAAACTAATCTTAAGTAATAGATGCGAACGGCCGAACTGTATGGGATTTACAAGGCGAAGGCGAGTTGCTGTAAATCCCATACGACATACGGTTCAGCCGCAAATATCTTACTTAAAATACGGATGGGTGAATCGAAGGGAAACTGAGTTCATGCAAACACAATGTTGTATTCGATTTTCAGCCAACTGGGTCCTAATTAGTATGCTGTAAATCAATCTCGTACCCATTTCTTTTGTCCTTTCTTCATGAATTATTAAATGGATTTTAATATTATTTATTATTTAAAGATATTTCAAAAGCTTGCTTCCTCTTGGCCGCCACTTTAACTGACGCGGTCTGATCGAGCGCTAGGCTTTCTTGTGCACAAGAATGCTGAAGTGCTTGGGACAGGTGCATGATGCGTCAATAAAACGACAAATATAGACTGAAAATTTCGTGGTTGCTGGGATTTAAAAATTCATGTAATGCTCGAAATTGCACAAATTTCAAAGCTGCAAGAAATAATCAGCAAATTACACCCTAATATAAAATGGCGTATGGTATTATAGGTGGTGTGCAACCATGCAATCCCCTGAGATTCACAAAACAAAGATATTTTCGCCATGTTGGATGAAATTATAATTGCAGATGATCAAAAACTTTTGTCAAATTCATCCAACATGGCGACAATGACGTAAGGTGCACACCACATTTTTTTTTATTGCTCTAGATCAAAATTATTGCAGAAGTTCGCAATCGAGAACACGGCATGGAACTAAGGAGATTACTAAGTGGCCGCTATCAAGACGATCTGATGTGGAACACTGATCACACATCGACATATACACAATCTTCATGATTATACAATATCTCTCATCATCTATTTTATAAAGCTACTGTATAACGTAGAATTTTATTATTCTGTATTCATATATACATAAGCAACATTTCAACTAACAAAAACTCATAAAAATGTCTAGTTAAATGTAAGCGTATAGAAAATTCAATTATTAAAATTTTCTCTGTATTCATCCACTGAATTTGTACTTTTTTTGTATTTGACATGGTGATTAATTTAAAGGGGCACTTACACCCCAATATTTTTTTCAATAATATGAATCTGTTCTATTTGTGGAGTACAAAACTGGAGAAAAAAAATTTATTCGGTTAAATTCTCGCTTTTTTATGGCCTTTCAAAGTTGGTAAAATTACCCAAAAATGGACTCCATTTTGTCCCACGACCGAGCGACTGGGGTCTGGGATCAGTTTGGTGATGTGACGTCACAAGGTGAACCCGCTGTTTGTCAACACTAAAGATACTAATTCCGTTGAAGACATCAAAAAAAATACAAAACGCGGAGTATTGCTTGAAAAAACGAGTGCTTTGTGAGTGTTTCTGTAGTAAAGTATATAAAGCTTCTTCTTGCGTGTTCACCTCGTGACGTCACAAGTCGTTCTCTCACCAGTCTCCCAAAGATAACCCGCAGCTCGGTCGTGAGACAAATAAGTACCAACTTTAAAAGGCCATAAAAAAGCGAGAATTTACCCGAATAAATTTTTTTTTCCAGTTTTGTATACTCCACAAATAGAACAAATTTGGGGTGTGAGTGCCACTTTAAGGTTAGCTTAACCCATTGCTGCCAAGGATGTCTGAGGGCAAGAGTTTTGCATTTACGTTGGTTAACTTGTATGCCATTAGGACCTAATTTGACCTTGTTATACAGCAGTCGAAAGGAATTAGCGGCATGCAGTCAGTAGCAAACTAGCAGCTAGTCATGCAGTAGCGGTATAGGACCGGCTTATTGACCGAGCGGGAGGTCTTTACCCGGCAAAATTATCCTGCCCGCGGTTTTTCAGTACAGAGCGAGCGACGAAAAAGCGAGGTTTGTGTGAAAGACCAAGGGCAGGATAATTTTAGCCGCAAAGACCGGCCAAGCAAGATTGTTGAGGTTTTCATTATATGGCCTTTTTTAGTTTTATTGGAACGTCGATAATCAGTACAAGCAGAAAAGACTGAAGTAACCGACTTTCTGTCGTATTGAAATTTTAGCTTAATTTTCCGATTTTAATTTTCAATTTTTGTAATGACCGGTGTTTACCAGTCTGTAAAGACCGCTCAGGAACCAATAAGATTGCAGGAAAATTGTGTTTTTGACCGCGCACGTGACAGAAACATAAAATAAAAATAGGTACACAATGTGTCCATGTATCCACTGACGTATCTGGGAAACTCAGGACTATACATAAAGCCCCGTGATAAGCACTTAGCACTACATACATGAGTATATAAGAAGCATGCAGTCACTAGTATTGTAGTATCTGGAAACGCAATCAAACTCTTTGTTCTATGTTTTTTTAACGTTTATGCAAATGTATGCACATCTGTCAATGCCTAAACAGAGATACAGCTTGTAGTTCAGACTCTAAACAGAAATACAAATTATGAAATGACTACCTGTCCTTCTTTGTAAAAATCAAATACTAAGCAAAATTACTATATAATGAATATGTTATCGTACAAATCAATAACGAACTAGTACTCGAAAAAAAAGACCTTTCGTCTTAATTTCTTGAATCTTGAAGGAAACGATACAAAGAATCGCACCACTGATCATTCAAAAACACATGTGCCCGATTCGTAAATTGTCGCCAAAACATTGGTTCGATTTCGTAACTGTGACGTCATCGGCAGATGCCACATGAGCTTATATTAGTGGGCACAAAAAGGTATAACAAAACGCCATGTAGAAATGTGACGTAAATGAAAAAATTACGTTATTTTTAAGAATGTTGCGAAAACCTAAATCCTAGCCGCACAAACGTTTGACAAAGGGCCTTCGCTCGAAACGTTAGACTCCTACGTTCTCTGTTTCGGCAGTATATCTAACCTTACTATATTTCGATTGTCGTTTTTCAACTCAGTATAGACAATTCATAAATGACCAATCCACAGTGTTGAAGGCTGTACCATTTACTACTGTTTTATCAAGCTCTTTAGTAGCAAATCTTTACCATGTTAAAAGCCTTCTACAGATCCAGAAGATTTTCTGCTTCGATGAGATTTTGGGTATCTATATTGTTCAATTGCTAATCTCAAATCGTTTATAATTCATAAAAAATCAACAATTACAATAATTCCTTCAACGCTAAAATCGTATAGAGCGTTTTCATCTGACGTCACGGCGGCCATATTGGTGTACCAAAACAATGAAATGGCGGCCATATTGGTGTACGGTTGGGAATTAGCTCTTTCTTATTCAAATATTTCGTATTGTTTCACCACCCCAATGGGGCCACCGATCACGTGAGTGAAAACGCTCTATACCATCTCAGATAATAGATGAAAACCTAGCCTAGTTTCCAGGCCTTCCTCGGTTAATGCGTTTTCGGAAGGCCTAGGAAAATTCGTAAACACTTTCACTTTACAGCCTGGTTGTTTATAGAGGAAGAATTGTAATATTACGATGTCCTATGTGCTTCCCGACATTTAGTATTTCCATCTGCATAAAATAATACAACTACAAGCCTGCTCACTTCGCCGGATGGACGAAGTTTCACTTGCCTAGCTTTCTTATCACTAGCTTTCCTTCTGCAACCGCCAAAAGTCGAAAGTTAAACCGTTAAATTTTCCATGCCGAGCTCCAATTGAAATATATTCCATAATTTCCCTCTTTCGATCGCCAAGATCTTTGGTAAAATATTCGCAGACATCCTTATGCTTAATATACCGTCACTCAGTACTGTTGTTTACGGCAGATGTACTCAGTCCTCCCAAGAACCCAAACCGAGTACGCGGCCAAGCTCATGGCGGAGAAAGGCCTAGAAACTAGGCTAATAAAAACCGGTGTTCATCTAATTTCTAAGATCTCAATTATCTATGCTGGTAAGATAAAAAAAGTTGATGTATGAATAAATTTTATATACCCTCGTGAATAAACTTCCACAATGTATTTTAATTGCTTCAGTTTTCGATTGAAATCGTTCGATTGAGACGCCATATCAACCAGTCGTTTATCGTGCGTGTTTCATTAAGAGAATCCAAACACTCGAAAACAATAACTGACCACTCGGCCTTCGGCTTTGTGTTTTCATGTTTCCTTGTGTTTGGACCCCCTTGGTGAAACACTCAAACTCGTTGTTGAGTTACCCGGCTAGGCGAGTTGAAAAAAGATGAGTGTTTACATGAGACGAGTTGCTCGGCAAAACCGCCCACGCATTATAATGGTGTCACATTCCATGAGTAGTTTCCGATTGTCTTCATAAGTGGCGCGTGCGCTGTTGTGACGAATTCAACTCGGCTAGCCGAGTTACCCGGTTCATATGGGAATATTTTCATCCCGGCATGCATGCGTTACTCGCCTGTCTCATATAAACACTCTGCCGAGATAGCATTGAATTTCTATACATGGCGGGTAACTCGGTTTACCGAGTCGGTTCTAATAAGGGGCCGATTACATGAGCCGGGCTAGCCCGGCTAACCGGGCTGACTCGTGTCACGAAATTCTTTCCATGGCCACAAAAGGAGATTTTAATCAACGTTAGGATTCGTTTACATCTAAACTAAATCAATTCTTCTTTGTACATTTAGTTTATGCGAGTTTCAAATCCACAGTGAGATCCTAATCAATCGCGTGAGCCCAGTTAACCGGGCTAGCCCGGCTCATGTAAACAGCCCCTAAAACCACAGTGAGATCCTAATCAATCGCGTGAGCCCAGTTAACCGGGGTAGCCCGGCTCATGTAAACAGCCCCGCTCAGCTGTCTAATGAATACTGAACTGGCAATTCGCAAGTTTATTATTTTAATGCTGACTGGGAAGAATTTTCCATGCAATCGTGCGAATGGACTTACCAGCTCGCATCAATATGTAATGAGACCCTGTGACAACACACGCCACCTGCGTTTTTAAAAACATTTGCATAAAATATTAAAGTGAGATAACAAATTGCACTTATTGCAGTGAACATTCTAATGATATTTATGGAATGCTTGCTATGATAGATATCGATCGAACAGGCGATTATTGAAGAAGAATATCTCACATTGGATTGGAGGCCTAACTTGGAGTGAGATCATGCTTTACCCATATCATAACTTTTTATTTGTTTTCAGTTGGACGGCAGCTGAGTCAAGTGTTGATGAACCACTTTTTTAATTCTAAACGTTTCTTTGCTGACAACGCTACATGTACCAGATATTAGTAACTTGTGAGTTGTCACCTATAACTCGGTTGGAAAATGAATTAAGGTCAAAATTTACAAAAATCAAGGTCTAGAGTTTCTTACCAATTATATGACTAACTTATATAACAAAAGTGACAAAACTAAAATAAACTGACATCTCCATTGAACTTGAACTTGAACTTGAATGCATGCGAGATGTATAATGCATATACACTTCTCTCCTCCGCAGAGGCTTTTTTAGCTTTTTTGAGCTCTTCAATATATATAGGGGTTTAATATTGCAGGGGTTTATAGACTATAGAGCACAGAGTAATGAATTTATTGAGATTGTGTAATGCGGTTTTCCTTACTCCCCATTACCCTCTACCGCATTACTCTATGCTCTATTCTATAGTCTATAATCCCCTGCAATATTAAACCCCAGAAGAGCTAAAAAAAGCCGGGAAGCCTCTGCGGAGGAGAGAGCAAATACACTAAAATTAATAATAATATTATTTCCTTTTTTTTTAGCTTGTTTGCTAAATTTAGAATACGTGCGTATAATACTGACTCTTCATAAACATGTCGACATGCATGTTTTCAGTCAAACTGTTATATATATATATACATATAATTCCAATCCAAGTTATTGTGATTATTGTTGGGAACTTAATCAATTGAACAATATGAATGACACCGCGTTCGCATTGTCATTGCCGGCTTATGAACCATAATTGTGTTCACATCTGATAAAAGTATTTTACTATACGTGCATGCATTGACATATTATTATTTCTGTCTTTGCTGTCGTGCATGTATTTATTTCACATGCGAAATTGACAGGCAGTAATTATACACGAGCATACATGCGCAAAAGCGCTAGGCGAGCTAAATATTTCAAAAAAACTACAAAAAAATGACAATACTTAAAGCACGAAGACGTATAGTAGCATCGTTATCTCGATTCTAGATCTCGAACTCGGTTATATCGAAAACCTCGCTAACCCGAATAAGAGTTGATGTCCCTTCCACATATTTTGTCACTGTTCAGTACAGTAGAAACTTGCGTGTTTGATACTTCATTCGCATGTCATGAATGAAACAATTTTTACACTTGCTATCATGCATTCAAAACGTTCAAACATTTATGACTAACATATTGGATAGGGCTTTCTTTGTTTGATAACGGTACTAACAAATTTCTCGACCAAAACCAAAACACTTTTCCCCATAATCATGCAAATAAACTGCATGGACAAGTAGACTAAAGTAACGTTACTTGTCATTCAAATTTTGTTATTGCAAATGTTTGTTTTTATGTCTACTTGCAATTATTTCTATAGTTATCAAACTTTTAGTGTTGATTTTAAAAGCTACGTACGACGTTATTAAATCCAAGAGATGAAAGAAACTGTCATAATTCTATTTTTGTACTTCAAGGAAAAAATATATTTCTTAATTTACCGGGTAATACTGTCCAAAACAAGCGTTGAAAAAAACATCCCCTTTTCGGAAATTGCAGATTTGACATAAGTCGTTCGTCTTGTCTTGCGACTATAATGTACAGTGTTGTGTGTGTGTGTATATATATCTCAAACTCATTAATAATTCATGAAGAAAACACGAAGGAAATCAGTACCGTGTCGGTGGTTTGGATATCGGAGGAAGAAATTACATAAATTAAGCAAACGTTCATCTCGATTTTCTCTTCAAAATACTGATTTGTTTGAGATGCTATATCATACACTCGGAGGAGTGTTTCATCAGGATATCCAAACACCGAGACGTTTCTTGAAAACCGAGGCTTGTCTTGAGAAAACTATTTTCCTGAGTGAAAACTAACCTGTAGGCAATAATTGTATAATTAAGGATCGTTTAACTTTTAAGCAAGCTACGACAACGACGGAACCTACATCACGCCACTTTTTATTACTATATGCATGCCCTTGAATCAAGGATATCGTATATGTTAATGTTATGCCTATTAATAGTTCTAAAAGATGTATACAGTATAGATTAAAAACAATTAAACTATCAGCTTTTGCCGTTTCTTGCGATAACGTCGTTTTGAAAACTTGAGAGCGCTTCAGTCGACGTTGTGCATGTGCCGCAACGTACGTGAACGGTGTTGGGATTATACTCCTGGGCCGACTGCAAATTATTTACCGTTTCGTTTTGGGTAAAAAAATGCTATTGTACTTCAATAGTCTTAGGTCGTCATGGTGACTTTCATGTTGTGTCTGCTTAAAGTCCTTCAAATTATAAAAATTCGGTGACGACCATCCAGATGAAGGATTTGTTAACCTTTCCCACAATAATGTCAGTAATTATGGGAAAATTTTAAAAACTATTCTGTCGCGCAACATCGTTCGATTCAAACTATTAGAATCTGTATCGTTAAAATAACAAACCAAATATTAAATAAAAATGACGAACTCAGACACGCATGCATATTCATAAAGGATTAGAGAAAATTACCCTGGCTGGCACTGCAAAGTCAGTCCTATGCATGCCGCTAATATATATATATATATATATATATGGTATAATGGTAGTAAGTTCGGTTTAGCCTTAGAATAAACAAGTTTGAGTTGAACATATATCAAGTATTGAAAGATACAACATAAACCGAAAATTCTATTGATATATTCAAGTTTAAAAAAAGACCAGACATTCTTGAATATCAATTCAGTTTTTTCCTTTAAACCTTATAAGCAAATTTGTGTTTACAAAGTGCGACTTGTAAAGTATACCTATATTTAAGGCGCAATACATGTGTCTAACTGCACGTGCAGTGCATACATATCTCTTTATACATATAAATATGAAGTATTCCGTGCACGTGGACAACACCAAACTAGTCATTAAATCTCCCTTAACCGTTTCGAAAATTTTCACAATATTGTACGTAAGTTGAATTAATATAACTTCATGCAAGATAAAAGTCAGATTATATAATACAAAAACTAACAAATATCTGAATACCAAAGCCTTGCTAAATATAATATTATACACGATATATTGCTACATATATATAGTATTATATATACGACCATAAATACCAAATCTTCTATTCTCACTGATAGCTTCTTAACTATACTCGATCAGACCTTGTCCTTGTTTTTGTATATATACTTGCATAGTTTAATCTGATTTTCATTTTGCTTTAAACACTAAATGGGAAATCTTTTAACATTTTAGTTGGCCGCACTCTTCAATGACAATGTTTCATCCTCAACATAATATGTTACACTGTTTTTTTAAAATTTTATATCAATTGTCTGCCAAATAGATTTTAACGCGAAGACGTACTGTAGTATTAATTTCACGATAATGCGACAAGTTGATGTTTGTCAAAACATTATACTTGGCATTCTTTCTTCTGCCAAAATTCGACGTTCGTCCCATAAATAAGTCTTTTGTTTCGTGTTTTATTATGATTTGTAAATTCATTAAACTCGGTGAGGTCTGAATGGGAATGAAGATCACCATGATTATTTGTCTGGGAGCATGCTGTCATTCATCATTCATGATCCCGCTCAGATCTTTTGATGATCTTTTTGTGATAAGTTTTATAGGCAGTGCGTAAACAACTTTTCTTAACAGCTGCAGTATCGTTCACTTCTAAAATGCTGCAACAACCAAATGATCTGATTTCGGAAAGCCAGAATAAAATTCGCTCTAATTTGTGAATACACATAATAACAATGAATACCGTGTCTAGAGACGACGGTGCTAATTCGTTGAATCTCTTTAGCTTTTAATTTTATGCCGACCGTGAATTTGCAAAATAATGATCGAGATTTGCGTCAACTTACTAGACCTCACATGACCGAAAATCTTAATTTTTACACGAACCGAAAGTCCGAAACGAGAAGAAATATAAGGTTTCGCAATTTTCACAACTATATTTTCCAGTCTCGTTGGAGCCAAAATATAAGAAGTTTTAATTAAACTAAGCATCGTGAGTTATTTTTCATTAAACTGCATTTCGGTTGAACGCTGTCGGACGTCCTCCTGCGTCGCTGTGGATCATGTTTAATTTGTCAGTAAGAAGCGAAATTAAACAAACCAACTTAATGTATTGTTTTTACAGTTTAACATGAAGAAACCGACAACCGGCATTGTAATGTTGACATCAAGGAAAAGATGTATTAAAGATCTTAAACACAAAACCTATAGCAATTCTTCTTGAGGTACTATCAAATAGAAGCAAATCCAATTTTGAACAACTGTCATATTCACATGGATAAATCGGAATATCTTCTATCGGGTAAGTCATTATTAAATTTCTCTATATGCTAGATACAGATACTGTGCTTAAATTCTGCCGTGGAATTGCAGGGTTTTGCGGTTGAGTTAAAATTAACAAAACTGGTCCGCAATGAAAAAATACCCCCAGGTAAACAGTGTTTTCTTTGTTTTGCAAGTGCCATGCATGTCGTGAGAATATGATGGAACATCTTCTAGTCAGCAGAACCGTTCTGAGGTTTGGCAAGTGCAGACCGTGTAGTGCATGTTTTTGACTTTGGTAATATTTAAACATGGTGTAAAAGCATCCATCTATAAGCGCAATAGTTGATCCGACAAGCTAATGCCCAGCAAATGCTATGATTTCTATGACTAATCACTTGTCTTGATGATAGAATACAAGCAATTTTGGCTAGCGCAGTTAGAAGCCATAAGGTCGTCTTCCGTTATTTCAATCAATGTAAACAAATCAGCAAGGGCAACATGATCCGTGAAATCTTCATATAGTTGCAAACTTATTGCAACAGTAATGTACAGTAATTTCTAGTTGGAAGAGTCGATGCATGCGATGCAGATGGTGACCATGCATTTACTGCATCAGGCAAATCTAATGTAAATGCATTTTATTTTAGAATGATCAAAATGATTACGTATGCTAATTTCCCGTAACAAACTATACATGAATAATAAACTCCACTGTTGTACGATTGGAAAACAAACACCTCGGCAAGTCGGACAGGTCAAGAAGACGTCCTGTATATATTTTAACAGCCACTCGAAAGCACGTCCTAGTGGCAGAGAAGGTTGTCCGAGTTGGATCTACATAATAAATTATACAGCTTTTCAGCCTTGCCACACGGTTGAGGCAATTGACTTATGGTAAAAATGCACGAAAATAGCAAATTTTGTTTCCCCGATATGAGGACTGATGCGGCGAGTACAACGAAAGCCAGGGACGCCGATCGCATTGTTATTAACGTAGGAGGATATAGGCACGAGACACATCTCAGTACATTGAGAAATTTTCCAGATACGCGCCTCTCGTGGATGGCCGAGAGCCCTTTGACAAAAGGTTGTCACACGTCAGACGACGGGAATCCCACCGAATATTTTTTCGACCGACATCCAGGGGTCTTTGTACACATTCTTAATTACTATCGCACGGGTAAACTTCACTGCCCGTCCGACGTATGTGGACCGTTATTCGAAGAAGAACTTAACTTCTGGGGGATCGACGAATTACAGATGGAACCATGTTGCTGGAGCACGTATACCCGCCATCGCGATGCCCAAGCTTTCGAAAAAGTCTTCACCGTCAACACAGCGCGTCAGGAAGACGACGTGTCGGATGACGTCGAGCCAAGCGGTATGGGTAGCATTCTGCAGCGACAATTTTGGTACAGTTCTTCCAAGCAAAAAATATGGGATTTGTTGGAGAAACCTTACTCTTCTAAGGGTGCGCAGGTAAGAAGTTAGTACAAATTAAGCTGTTACTTTTCTACCGTAATTAAAATAATAATCGGCTTGTAAAACTGTTTGCTTCGCCAATTAGCAATTTACGGTTGTTTTCAAAAAAATTATACAAAACGACTTCAACTTTTTGTGGTAATCATTCGAGCTTTGTCTGTATACTTTTTGAACAAGAATGTTAATGTTATCTCTCGATCGCGTCGGCAGCTGATTTTTGTCATTTTTTTGGCGAAAAAGCATAGTACATTAAAGTCATTATATATAGCAGATTGATTCGCTCATTTAATTGAGAGTTTTCCGCCATATGGCAAAGCAGCGAGAAAGTTGATTTGAATTTGTTGGGCCGTAGCACTCCACATTTGTTGCTTCAAAGGATTGAAAACTAACACGTCAAGATAAACGGAAAGGTTTTTTATACGGGCAGCTGAGGTCTATACAAGTCAGACTGCACAAGTAAATGTTTTCTTGAATAAACATTCACTTATCTTTTTGATTCTGCTAATGTCAAGATAACCAGAAAATGTTCAAAGTTACCCACACACTCATTATCTGCAGAAGAGGTTAGACAACGCATGACAAAGCATAGTCGAAAAAAGAGTGCTGCACGTTTTTCGCATTTCTGTATCTATTTTCGACATCATTACCCTCTCCAACTAAAGTCAACGATTGCATGCTATTAAAAATTCAATCATGCTTTCATGAGAACACAACGTGAGTCCCATTATAATCACAACATGCATAGGACTGACAAGACAAAGACAAAACAAAACAAAACACGGTAAAAAAAAACCGCCCGCTGTAGTAGCTGTACGACCTCAACAGATTTGTTGACCGCGTATATCAAGTTTCTTAACTTTGAAACGAGTTGCAAGTTTAGATTTTAAATGTTGCGTATTATAAACCAAAATATTAAACCAATTAAATGCAAAGGCACAAATAATGACGACAGCAGCGTCTTACAACTGCGTTCTATTAATTAGAAGAGCCGCCTGATCAGCTATTTAAAATCACTGCGTGAGCTAAAACCACAAGATTGCCAACTATATAATATACAGCTTTCTTAATATCAAAATCTTAGATCGCTATTTCAAAAATATTGTGCAAGCAACTCATATCTTATAAAGTAGGCGGGTAAACAGAGTATTCAATATTATCAACCAAATTGTTAGAATACAGCGATTTGGTAACTTTTAGAAAATTGCGCTCATGACAATAAAAAAAATTGACGTGAAATCCTAGCTATATAAAGCTGCAAGTAAGAGCACAAGAAAAATAAACCAACGCCTTAAAATTATATTCTGTCACATATCTGCAGTAAACATAATATTAATTCTTCAATTGTCCTTTAATACAAAACTGTTAACAATTTTTATATATAGATTTTATATACTAATAAGGTACCCCTCTTTGTTATACAATGTTTTAATTGGTTCCTGAGCGGCTTTACATCCAACAGGCGACTAGTAATTTTGTTAAGGTTTATTAGAAAAAATCAACCAGAAAAAAGTTGGGCTGTATGATAAAAATCTCCTTAACCTTTTTTACCTTTTTAGCAATCTGCGGGAAAATTACTCCGGACCTATTTTAACGACCGCAAGAACATCTAATTTTTGACGGAAAATTGGGAGAATATTTTTTCTCGAAAAAACGTCGGCATAGTTAAAAAAGTTTCTAATTCTAAACTGCATGTTTGGTGAACTTGTCAGGTGCGTTGCTTAGGACCGAATATATATATATATATATATATATATAGTCACAATCTTACAATAAATGAACATGTTCATTTATGCATGTAAGATTGTGACTGTGCAAATAAATTTGGATTGAATGGAATATAAGAAGAGGAACAGCCTTTCCAAGTTTACTAGGACTCGGGAGCGTAATTAACCAATGGACACACTAAGCAAGTGTCTGCACGGGGCCTAAGAATTTCGGAGAGCTCAAAGTGAAATAGTAATTAATTTACATCTTACAATAACGTACAATATCGAATATTACAGCTGTAATCCCTGATTATTCTTTTTAACAACCAAATGTAGTAACGTTTAAAAGTGATTTTTATAAACGCGTCTTTTTAATAAAGGAATTTGCGACCCAATTTGACTAACATAAGTTCTATATAATACCTAACCATTTTAAAACAGAAAACGGATTAAATGTAAACCTCGTTAATTACTTGCCTTTCGCCCGTTTCAATATTTCAAATCTAAAGTGAAATTGGGTATCATAAAAACGAAGTTGCAAAGCAAAACCAAACAATTTACAGTATATTAACAAATATATATATATATACAGTGTGTATAAAAAAAACCCGGAACCCTTAGAAAATGAATTAGTATTCTTTTAAAACAACCTATTGTAGTAGTTTAAAAGCCCTAAAAGCGATGCGTTATAAATTAATCAGCACATAAGTTAAACAGGAAGAGAAAAAGCTTTTAAATACTTTCACCATGCATGCACTTCAAGTTATCTTAATATGCCAGGTGTATAAAACCGTGTTTTTTACGCATCCGTGGCTCAGATGTGTTTAGGGCTTTCAAACTACTACAATAGGTTGTTTGAACAGAATACTAATTCATTTTCTAAGGGTTCCGGGTTTTTTTATACACACTGTATAATACAAGCCTACGATAGGTCATGCATGCAGTGGCACATATAGCCCTTGTATATAGGATGAGTTTGCTTATATTATATTATATTATATTATATTATATTATATTATATTATATTATATTATATTATATTATATTATATTATATTATATTATATTATATTATATTATATTATATTATATTATATTATATTATATTATATTATATTATATTATATTATATTATATTATATTATATTATATTATATTATATTATATTATATTATATTATATTATATTATATTATATTATATTGTTACGGTATTTCTTAAACGAACGTGCTAAATACCGTTCTGCATGTTTCGATCTCTTCATTTACGATATGTTATAGTTTTAGTTTCTTACTTATAATAAAAAATAATAAAATTTTACATATTCTAATTTCCGGTACATCACTCAAAAAGACTGGAAAATGACTATACTAAAAAATCCGTTATTAAGGGCCAGATAAACAGTGCGCAAATTTATTCATCCCACTGAAAATAATAACTTTCTTACACTACCAAAGTCAAGGAAGTCTACTCAAGCTGGAATTCTTTTAAAATTTCGGTGCACCTGCCCACCACGTTGAGATATCGAGCCACACAGGGATTGGAGGCGAGTTCTATCCAGTCAAAATTAATGCGCTGTTGGAATTTTGTAACAAAATTATCGCCAGAAAAAAACATAAAAAGAAAATTGTATGGTTTTGTTACACAGCTGAAGTCAACAAAAAAGTGTTGATTCGAGAAAAATCTAAACTCAAAGAACCTGAACTAGAATTAATTAGTTTATCGACCAAAAACATAGTAGCTAGCACTTTCTTCATGTTTTCTAAATAGAACTTGGATATCAGTGAAGCTATATATCAACACGTTTTTCTGTTATAGTTGTGAAATACCAGTTGTGTATGATTAATTTTGTTTAAACTTTATTGTGACAGTTTATGGAAATCGTTGGGGGCGAGAGGAAGAAAGACTGTGTTTTACTAGAATTTGATTTTGAAACCTTGCAATTATTCATGGCGCGGGAGAAGGTTTTGATCAATCCAATTTGCAGTAAATTTAATTTCTTTATTAAGAACTGAAAAATAATAATAATAATTAATGCATGTCAGCATAATAAAGTCAACCAGAGGAAAACAACAAACTATTTACGAAGTATAATTTGTTGACACCTTCAGTACAAAAGAGCGGAAAATTGCGCTATTTTTACCTATAAATCGCAGGAAAATAATTTACTTAATCATACATTCCACTGTAATTTTAGCAATGACTTTCTTAACTGCATGTATAACCCCAAATCAAAACTAAGTATACGCACATGTCTTGCTAACACAAGATGAGGCCATTATTTTCATGCTGTGGTGTTTGGAACCGCCTTGATTGTTCTGTGCCGAAAGCGACGACTTTACTACGTTTTAAGCGCCGTATTTAGTATACAAAATATGGAGCTTTAGATTTGATTGCGACTACGAGTACGACTACGAGATTCGTCATTGTACGCGCCATCTTGTTTCGCCATTTCGTACTGACGTGATAAACTCTTGGGATAGCCTAAGCCTTTCATCTGAGTATCCATGCAATTATAGGAAATCTCGTACTGAAATAAGCGGCGACTACGAACTTATCACGCCAGTACGGGATGACGAAACAAGATGGCGCATACCGAATGACGAATCTTGTAGTCGCACTCGTAGTCAAATCTAAAAGGGGCTGATTCAGAGGGGCTGATTAGGATCTCACTGTGGTTTTGAAACTCACATAAACTAAATTTACAAAGAAGAAGTGGTTTAGTAAACGAACCCTAACGTTCATTAAAATCTCCTTTTGTGGCCGAGGAAAGAATTTCGTGACACGAGTCAGCCCGGTGTAAACAGCCCCCAATAAAACTCCCTAATAATATAATAAATTTACCGCAGTACAAAAGAGCCGAACATCGTGTTATTTTTACCTATAAATTAGCTAAATAAGTGACTTAATCAAACTCTACACTGCAATTTATTTTTAATAATGACTTTCAGAGCCATAACACAAGATCTTAAAACAAAATAAAGGCACATTTCGTGCTATAGCAGGAGATGGGGGCGTTTGGTGGGAATCGCCTTTGTTGTTCCGTACGTTAAAGGCCGGTTTTCCACTTTTCCGGCCGGTTGTTTTGTGAGCCATCGGGCAGAACTAATGAGAAAGACAAAGAAAAATTCCGCTGCGCGCGGAACTCCGCCATCTAATATCTCTGTACTAAATGTAATTTGATTACCGCCGTGTAAAAAAGCCGAACATCGTAACTATTTTGGCCATAAATTAGCTAACTAATTTACTTAAATATACTTCCTTAGCCTACTGTACTTTTATTAATGACTAATTTCGCAGTTATATAACACAACATCAAATCAATAAGCAGATTACGCAAATTTCATGCGCTAGCAGAAAATGGGGTCTATATTTGGAAGCCCTCTGTGTACCAGAATCTGGTATCATGCTCTGATTGGTCCGATCACTGATAGCCTGTGACAGCCGCTCTCCCGTAAGAAAATAAAGGAGAGAGCGCCTGTGAGTTCGAGGCGATAATCGTGTTCCAGGTCACGTGGATTTTCAGTAAATTATAATTATTGAATAATTTCAATCTGTGTGTAGTACTTTCAAAGTTTCTTTATTATATACCAAAGAAAAGTTCTGACAAATTAAAAACTGTATTTGATCGAAAAGACGTGTGTGCAAGAACGAGAGTTTTTGAACGGCGTATTTAGGATAAATATTCAAGATAAGTTTTTCCAAAGGTCAGACTTTCTACTACCACGGTCAAGTACATTCATGCGTGTGTCTTAAAAAAAATAGCGTTTTGTCCACACTGTCTGCACGATTGACTGACTGTATCATATTCATAAATGTCGTTGTATCTTTTAATTCCAGTATCACAATTGTCAATTCAGATGTGCCATGATTAATAACAACCAACTCCTAATGTCGAAAATTATAGGTATTTTTAAATCGTAGTCTTACCGACGATAGATTGTCCGTTGGAAATGCTATTTCAGTTATACACAGAATCTGTATCTGTAATATTTAAAGTTGCTTGGTTTCAGTATCAGCGGCTGCCATAAATTACGAGTATTAAATCAGAAGATAATTTTTAAGAGTCGAACAAGAATTAATCTTCCACAGTCAGTTGTTTGATGCTATAACCGTGATGCTATCCAGCAGCCAATTAAAACTTGTGCAATACAATTAGACTGTGAAGGGCCAATCAGATCTGTTTCCACGAATCCGTGGAAAATCCACGTGACCTGGAACACGAAACTCACAGACGCTCTCTCCCCTGTTATTTTCTCATGGGAGAGCGGCTGTACACACGCTAGATAACTGATTGAATAAAGTAATTTCCAACTCACTTTTCACCCAAATCTTCGGAAGTTCGTTTGGAAGTTCGTAGTTCGTTTTGAACTCTGCATTTGATTGGTTGCTTGGGTGAAAAGTCAGTTGGAAATGACTGTAAAATAAGGGCGAGCCTGAGTGAGCGTTGGTGTGTGCAAATTGTATAATCGAAAGCTAATATTTCGAAAAGTTTAGCTAAGAACCTCATAAACTTTACGAAGAGTAGAATTTCGACTATACTCTTTCTGCCCATGCAACTAAATTTGTCTGAAAATCAACTTGAAGCGTATATGAGCGTCAGAAAAATATTGTAAGCACACGGTGTGCTTGTTCACGGAACGGGATATAGTCTGAAGTGAAATATAAAAAGTAATTTGTTTCTCGAAAGCTTGTATTTCGATTACTATAGCTTAGAAATTCATAACATTTACGAAGATTGGTATTTTTATTATGTTCTTGCTGCTCATATGAATAAAAACGCGCGGAAGCCTTTGAAAAGGCTACAATTTAATAGTGTTAACGAAATTTTGTAAACAAGGTCTGGCAAATAATAAAATTTTAAGCCTTTTACGAGCATATGCTTGCGTAGCAAGTCGAGGCTTGACCGTTTTTAATAAGATATAAAATGTGGTTGTAAATGGCAATAAATGTATATGAAATAAAGATAAAAGTACCCCTAGAAAATGGAAAATAATATCACTGAGGTTGCGAAGTAAAATATCCGCCGACGGGAAATATTTCGAAAAGGAATAAACCTCTCGCTTGTTATAATCCTATTTACCCAAAACCTCATATTTCGGAAAGTTTAGCTTGGAACTTCATGAAATTTACGAATAATAGTATTTCGACTATGAAAGTCAATAAAATCTGCTCTTCTATCGCACTTTGTGTTGGCTTTTTTCTCAACGGAAGTATAAACCGATTACAGATTTTTGACAAGTGGGCGGAACGGCTCTCTCCTTCTCCTTTTAAGCCCGCCCCCACAGAGCTATATATATATAAGGGACAATTATTATTATTATTATTATTATTATTATTATTATTATTATTATTATTATTATTATTATTATTACTATTACTATTACTATTATTATTATTATTATTATTATTATTATTATTATTATTATTATTATTATTATTATTATTATTATTATTAATATTTTTATTATTATTATTATTATTATTATTATTATTATTATTATTATTATTATTATTATTATTATTATTATTATTATTAATATTTTTATTATTATTATTATGACCAATCATCATTATTTGAGTTCTCAGAAAATATTTTAAGATCCCACGTTTCTCAAGGTAAAAAAGCAAGCAATCATAATAAAGGGGGGAAACGTAGAAAATGTGAGATAAAAAGAAAATTGGAAAAGAGAGGAAGATATATATAGAATCATGCAATGTCAAAACATGTTCAAAACATGTTCAAAAGTTAACCTTTTTGAAATTGACACCGTGGGATTGGCAAGATGTGATTGGCTAAGCGTACAAACATGTAAACATGTTTTGATGGGCGGTGTTCCACTTAGGTGCAAGCGACTGTATATTATATACTATAGCTTCAAGTTACAAGTTAAAAATCAATAGTGTACCATAGTTGTACCAGAACTTATAGTTACCACTGCAGTAAACACTGTCTGTGCCTTGAATACTGCTCAGCAAACTTTATAAAAATAAATAAAAATATAAAGTTACTGATATATGAAATGAAAATATATTATCGCCTGTGAAAGCAATTGTAATCCAGACTGATTTCTTCCTGATGTCATGCATGAACGGGGTGTTAAGAAATATAGTTTGCAAGCAAAGGCTGCCAAACATGAGTTTACATGCAAACACTGGGAAAATATGTTTTCCGTCAAAAAATTCTCACACTCCCCAATCTCTACATTGATGTTTTATTAATCAATGTTTTATCCGTATTTAAAGATGCTGATTAAACATTCATTTCTCTTGAATTTTCGTCATGAATTATTAATGAATTTGGTAAAATTAGATAAACCTTGTCTATTCTTGTTCATTTCAAACAAAGACATCCTTGAACAACTTTGATTCACTTTATTTTGTACAACAATAACGGACTGTCATCTCGTGGAAGAAAAACCATCTGGTGCTGGTCGCTCATTTGTTTTTTCCTATCGCAGGTGTTTTGCCACAATTCCAAGTGCGTGGGAGAAAGAATAAAAACATTTAAGAAACTTAGAAAAATTTGGCCTGAATTTATAGTCAAAAATTATCTTTATATGTCATCCGCATATTTAGTGGATAACCATTATGATGCATGTCTAGTGTCTGTATGTTTATTTCAAAAACCCATGCAGGGTTTATTTTCACAGTACTAGTACTAGCTATATAGAGTACTTAAAATCGAGTAAAACTAGTCGCGGTTGTTTGGTTTAAAAAAATATTATTTTGTTTGAACTTTCGTCGGTTCACGAAAGCATCAAAAGCTAAAATTGTGTTGCGAAGGCGATGCTATGTAATATACAAAAGCTAAATATAGGGGTGAATAAATTATACGGTACAGATATACCGATTGGCATTCTCAATAACATATACTTGAAGTAAACCTAATTATGGTGTGTGTCTATATATAATATAAATGTAGATGCGATATGATATGATATGATGTGCTGTAATGTGATGTATAGAATGGAATAAAATGGAATGAAATTTAGTTTAAACTAATTTTACTTAACTTTTAGATACTCGCCTTAGTCTCATTGATGGTAATCATCACTTCAGTTGTAACGTTTTGCCTCGAGTCGATCCCAGAGCTGGAAAGTTATAGGAAAATATTTCAGATACTTGATTATGCCTACTGTACCGTGTTCACACTAGACTTCGTTGCTCGTGTATTATCTTGTCCAGACAGAGGTGTCTTTTTCCGCAACGCGCTAACATGGTGCGATATTATGTCGGTCATACCATTCTATACAAACATGATATGGACAGTCAACTATCTGAACGTTGTCCTTGTCGTGAGACTTTTCCGCATTTTCCGATTGTTTCGCTTTTTCCGATTCATGAGTGGAATGCAAGTTATTGGACACACACTCAGGGCAAGTGCGCGGGAGTTGATGCTGCTGGTACTCATTCTGCTCATTCCTATGGTTATATTTTCAAGTCTACTTTTCTACACAGAAAAGGTAAAAATAATTACTTATTCTACTATATATCAAATATAACGAAAGCCAATCAAATGCCCATGCGGATTTTTAAAGAATGCCATTTTCCTTCACAAAAAAAGAATAAATTAGTATGTCGACCCAAACATGAATTTAACAAGAAGCATATCGATGAAATATAATTAAAAGTAAACTTTGTTTTTAATTCTGCCATTAAAATGCCTCCAAAAAGACTGCATGAGTGTTTGATGGTATGCATGAGTAAAACTTAAGTGTTGTCAAACTATATACTACAGCTTCAAAAAACCCATTTTCCATATCTGAACGCCATGACTCTGGGTAAAAAGTCAGGTCAAGCTTGTGAAGCTCTTTTTTCTACCCCAAACAAAATTATCTACGCTGTTTGGTTATACCTAAAGCCTATTAATGTTTGGAGTTACTAAAGCCTGTTAAGGTGGTTCGATAGGAAAAACCTATATAGACCATCAGAATTTCCCCTCTAAAACGTTCCTTGCATGGCGCTAGTCGGTTACTCTTGGGTTTTGAAAAGTATTAGACAGGCCATGATTTTCAGGAGGGGAGAAATCTTTGTTCTAGTAAGTTCAGAAATCCTAATTTGCATTTCAATTATCAGCACTGACACTAGAGCTATGCAAGGAACTAGAAGGAGGCACAAATGTACACTGCAGAACGTTTTAGAAGAAAAAATATGATTTTTTATAATTTATTCCTATCAAGCCTGATTGGAGTTAGCGTTAGAAATATGGAGAATGAACTCGTAAAAACACTAGAAGTGTTTAGGCCCTTGCATCGTCACATCGGTCAGACCTAGATAAAAAACCCTAAAAATAACTTAATAAATAGCCAATTGTTTATTCATGCTCTACCACCTTTAAGTTTGTTTTAATTAATTAAAACCGTTTTCTATGTCAGTAGTACGTGTTTTCAGCATGAAGTTGTTAAAGTTTTTTCGTTTGTTTTTTTGCTATACAAGCTGTCGTTAGTTAAAACTCAGAGAAAACTCTCAGCTCCAGACAAGACCGCTGAAAACATTTACTGAAAACAAACTGACACAATGCGACTTGTACCACAAGTACTTGTGCCACGCGTACGGTTTGACTACTTCCCAGGTATAGATATCGAAAACAACCTCGGTTTGCCATCTGAGTTCCAGTGCTCAATGGTGAGAGCGTCCGACTGGCATTCGGAAGGTTGTGGGTTCGAGTCCCGTCTGGAGCTCAGAGTTTTCTCTGAGTTTAACTTACGACAGCTTGTGCAGCAAAAACATACGAAAAGACTGTAATTGCATGAAACTGGCTAATTTCAGAATTAAAACAATTCTCTGTTATTGTACTTCAAGTTTATAATTTTGACGTAATATAATATTCCAGGCATTTGATGGTGATCCTCGTTTCTATAGTATTCCCCATTCGTTTTGGTGGGCAGTTATTACCATGACAACTGTGGGATACGGTGATATTTATCCGCAAACTGCACTTGGACGATTCATTGGTAAGTCTGCCATGTTCGTGTTTCAGTAGTTTTATATATAATCT
This sequence comes from Paragorgia papillata, assembly GCA_035771165.1. NCBI lineage: Eukaryota > Metazoa > Cnidaria > Anthozoa > Scleralcyonacea > Coralliidae > Paragorgia > Paragorgia papillata. The sequence continues at coordinate 417,284 of JAWNZC010000445.1, read as the reverse complement.
ATTAAAATTACTCCCAAGCAAAAAAGAGGGAAAAAAGAGAGAAAAAAAATTAGAAAAAACAAGGGTCAAATCTGTAACTGGTCTCGGCCTTTGAATTTTTTACTGTATTTATGGGTTAACTAATTAACAAACTGAAAAAAAATTCTTATTACGTTAAGGGTTATCTCAGACTTAAAAAAATAGGTCCGCCAAGCGTGTCTAGTTGCTCTGTTTTTAAACGTATGATATTCGGCCTTGCATGCCCGTTAACAAATCATATTTCGGTATTCTTATTGTGAAATTGCATGTTTTGCTTACTTTGGAAAATGTATTTGTTAACATTATGATTGCAGCGCCTCTGTGAAAAATTATTTTGTATCGCAACACCACACCAGCGAGGCTTAAAAATCGCGCGTGCCATGGTAAAATCTATGTTAGACTGAATCTGCGCGTTCTTTTAAGCGTGGCCATCTGGTCATCCCGGGATAAACTAATAGAAATTATAATAGGCGAGTTTCAGGGTGTTGCGTGCGCATCATTTTTCAAAAAAACTGGTAAACTCTACTCAAAGTAAACATACTGTTTAAAATAAACAAAGTATAGATACAGTTTCTCGGTGTTTAACACTGTTATTCTGCTGTTGTTGGCTCGCTAGCAAGTCTGTTGCCATTGCTTATTTTGTGGGGAGTTGACGTTTTTCATCGCGGGCATGCTAATTAGTAAAATCGCTCACGCTGTTGTAAATGTTTTGGCTGTCAAGTTTGCCTGGTAAGCAAGACACATATGTTGCATACATATGACTTTAAACAAACATGCACGCAAGATTTTAAAGTAGAAGGAAAGAGATCTAAAGACTATTAACACTTTGAGGCCTGGACCTCTGACTGTGCTGAATAAAAGCACGGATTCCGCGCTAGATCGGCTAAACTTCCCATACTAATTATTAAGCCTAACAATAGAGAACTCGCCAAGAGCACACACCATACTACTATAAACGTGATTAGAAGTACTGAAGTAGGATAGTTGTGATTAAATTTGTAGAAGTTAGCTGATATTAAAATAAATCAACGCTATGTTTTAAGTGTTAAAGTGTTTGTGATCAGCGTCATCGTGCAATGACGTTTTTAAAGCAAGAGTAGACTACTTGTCTTAACAATTAATAGATAACGAGCCCGAGTTGTCTGTGGGCTTAGAGTCGACAAGGCGCAGCTGAGATGACTATGTTTTATAAAGGTTGTCTAATTGTTTTAGTATGATTACCAACTAGTCGAACAAACATTATTTTAAAGAAACAAACTGAAACCTCAGCAAAACGCGAGTTTTCTGCTATAATTTTACATTTTAAACTTGACTCTTTCGCTATACTTAAATTAGTCTATCACCAATAGACAGTGCATGGGTATAGCTCAGTCAACCAGAAACATGATTTGTAATAGTCTACTAGTTGGTTAATCAGAGTTTCTACTTGGAAGGAAATTTCCTTCCAAAAGGAAATTTTGCCATTTGGAAGGAAAAAAATAAGGAAATAAAATTTGGAAGGAAATTGTAAGGAAATTTGGTCATATGGAAGGAAAATGGAAGGAAATTTTGAAATTCGAACTTTTTCAGTACATTAAAATTTGATGAAACTGCTTAAATAATGATCCGCGGGGATGCGTGGGGTTAAATAGGGTTTTAAGCGGAAGACTGCTACACAAATAGCGCAGACTCAATTTTTGCAAAATTTGAGTATTTGACTCTGAGTATTTAATAACGTTATGTTTCAAACCTTTATCTGTTATTTGTTAGTTGTATTGTTGATTAAAGTTAAAACTGAAAATGGCCGTTGTCTAACTTGCCTATGCCTATATCAGCAGTATGGCTCGCGCGCATTGCATCTGCGCTTTATTAAGCTTGCCAAGATCCAAAAACAACTCGCTTTCTGAATTCCGACACTTTCCGAGTTTCCGGACCTCAGAAATGTTCGGACCACATTCGTATTTTCTCGTTGTGAGCTTTGCCATACACAATTTCGATCGTCCCGATCCACTCGAAAGCAAACTGGTGAAGTGTACGATCCAAATTTTAATCATTAGAAGAAGGATTTATAAGATATTTTGGAGAGAAAACTGGAAGGAAATTTCAGATTTTGCTAAAAAGAAGGATAAAAAAAGGAACAAATAAATATATATTCCCTTGGAATATATGCTTTGCATGGCCTTCTCATTATCGCACAAAATTAAGTTCCCGCAATTCAAATTTAAGCTACAATAAAGTAAACGATTTAATCGAAAATGTTAAAGGTCGTGGCTATATATTAATTCTTATTGTTCGGTACCAGACGTTGTCTAAAAGCTTAATATCTGTAAATGGTCTCCAGGACGTATCCTTTGCAATTCCTGGTTCAAAATGCTAGCATTTCAACAAAATGCATACAACATGTAGCCGAGCCCATCTTCTACACACGAGTCTGTGAATATCCGAAGCGGATTATGAACAATTAATCGCAATCGTACACAGTGACGACACACACAATAAAATACTTCAATACTCACAATATATCAATATGCGAACACTCAGTCATGCACAGTCACAATAAACATTCAACACCGCACACAAGTAAAATTAAACTTTTGTATACATAATATCAAGACAGACAACTCCCTATCGCTTCTATACTACTATGGTTACTGTTTTCCAAAGAGGACAAAATTATGAACATAAACCTTAATCGGACACAAACAATAAGCACTTCAATACTCACAATCCTGAACAATGAGCCCAAGACTTAAGCCCTAATCAAACGAGGACGCAAGTCATCGCAAGTTGGCAGTCACAAATTTCTGTGGCGGTCGTTCGAACACCCAAATTAACAAAATAAAGGTTTCATGAGTGTTTTAAACAAGTTTTAACTTTGTCACGGTACATAATATTTTCGGGAAATTATTCAGAGCGGCTGGCTGAGATAGCGTGACTGCCAACTTGCGATGACTTGCGTTCTCGTTTGATTCGGGCTTTACGCAGTAAATATTCATGAACACACACACAAATTAATTGAACTTTTGTGTACATATTATAACGTCAACACCAGGGATTCCTATTCCAACTGAATTTCACAAATGCAGCAATGCTCACACACGATATTTGACAAAAGTCCTTGACCTTGGGACATCAAGTAGAAATCATCAAGGTTTAAAAACAACATGACTTAACAATTTTCTCCAGGATTGTACGTATAAAAACCCACAGAGTTAAATAAAAATAAACTGTTTATTTCTACTTTTCCAGCGCTTTGTCAAAAGGTTTTGCTGACAAGATCCATCAAAAAGATCCGTACAGTCCACTAAGCGATGTCGTGCAGACAGTATACTAGAGCCTGATCAGTATTCTTCTTCTATGTCGCGTATTATCTATAACATTCATAATTTTTTTATGTTATTAACGGAAAATTTCTTTTGAGAAATTTAAAACCCAACTTTTTTATAAACAAACTCCTCATTTTAAACTCATGGCTTTGGCAAAATTCACGAGTACGAGATTGCGTTCTTCGGTTTTCGAAGGGTTCCCGAAACCAGACCGATGACGGTATTTTCAGGCCTCGAGAAGCGACCCACGGCAGTTTACGGGTTGTTTTCTTTGCTGTTGTACATCGGAATACAACCTATTTTGTATGACATGATTTTTACAACCTACAAAATGGCCGTTTAACCCCTTGGCGCCCCGGAACTCTGCCCTTGACGAGTAAATCGTCTGGCGTTAGCCAGAGTAAAATACTAAAGGCTGCATCGTTCCAAAAGAAACCATACAATTGGGAAAGGGTTAAACCCCCCTTCCGAATGCAAAAAATGGCATTTTAGAAACTCTAGATTTCAAATTTTGTCGTCAAAATTACCACGCATATTTTGAAAGTCTGGTTATGGTGCTGCAACTGTGCTATAAAACAAAACATTAAAAAAGACCCCTTAAATATATGGGGTTTTATTTTTCTAATTGACATGGCCCTACAACTAGTTCTTTGCAAGTTTTTGTGCAGTTGTTTTCTTTTTTTCAAACACAATCGTAAAATATCCGAGTTTTCTGTAATCAGGCCGTCACTTGTCTGAGTACAACCTGTCGGCAAAAAGGTTTAGTGTATACATGCAGATAAAAATATATTGATCAGATATGTTTTGCATTTGCTATGGGGAAAGGAGGTGCTTTTTATTATTAACAATTTATCATTAACTCGTTAGATACTATATCAACAATGCGTTTTTGACTTTTGTAGAGTAATAGTTCAAGTTGGGGGTTAGGTTTTCGTTTTCCAAACACTGTTTGGAATTCAGAGAAAAAGAAAGTAGTTGATAATACAAAGCAAAGCCGAGTATTTAATTTTGCATACTTTGAAGTGTTTTGAATAAAGCAAGAATGGGCTTGTCTTATCCCCCACGTGACCCTGACCTCTTCCTTACTGCAATTGGACAGTTATAGCGTTTGAGGGCAAAATGTTTTGCCCTCAAACGCAATCTCGTTCCCAGAGCCCATGTTCCCCACCCGGGAAACGAGAGACCCTGGGATAATCCGTTTCAAATCGTTACGTTATTGGCTGAATAGTGAGCATGAGTTGGTCTGACCGGAAGTAGAATTAATAAAACCGAAATAACAAAGATGTCGGACGACAAGACTCCAGTGAAGACGTTGCCGTGATCGATATCTTCGCCGTATGTGTGTAGATGCTGTAATTCGAGCTTCCCCAGCAACCCCATTGACTTATTTGAACATACTATCCAGATTCCGCTCCGATATTTACGCATGCGTGCCTCAACCGGAATAACAAGAATCCTGTGATTTGAAACGGATTATCCCAGAGTCTCTCGTTTCCTGGGTGGGGAACGTGGGCTCTGGGAACGAGATTGCCTCAAACGCTAATTGACCAATCACAATAAGGAAGAGGTCAGGGTCACGTGGGGGGTGAGACAAGCCCATTATTTACAAGTATTTCTGTATTTGAATGTATTATATACCTATTATATTATATGCGCTAAATTTTTTAACGTTTGCTATTCAAACGCCATGGACCCTCCTAAAATCCTTACCGCTTAAATGGCATACCAACTAGTTTTTAGTTGTTTTTTTTGCAGTTTTTAACGATGGGTCCCATACCCCGCCTTAGTTTTGAAATGGCTCCCTAAAGATAACTCCATTTAACATTGTTTATCTTATTCTTTTTTCTTCTTTTTAGGCACAATGTGTGCATGTTCTGGTGTTCTGATCGTTGCGTTGCCGGTATCTGTTATTGGCAGCAATTTCTCTCTGTTTTACTCCCATGCGCAGGCGCAATTAAAATTGCCTCGCAAAAGAAAACAGCCAATTTTAGTTGGCGCCGCAAGTGCATTAATGTCTGCGGTTGACCAGGAGCTAACAACCTCATCGGAAACGGAGTCGGATGCGGAATACGACAGCAGTTGCGAAAGAAAGCCGAATGGAACCAGTAAGTGTTTACTCGAAGCGAAAGATAGAGCAAACGACGTTCAAGTGGAAATGGAATCAGTAGAGTTAGAATGTAAAAATATTCCACAAAAAAGAAAGAGTTTGGAAGGCAGTTACGCATACAACAGTACGCATAGCTTAAAAACCAAACAAAAGCCATTTCTTTTCGGACATCAAGAAAATGGTTTGGAGAAGGGACTTAAAGCTATGGGCGACATAATGCTTCATATCACAGCCCCAACGCAGCGCAGGATGGCGATCTCTGGCGTTTCGATTTCTCATTCACCTTCTCTTCGAAGAAGCAATAGTGGAAAAAGACGAACAAAATCAAAATCCGGTGATTCACAGCGCAAACGAGCAAATACATTAGCATCGGGGAATTTCAAAAATAATGTACCGGAGCAAAGTGCCGGGGAAACCACAGACGAGGCCATGGACGATATTTTTTCGAGGTGCGACTTCAGTTTACCAAAATCTGACAGTTGTCCGGTGGTACACTGTGAGAACAATGGTAAACTTAAAAAATCGGAGACACCTGGACGTGAACTTAATGGTGATACGGATTGTCAAACCCACTTTGGTGGAACCGAGTCAGATGAACAGCAATCCGAACGTTCAGGTGCAATGGCTGATTTATCATACGAGCATATTAAAGAAAATGAAATAGTATCTCATAAAAGACATCATGCGTTACATGAACAAGATACTAAAGGGACACAGAGTATTGACGATGTAGATCTGAATAAAGAGGGCATTCGAATGTCTGATTTTCGACACACGAAAAACTCTCCAACGCATTCTGAATGCAGCAACACCTCGGTAGTCGCTGATTACAGCAAATGTTCACCCTGGTATGAGGGAGAAGCAAATGTACCAATACTTCAGCGCTTTGGCAGGCGGAGAAGCGCTACTATTAACATATGCACTGTGTAATTTTGATTGTGTAGATAGAGTAGTAAATAATCTATTGTACCGGTAAGATGACAGATATTTGTTTTGAGTCAGATATTTCAGAAGTTCTATATACACGAAAAACAAAGTTCATATTCTTCAGCCAATTAAATCAAGTATAGCTAGAGCAATAATGATGGCGATTATATATGAGTAATTATACTATAATTTTTTGCAAACTTAAGCGCAAATAAGAACTGAAATAAAATATTGAAATAAATTGAAGACTGGCTAGGTAACGATTTATTTGCTCGTCGCAGCTTTGACTTATAAGTAATGTTTAACCCCCTGACTTCCCTCGACGTGTAAAATCGTCTGGCGTTAGCCAGAAATACTAAAAGTGGGTCTACATGTGTGCTTATGAGTCAAAGGGTTAAGCATTTGAGAGTGTTTAAAGCCTGATCAAACGAGAACGCAAGCCGTCATCGCAAGTTTTAGCTTGTGCTTGCTTGTGTCTCGTTTGAACGCCAGCTTGCGATGACTTGCGGTGACTTGCGTTAGCTTGCGACTAATTTGATCTTGTTCAAATTTCATCGCAAGTTTTTTTCAACTTGCAAGAGCTTGCGAAACGTTTGAACCATAGAAATAATATACCATTTCTATGGTTTGAACACAAAACATAAGTCGGTGCAAGTCTTTCGTGCTCCGTCGCCATAGAAACTATCATGAGAACTAGCGAAAAGGCGTGTGAACTAGCGGAAGTTGCAGAACTTGTAGCCTGCTAATACAGACTCTTCACAGAACTTGCGACAACTTGTGCCGACGTTTGACTGATGGCATCGCAAGTCATCGTAAGCTAACTTGCGATGACTTGCGTTCTCGTTTGATTAGGGCTTAAAATACAAAGTGCTGCAAGTTTATAGAGAGACTTAATTACCATTTTGTAATTCATCGACGTTAGAATTCTGAAGATTGACTTTGTGTCCCGTGTAATCCAGCCAGAGATTTATAGAAAATGAGAGGCGTGTCTTTTTCACATATAAAACATTATTAAGCATGGATTTCTTTTGTTTTTCTTTTATTAATTCTTAACGAGTTTTCAGTGAAGTGTCTAAAGGGATCACCATATGTTTGAACAAATGGACGTTGCCATCTTGGATTTTATCGCGTAAAATTAGATCGTTGCACTTGTCGTCCCAAAACAATGAAACCGTTGTCTTGAAATAGTAAGTGCAACTACTTTACGTCATAAAGTTTAAGATGATCATGTTAAAGGTAACTTGCAGAAACTAGCTATCACAGAATGATTTTTCAGGATACAAATATTAAATTATCCTGAAAAAATTAAGCTGTGAGGTTAACATATCACAACTAACAAAATTTTACCGTGAATAAGTAAACAAATAGATATAACCATGGATTGTAAAAAATATGAGACAAGAAACTAATAGTCACTAGTAGTGTGCCTTTGGGGACGACCTAAAATTAGTTACAGTACTAGTGCATTTTACTGCGTTTGCAAAATGGTTGAAAGCTAGTTGAAAAGTGTCACGAGTAGATATTTTTTTTAAAAAATTCCTGTTCTTGTTCTTAATTATGTTCCCTTGTTCTTGTCCATGTCCATGTCCATGTCCATGTCCATGTTCATAGTTTAATAGTTTAATAATATACATGACAAAATTACTGCATCCTGGTTGGTCGAGATCAGAGGAGTGCAATTTTAATGTATACAGTGCAGAAAAGGTGTAATGCAGTGCAGAAAAATGAAATACAGTGCAAATTTCAATGAGTATTAAGCATTCTGACAAACAACCGGAAACTACCGGAAAGCCAATAAAATGCCTATGCGGATTTTGATGGATGGTTTTTCCTTCACGAGAAAATCCAATATGGCGACCAAAACATAGAGTTGTCGAAGAACATTTCGATGAAATACAGAAGGAATTTTGCTTTAATATTGTCATTAAAGTCCCTGCAAGAAGACTAGAAGGGGTTAGATGCTATGAATAAAACGTTTGACGTTTTAGTGAACGAAGCGAAGCAGTTTTGAACCATTGAAGCTTCGAAAAGTAGAGCAATGAGTGGCATATGTAACTTCGTAGCTGCATGGAAGAACATTTGTTTAACATTTTCATGTATATTATTAATAAGTAATAGCATGGTTTCGAGTGAAATAACCCCCTCTTATATATATATATATGCAATTTTAACAAAATATATAAACTTGCCATAAAGTGTTTGAATGCATCACTAGCTGTGAATGTCAGCGAGAATGTTCATTCAGACGGCATCGCCATAAACGGTTTCGGCCAATCATAGAACTTGTTCATACATCACTCGTTCGTCGACAAAAACACAATAGAGATTAGATTAAACTAAAATCTTGGCAAGCACGATGCAAAAAATTCGTTATTCTTTAGCTTCTTGAAAAATAAAATATTTTGACGGTGTTTGTTTGCATGGATTGTATATATAATTAATTTGTTCACGATGATATAGCTACATTACCTGTTTTCCTCGTCCTCGCCAAGATGGACATGCATATACATCTTGATAAGCATTAATAATAGATGTTTATATTTAAAATTGTTGAAAGGTGTTTTTGAATAATGAATTTGATACCGTCTCCATGGCAATATATTTGGTTCTATCTTATTGGCGTTCATTGTTCATTCTATATATAATGAATGTTTACGAAGCTTGCAGCTGTTTCCGTATCAAGAACTCCCGTATGAAAATATGAAGCAAAGCCATGTCTTTCTTGAAAGACATGATTAACTGATTCGCTTGGATGTTCCACACTGTCGACGCTATAATTTTGATATGTCTAAAAAAATAGTCAAGAGTTAAACTGCGATAGTTTCAAACATCATGTCGCGACAAGACACGCCAAAGAGCGGTTCCAAAAAAGACAAGATTATTTTAAACGTAGGAGGAAAGCGTTTTGAGCCGTACCGAAGCACCTTAATGAATCAACCAGAAATGCCTCTCGCTTGGATCACGCGTAACAAGGACAAACTAGACTACGATCCCGAGACGGGAGAGTTCTTTTTTGATCGCCACCCCATGGTCTTCTCCCAGATTCTCAACTACTTTCAGACCGGTAAACTGCACTGCCCGAGAGGAATGTGCGGTCCATGCTTCCAAGACGAACTGACATTCTGGGGAATTCACGAACAGCAGATGGAATCGTGTTGCTGGTCCGACTATACAAACTACAGAGAAGCGCAAGAAAACCTCAAAGCTTTGAACTTTAAACCGAAATACGTCGATTCGGAGCACAACGAAGAAGACAGTGTCTTTGAAAATCCGCCGGACGGAAGATCGCAGACCGGTGACGAACCGTTGAGTTTCTGGGATACATACAAGCCTATAATATGGGAAATTCTCGATGAACCGTACTCATCTACTATCGCTAAGGTTTGTGTTATTGTTATATATATTATTTGCGTAATATAGTACGAGATAGCAATTTCTGGGACGTAGATGCATGCATATATACGACTATACTAGACCTGTAAAATATACTTTCATATTGTCAATGTCAACAAAGAAAATATAAATTCAGGTTTAACATATGCGATATATCGTGTGCAAGTAGCAATCCAAATAATAATCAATGCATAATAATTAAAATTACCATACATATGCATAAACTATTACACAGTTTGTATATGACAACGCATATAAAGCTTATGGAAAGCTAAGAAATCTAAAGTAGGTACATAAAGCAAATATTATTTAAAATTTATTGCACAATTCTTATTCAGTCATTGCGTAAGTATCAACTCACCATTGATCTAGAGAGATTTTATGTTAAAGAATATAATACTGAACGTGGCGGAATAAACTAGGACCAGTTAGAGAAATGCAACACTGTAGTCCTTTTGGTAAACCATGCTTAATCGCGAGTTTAATTTCAGTCAAAAGGCCTCCATCGCCCTGGTGTTACCTTTTAGCAACTATATAGTCCTGGTTCAATCTTAAAATGTATATACGCTTAAGTTTCTCCTTACGAATCCTTATATAGAACATGTTGTTAAACCATTAAAATGCAAAGTATCACCTCAAGTATATAAGTTGGATAATTTATATCCAGTTTTTTATCGGCATTAATTATCACCATATACACAGAATCATTGACCGCTCTCGGCAACAGCCTCTGTATATATAGTTATGTTTTTCCGAGCAGTACTGATGCATGCACTAAATTAGTATCTCTGCAGGGTCGTGCCAGGGTTCGATTCCTGCCAGATGGTCTTGGGATTGAATTTCCACACATGCAGTGGCGGATTATAGGGCAAAGGAGGCATTTGGCTCCGGCCCCAGATTTTGATCGGCCAAAAAAAGATATGAGTTAATAGAAAAAAAACTATTTAGTTTCTCCATTTTTGCAAACGAACGGTGAATACTTCAGTATATATATATATATATATATAATACACGAATACTGTTATCAATTCATCGTGCAATGGCGGTCCTGTGCAAGGTATACTTAACAATCATACCTTTTCTCGTAGAATTCCGAAAGTATCGCGCCCCCGAATGTATATAGGGACCCCGCGGAAAATAGCGGCCCTCTAGTGTGCATGTGGCCTTGCCCCCGGGCCTGAGAGGGTTAACGTTAATCTGCCACTGTTTTACAACTGGTCCTGGTTTTTTTTTTTAAATGTAATGTATATTCCTACACTCAGAATTTTTGTTCACCAAAAACCTCTAATAATATCTATTTTACTCGAGCAAAATGCTAAATATTACTTGTGCATGTATTATTGAATTCATTAATTGGCGTGCACCCTTCGCTTTAAATTTCTGCATGCATGCTTCAGTGTATGCACTGCATGCAGTGTTTCTGACTGTCAAAGTAATTATTCTGTCTTATTTTTTTGTTTTTTCTTCAATCTTAATTCTAATCCATGTCATCTAGGTTTATGGATGGGTGTCGCTGATATTTGTAGTTATTTCAATTTTCACAGCCGCTTTGTGGACCATAGAATTATTCAAAGAACAAGAAGGTATGTATAATAAGTCGACTAATAATGCGGGGGCACGTAGCTACGGGGGAGCGAGGGGGGCCACCGCCCCCCCCCAAATTCTTTCTTGCCCCCCCCCCTAACCAGAGACTGCATGACCAAAAAAATCCACAGCGTGAGTGGATAAGTAATTGAAGTACGTTATACAAGTACGCGAGAGTGTTCACGCGTCATGATTTAGTAACGTAAACCATGCATGTGACAGACTTGGGGGTAGCGTGATTGCATCAGTTGTCCTGCATGACTCAACGTTTGTACCTTTTCACTTGCCCCCCCCCCCCCCAAATAAAACTTGCACTCCCAGATTTCTTAATCTAGCTATACGTGCCTGATAATGCGTGTACAGTATATTGCCTATATGAGCCGGGCTAGCTTGGCTCACGCGATTGATTAGGATCTTACTGTGGTTTTAAAACTCGCATAAACTAAATTTACAAACGGAAGACTTGGTTTAGTTTAGATGTAAACAAAGCAAAACGTTAATTCAAATCTCCTTTTGCGGCCGAGGAAAGAATTTCGTGACACGAGTCAGCCACTTATACGGGGGTTAATACGTGTTTATAACTATTTTATCTTCTTATACGCAAATAAAGAATTTTCCAGTGTAGCCTGCAAGTGAGGAATCCGAGACACATGCAGCTAGGCTAGTTTTACAGCTACTCTACAGTAGTTTAAGGTGGCTCGATCAAAGAAACGCTATAAAATTGTAGATTTGTCGTCGTCGTTGTTTTTTTCGTTGTCGTTGTATAGTTGTCGTTGTTAAGTTGCTGCTTTTTTGTGTAATATAACATAATAGTTAATTCATGATTTCTGACAGAATCGTCCAGTAATGGCCCAGATAGTCCACGACTCTTCCTGCTTGTTGCTGAAGGTATCTGCACGGTGTGGTTCTCCTGTGAATTCATCTTAAGATTGGCTCTCTGTCCCTCTTTAAAAGGCTTCGCTTCACACTACCAAAACTGGATCGACCTGCTCGCCATTATTCCAGCTTACTTCATTATTCTGAATGTCAAAAATCTTCTGATAGACATCCTTACCTCGTGTCGAATTCTGCGAATATTCCGCTTCCTTAAACTGCTTTACGACTTGCAAATCATTGGAAAAACTTTCAAGGCAAGCTCAAACCTTTTCTTGATTCTTCTTTTCGTGTTACTCATTCCGGTCCTGGTGTGTTCCAGCGTGCTATATTACACGGAGGGAAACCACGGAGACTCTATCTCCAGATCCAATTTTACCAGTATCCCTGCATCGCTTTGGTGGGGATTGATTACTGTAACAACAGTTGGATACGGAGACCTGTCTCCAACTTCGCTCCCAGGAAAGATTTTTGGCGTCTTTTGCGCTCTATGCGGCGTTCTACTGGTGGCTATGTCCGCTTCAATCGCTGGTAGCTCATTTTCGCTCTACTATAACCTTGCTCGAGCACAGATGAAGTTACCAAAAAAGCGACAGAGTTTCAACATTGATTGTGAAAATTTACCCACCATAATAAGCTACGACAACAGGCCATGTCTTTCAGCTTCACCGGCGGACAGTGGTTGCGAACATTCTTCCTCTCATTCCGAAGAAAATCACGTCAAAAAAGATTTTGTACTTGATACTAAAGTTGGTCTAAAAGACAACGACAACGACTTGATTACAGTTGTGAGTCCCGCGCCAGAAAAGCAACTTTTTGAAGAGAATTACATGCTCAATATGGTAAAGAAAACAATTCTACCAGAAAGAAAAAGTTAGCTATATACTTGCGTAAACCCGGTCAAAGATCATAAGTTACCGAATGAACGCAATATATCGACCGTTCAACTGTACTGCATGCAGTGTAATAATGATTGCCACGTTTAAGACATAAGGATTACAAAACAAAAACAATTTAAAAAAAGATAAAAAAAAATTCGTCATATTTTGTGTATTTACAGTAACAGACTAGTATAGTTTAATGGCTGAGTACTAGTAATAGTGTGAGCGACTTTTATTTTACGAAAATAAAAAATAAAAGGTTTATGTGCAAATTTAAATAACTTCTTAGTTTATAAAAAACAAGGCTTGAACTATTCAAAAATTATTAAAAATGCAACATTATAAAAACGCAAACGTTTTCAATCTACGTGATCATCTTCAAACAAAAAGGTTTGTGTTTTTTATAAATTTAAAAAAAATTAAATTCTTAAGCCTGCTTGTTTATGACGACATTAGTTTGATAAAGGTGTCACATAAATAGCTATATATACAAAACCGTACGCTACAAATCTTTATTTCGCTACAAATCTTTATTTTTTTTGGCCGCAATATTGGACCAAGAATTAGTTGCATGTCGAATTGTTCTTACAATATGGTCTTAAATTGGCATTTATAAATTATGCTGACGTCAGAAATAATATATTTCAAAACTCTCTTGCTCAAGTAGGATATATCAACTTAACAATTTCCAGGAAGACTTTGTGTATTTTGTATATTATATACAGTATACTACATACAGAGAGCAGAGGAGTCAAATACGAGTAACACTTTTTGAATGTCTTACCTTTAACAACTGAATCGACAAACCTGGCTTTCAACCTGTCATTATTGTTATTAAAAAAATCCTGCAAGGTGGTTTGGGACGGGGGAAAAAGCATGCATTGAATCACAAAGAGAAAAAAATATCCTACATCAAGTTTGAGCAGGAAAAAAATTGCATTACTTTTCAAAAACAAAGTTGAACGTTAATAGTTTATTATTTTAAAAAGTAAACATGTCGGATGGTCTCAATACATTCATCTTTTAAACGATAAACTGTATTATAATAACTGTTATTTTGTTTTAATTTATCTATTAAATTTATCTTATATTTTTTTAGTATAGTTACAGTAAGTTTGTTTTGGCTCAATGCAGTTGTTCGCAGGGCCGTATCGAGGGCCAAACCGAGGTGCCCCAAAAATATAAACTATGGCTACAATCTGAGGGTTTTTCCAAAACTTAAAAACACCCCTCAGAATGTTAAAAATCGCATCTCAGAATGCAGGAAATGGCATTTCCGAGTCTCTAAATTTCAAAATATTCCACAAATTGTTGTAACGAAGATATTTAAATACTGTATTAGTCAATTAAGTCAAATTTTGTGAGTTGTTATTTTTTTTTTTGTGAGTTGAGATTTACTACCATACTTTAGGACTATAGCTTTAAGTACCATATATAGCTTTAATAGTCAAGCCATTAGCGCACTGCCTCTCACCATGCACTGAGGACCGGAGTAAAGCCCAATTGGATTTGTCCGGGCTTGGACCTCATGCCAGATATGAGTATAGTTGTTAGTGCTTAGCCTTCTGCGCCTTGCTTGCTTTACTCTGAGTTAAGTGAGTTCGTTTTTTAAAGTTAATGTTAAAGTTAACAGCAATGACAGCATGGCCTGTGTGCATAGACAATTTTGTCAAAAATCTTGTTCAGCTCTAGATCTGAATACAAGGTTGTTACAACTATACAATTCCATCAATTTTGTCAAGAATCTTGTTCAGCTATGAATACAAGGTTTTTACAAGTACACAGTTGCATCATTGTTTTTACCATAGTAGCTAAAGGCATTAAACGCAGTAGATACATGCACGCCTAAGCGTGCCTATTTTTACTACTGAGTTTGTCTCATGCAAAAGCCGCACATGCATGGCTTGACTTTATTGGCTTTCAAATTAAGGATGCTAACAAATACCCTAAACAAGCGTGTGACACTACATACGTAGGGCCGAAGGCCCGGAGCCCGGTGAGGGTGCTAATCTCGACAGGCGTGTAGTCCACTTTACATAGTTTATATATATATATATATATATATATATATATATATATATATATATATATATATATATTTGGTACGGTGTCACGCGGTAAGAATAGTTGGACACTGGTGACTAGCGACGAAGAAAACTATAAACTCTCAAACGAATGGTATTTTGCTTTCGTTTATTTAAACGAAACGAAATGGAGCACGAAGGAAAGGAGGATACAAACAACCCGTTTAATATATCTTGAAGAGAAACCAGATAACTTGAAGAAACCAAACGCCGTATGGTAAACAAAAACTCGATCTGAATTGCAGTGTTTGTAGTCACTCAGTGGTCAAATCATTTTAAAGTTAACGGTAGGAATCTTGTTGTTTTCAAGTTTTTGCTTAACCTAAACAATATACAGCTTCACGTTTTCGTGCTTTCCTTTTGCTCGTCCAAACCATAAATCAGGCCTAACTAAAGCTAACTTAAAACACTACCTTTATAAGCTTATGTAGACGTTATGTTTTTCATTGGCATTGCAGCACCTTAAACCTTTTATTATTAAATACTCATGGACTTTGGCGATTTTTTTGGCTGTATTTCCAAATTTTTGACTGAAACGTCGTCTGTTTAATACTTGTTTCTAGAATCTACCGAATTGTTTTATCTCGGACTCTATTATAAATGTAATTTTTGAGCTGTTGACTTTTAATTCTGCCTTGGCAAAACATGTAAATTATCTTGAGGAATATCATTTTGTTTTTATGTCTGTTTATATTGGCTGTATATCAGGTGTGCTTATTTTAATCAGGGTGGGTGGGTGGCGGTGTTTCAAAAAAGAATTTAATAAAAGCGGGCGAGGGGGTTGTTGTATTCATGTATTTCTAGTTCAACATGAAAATTTCGTTGCACTTTATAAACAATTGCCCTTTTTAAGAAAATCTATAACTTATTTATAACAAAAACAAATATTTAAAATATAGACTTTTACTTGAAGTACTCGGTTCGCGAAGCTGCACATCTCGGTAGACGTTGGCTTAGCCATGCAGTTTCTTGTCAGGTTAGTACGTATACTACTGGGCGCAATAAACCTTCAAAATCGGTTTTATCTATGTTCGGATTGTATAATATTTAGAATGATATGCCAAAGAATAACACGTTTCAGAGGAAAGCGTGTTTAAAGCATGCAGGCCGGCTATTAAAAATCACCATGCAGGCATTTCCAATATATGCCCGCAGGGAGCATTAACATTATAATTATAGTGGTGCAAATCTAAACGACATGGCCTAACTGTATATACCGACAATAATTTGTCGTGGAAATTAAAATTCTTCTTGGCGTTTCCTTCTGCCGTGTACGACAAGGTTAATCAGGATACGAAGGTTAAAAAATTCTGTTTGGCATAACCCATGTATGGCAGAGTATACTAAATGTTCAAGACAGTGACCAATGACAGAGTGGATGTGTTTCAAAATAGCGCGCACGGTCTTAGCAGGTCTCTCAGAACATTTTGTTGGATGTCTAGACGGAATCTCACTCATAAGTTTTCGTATTTTGCTTTTTTTTTTAAAAAGGGAGAATCCTCAGACGCCGGAAAATTTATTGTCGTACCAATCAATGATAAGTTGTAAGTTGAACACTTACATGTACGGACAACAGAACTTCAAGGTTTTATCAAATTATTCCAGTCTTAATTAAACTTTTTTGCTGTTTGAAATGCGTAAACTCACCTCATGATATCGTGTTTTTATTGATAATCGATTCCAGCTGTTGATAATATTACAAACTTCGTCAAACTATAGAAAAACATGTTTTCTCTCTCCCCTTGTGGTTGTGATAACAAAAACGCGTGTACATGTTCCAGCATAGCGCGTGATCTGAGCGCCGGCAAACAAGAGCGTCAAAAGCAATATGTTACACACCGTTGTCAATTTTAAACTTATTAGTGTTTTCCCTACCCCTCACGTATTTTATAACTCACGAATGACATACACATATGCATTATTTTTCTTAACAACAATAGCGTGACGTATTTAATTAACCTTTCACTTCTAAAGACGTATATATGCGTCATTTTTGTATCAGTTTTACTATACAAATTAATGCAAGACGATTCTACTTGCTACGAAGGAAGACATCTGGTATTCAAAGGATTAAAACCTACTCAATTGCTAATCCTTTTACTTTGTTTGTTTATTTGTTTGTTTGTTTGTTTGTTTCGTATTTTACTCTGGCTGACGTCTGGTCAGACTGAGTTTCTATTGCGATTACATGAGCGATTTCAATCCGGGCTGAAACCAAAATTTTAATCAGTAACACGTAGGAAATCGAAGAATTTTTGTTTTGCGGCTGCGTAATCAACGATCGACACTGTTCACACGCTTAGTTCAGCCTGAAAATTTTGAGCGATTACACGGGCGATTTCAGCCCAGACCGGGCTGAATATCTCCATGTAATCAGCCCCAATCTCGTACCTAGAGCCTGCGATCCTTTTGGTCATTACCAAGGAATGGAGGCTCTGGGGAACTCCGATGAAAGCGTTGTCATCTGATTGGTTAATTTAAAAACAGTGTGCACGTTGCTAACTTGTTTAATCGATTTCTCGACGTTCTGTAACACATAATTATACACGACAGACCCAAAATGTAGTTGAATACATGAAATAATTAGTTAAAACTATTATTATTGCCGCTTCGTCGCCAAACAAACATCCATCGTGGTCGATGTAGTTTAGCCAGAATTCCTGGAAAAAAGTACAATTTCTTACCTGAGCGGCTGAGCCAATTACTACCGAGTGCTGACTGCGACGCGGACATTTACAGCACACTCGTCAAATCGTCTGGTTGACGATTTTGAGAAGCAACGAAAGGCCATTTGCATCGATTGTATTGTCGAGAGCTTTGTAAAACATGTTGGGCCTTTTTTATCGGTAAACAAATATTTTTCCTGGTCTTCGAACAAGCGAACGATCGTCGATGACTGTTACAAATTATAGGGAACTGGGAACCAGAGGACTGGGAACAAAAAAACAATTTTGGGGTCTTTTTCATCGGTGTTTCCCAGAGCCTCAGAGCCTCCGTTCCTTGGTAATGACCAAAAGGATCGCAGGCTGTGGGTACGAGATTGAATCGGCCCCTTAATCACTCGACACCAGTGCTCGGCACGTGCACTCGTTAACTCATCCCTGCCCGAGGGTCTTCCATGCAGAGATTGATAAAATAAACCAGCGTTAGGCTACTAAAAATCATTTTAGTCATTTTTATTTTTTAACACGCACGTTTTTTCCAGACGTCCCGATCTGACGAATAAAATCGTCTGTCGTTCGAAATATTATCAGTACAGGGTAAAATACATGAATGGTGACAAAAATGTCTGATTACCCGGAAAGGAAAACGCGATAATTTATGCATAGTTTAAAATAATAAAAAATTGCTTTTTTATGTCGTTAATATTTTGTGCCGTTTTTCAGTCATTAAGCATGCAAATTTCTAAAACCCAACAAGTTGAATTGATGGCTCAGGCTGATCAAAGTTTAAGACAATTTAGATAAACTAGTTCGACAATACATGTGCCCAATTATAAGTGTCAGGTTTTCTTTAAATATATGCGTCATTACAGTTAAGTGCATGCTTACTGAATAACTTAAGAACGCCAAATAAGATACAAACCAGCCAAGCTGAACAAACAATTTTGTTTTAAGATATATTATAAAGACCTTTTTGTATAATTGTACTTTAGGTTAGACCAGACTGGGTTTTCAAGTTTACTGAATTTTAAAATTTTAAAACCAACTACACGATCACGATCAAAATCATAGTAAAACAATTAAAGTACTTTAACTCATTCCTGTCCGAGGGCTTCCCCAGAGATGAATAAAATCGTCTGGCGTTAGCGAGAATAAAATACTAAAGACCAATTCGGACAGGAAAGAGTTAGAGAGATAGTTTATAACTCATTCCTGTCCGAGGGCTTCCCCAGAGATGAATAAAAATCGTCTGGCGTTAGCCAGAATAAACTAAAGACCAATTCGGACAGGAAAGAGTTAATTTTTGCCAGAAAGATTTTACCTAAAATGTCCAGTACAAACCATGCAGTATAGACTATGGAACTACTACTATTCAGGTAGTTGAGTACAAATAACACGAAATGTTATTATACTTTGATAAAATGTTGAGAAAATGAGTAATTAAAGTGTTATATAGTACTATTACAACATGTCAGTTGAGAAAGTTGCTCGTCTAGGTTAGAGTAGTCTTGAGAAAGACTGTTAGTGACTGACGTTTCGACGGCCTCAGCGGCGGTCATCTTCAGAGTCAAGTTGACTCTGATTCTGAATGATGACCGCCGCTGACTGAGGCCGTGGAAACATCAGTCACTACCACCACTAACAGTCTAACAGACTTTCTCATACTCGAACCTAGCTAGACGAGCAACTTTCTCAAACTTCAAACCATTTAGTAGTACTATTACAACAATTAAAGTATTTAAACGACTAACTTTAATTCGAGTTTGCCTGCATGTATTGATTAATTTTACTCATGTTATTTCATCTTAAGTGGTTATATACATCATGCACTCTAAGCGGCCGATTACATGGAGACCGTTCAGCCTAGGCTGAAATTCCATCCCAGGCTGAAATTCCTTCCCGGGTAGCTCCAACAATGAAATTCTTGCCATGTTATAGCAAATTAATGTTATTAATCCACATTTATTCGTAAAGCCGTACTTAAATCGCAGTTTTTCTAACCGGACTGACATTTCAGCCCGGGCTGAAAGTCTCCATGAGTAATCGTCCCTGAATTGCATAATTTTAGTTTTATCAGATAGTGGACTCCGTACACGCGGCTCCTTGGTCTTGGTGGACGAAAAAATACATTTAGTGATATTCTTAGTGTGTTACTGAGTCGGTAAATGTTTTAAGAGCATGTAATGCGACCTGGAAATAATTCTCTTGGAAAACTAGAGATATTAAGAGAAAAAATATTTCTATGTTGAATTATTTAACATGAATATAATAGTGACGGCTAGTACTGATTACACCTAACTATATGTAAATATGTTAAAAAACTATTTGTCAATATGTTTCTCAATCCCCAAATGCACTTAAAAAGCATGTTGGCTGTACGAAACCATACATAATTTCATTGAATGATAGAGGTTTGAAGTAGTACGCCTGAAAAGGAAAATGCTGTTTAAAGTTGATCCAGATTGCACTAGACTGATTACTGAATACAAGACAAAGCATAAACCGAGAATAAACATCTTGAAACTCTAAATATGAATTAAAGCAAGACAACAAATGAAACGGTATCAAATATCTACGTTCTAGTCATTTGGTCTGATGATGCGCATTACTTTGCAATAAAGTCGAAATATCACCGTTAAATTTGTTGTCTTGTTTTTGCTTCAAGTTGTTTATTTTCGGTTTATACTTTGTCTTGTATCAGTTTATCAAATTGTCGGCTAGATATGGTTTCTGATTACTGTTATAATGATATACATGAAAAAATTCTAAGAGCAGTGCAGTTTTAAGGAAATACAGTGCAGAAAAAAAGGAAATACATTGCAAATTTTTGAAGCGAATAAGCCAATCAACAACAATAAAAACTGAAAAGAGCCAATAACGTTCTACAACGGATTTTGACGGATGGCATTATCCAACCTCGTGCCCAGGCTCTTTCTGCACATAATAATACAAATATGGCGGCCAAGATTTGAAACGGAGAAGAACAATTCGTTAAAATTTGAAGCTAATTATTCCTTATTGTTGTCAAGTAAAGTACCTGCAAGAAAACTAGAAGATTCTTGGTGCTTTTAGTAAACTTTCTCGAGTAGTGGTAGAAGAAGCAAAGCGTTTTTGAACAACCAAATATACGAGGAGTTGACACTGCCGAAAGGGAACTGTACGTATTAAATGTAAGTACAGTTGAGTTGGACATTTTTTCATGTATATTATTAATAAGTAATAGCATGATTTTTCGTGCAATTTGGAAAAAACATGCCTTCGTGAGTTTTTCAAAGACCTCAAATAGTACTCGTCCTTCGGACTCGTGCTATTTTGATAGTCTTTAAAATTTCACTCGTGCATGTTTTTTCCAAATTGCACTCAAAACCATGCTATTATGACTAATATATGAGTAATGAGTAATGATTTATTTAACGTCGCAAGCACAGGATGTGGTCGCCCAATCATCCAAGCCAGAGGCTCATGTTAAAAGTGCACGACATAAGCTAAGACCTAACGTGTTGATTTTACGGAGGGAGGAAAACCGCAGAGCCCTGCGAAAAACCCTCGAAGCACACCCTCTACTCACACGAAATTCAAGTTCGAGAACAGGGTTATTCCCAGACGGTCACCCATCCAAGTACTAACCCCGTCCAACTGGGCTTAACTATTGGTGAGAGGCAGCGCCCTAACAGCACACGCCACCCATGCTCCCATCTTTCCTTTCTTCCTAAATATAACTACATTTATAGTTATAATTTTTTTAGTCTTGGATATTTATATTCTATTTGCTTTGTATAAGCAAAATATATAATAGAAATTATATGAAGATAAAAAGTCTTTCGCTAATATTTGTATTTATCGCATGGTATGTTATTTAAACTAGATAACAAAAAAATTTGTCAGGTTGTTCATTCATTGAATTTCTGCTATATACGCTGCGTTTTAAGAAGGTTTTGATTGTTTTTTTTTCCCAATATGTAGCCAGCCAGTCGTATGTGATCGTATTATCACATGGAAACACTATTTTACACGACTAGAAATTACTTCCCATTCTGTGATAATTATCACTTAAAAGTTTAAGAAGCTTTTCTTCAAAACTCTGGAAGATACAGAAATCAGCATTAAAAAGTAGCAATAGTGGGAAAATGCCAAAATATACAGGATATTTAAATTATTTATTTTAATTTTGTAACAAATAAGTAATTTTCCATATAATGATAGAAAAACCAAAAAAACCCAGTTAAAAAAGATGTTTTCTTTTGGACGTAAAAATGAAATTTTGCAAAACTAAGTACTCATATAAATGTATCATTCCATGAAAATCTTTCAGATGCTCTTTCTCTAAAATCATGTTTTTGCAAACTTATAACTCTGCAGTGTTGAATATTGGTTTTATTATCAGTTGGGCATGCATGCATACTACCACGGAATCTTTAATAAAAATTCAGTGAACTTATAGATGAAGAATATATGCTCTTCAATGAAGATTTATTAGCAAAGCCTATATATATATACAGGGCCGGGTAACTTGTAATGTGCTTGGATATGGTATAAAAACATAGGCATGCATTGCATGGGTTTAAAAAGTTCATCATTTAATTTCTTATTAATATATTTGGGAAAACGCTATATACTGCATGCGGGTGAGATCAACAACGTCAACATCATCTGCATGACAATGGCGGAAGAATAAGGATTTCGGACAAAACTGAGGTATGCAGACACGAACAGGACGCAGATTCAACTCCGTCGAGTGTATTTGCCAATCACTTTGATTATCTTGCGCTTATATAGTGAAATATACAAGCAAAATTTGATTCGTCGCTTTTGAAGTTTTGAAAGTTAGTCTCCAACTGAGAAATCTTGGTTGTTGTATGCGGTTCTTGGTTTCTTGGATTGTGTTTCTGAAACTAAAAGGCTTGCTTCATTTGAAAGTTTATTTAGATTCGAATAAATATTAAAAGACACGGGGACGAGTGGCACGCGTAACTGCTTTTTCTTTACTCGTTTTGACGTCTTTTGTGCATCTATTACGAACAGCACCTCATGAAAAAATAGAATCTATTTTTTACAGTACGAATGCAGCGTAGAAAGGAAAACTTTGTACAATTAGCAAATGAGAGTATTTCAAAAAATTGTATTTTTAATTAATCATCGAGAATTGTGTCATAAATTATGTATAGCTCTACATGTATTTTCTGATTGTTTTTTTGCGACTTCGTGACATCATCAGTCATGTGCATCAGTTCTGGTTGTCTCATACAGCTCTAGCTTTGTTTGTAGTAGTTAAAATATGAGCGGCCGATCTTTATGTAATATATCCAACACGAGTCAGTGTTCTTCCTCCGATTTCTAAATACGGCCAAGCGGGTTGAAAATACGAGGCGAAGCCGAGTTTTTTTAACCCGTTTGGCTGTATTTAGACATCGGAGGATGAACACAGACGAGTGTTGGATATAGCTTCTCAAACGGATCAATATTTTAAGAGAAAATCGACCTCAAAGTTTGCTAAATTTGACTGTAATCTTCCTCCGATTTCTAAATACTGATTAAATATTGATTTCTTTTGAATTGTCGTCATGAATTATTAATGAGTTTGAGAAGGGCATTTACAATGGCGAGCCGAAGGCGCATAAAGATCGGACGCGAATATTTTAACTTACTTATCAGTGTTAACTTACTTATCAACTAATCAGTGATAATTCTAAGTGTACATGATGAATACTTTGTTTAAGAGTTGTAAGAAACCTTAGATAAGATCATTTTAACTAAAAAATACTGAATTTGAGCCGTAGAAGTAATATTTCAAATCCGAGTTAGTGTTTTAGACATGGTTTCTAAATCCTATGTGCCGTTAACAATAGCGTGGGATTTGGCAACCAAGTCTAAAACACTAACGAGGATTTGAAATAGCTTCTCACACATCATTAGATATTCATTGCAATGAGGGCAATCACAACAGACTGGTCGTCAAGCGCTTGCAGAGACAGGGAAAACTTTTGTTTTAAAACAGCCAGGAGTTTTGGTTCGCAACACGTTGGATTTATTGGATAACATACATTAGATTGTATTGAACAGCAGGATCAATTTAGCCAGGACTGATATTGAGCAGAGAAAATATAGATGACAATTGGAATAATGTAGAACTTTACAAACTAAAGAAGACAGAAGATGTTAATGGTCGATACCGGAGAAAACAAAGCGTGAGGTGTCTTGTATACTTTTATATCTATATAATATTATGAAAGATAGATGGACGTTTAAACTTCATTACTTCAATCAGTCTGCAAGCAACGTCACTATTTTAGCGCTTTTCGTAGGTTCCTGTCTGTCGTCGAATAACTTAAATTGCACCGACGTAAGTTTGGTTTCTTGTTAGTCTATTTTACTTGTAATATATGTATCGTATGTAGTCGCTTATATTGTGAAGCGCTGTTAGGTAAAATAATCTGTTGTATTTGGAACTGGTTTCTATAGCGACAGAAAACTGTATTGGGAAATGATTTCTAAATACAGCGTACTGCATTTAGAAATGTTTTCTAAATACAGTTTACTGTATTTAGAAAACATTTCTAAATACAGTATTGAAATTTTAAATTAACATATGTATTGCTTTCCTGCATTTAGAAATGTTTTCTAAATACAGTTTACTGTATTTAGAAAACATTTCTAAATACAGTATTGAAATTTTAAATTAACATATGTATTGTTTTCCCCTCATCTTCTAAGCCCTGCCCACTTGAATTAATTAGGTCTCTGGTTTAGACTGGGTTTCTAGGTAAGTACATGTGACGTAAATCAAGCAACCGGATTGGCCGAAATGCTATGAATATCTAATGATGTGTGAGAACTGTATTTACAAACACCTGATTAAACATTCATTTCTTTAGAATTTTCCTTATGAATTATTAATGATTTGATAAATTAATATAAAACTTTAGCATGCCCTTAAATGACACCTTGCAACGGTTCTCTCAGACTTAATTCCATAGCTGCATTGTAAAAAACCCATTTTATTTCAGTGTGTAGCTTCAATTATAAACTAGTAAACAGAAACTCTCTATTTTGTTCTGCTAACGAGTACTGACTTACAAAACCATACACACTTACACATTGCACGTTGAATGGCATGTAGTGTCATTCAGTTTCTAGCTATTTAACTCGATTTAATTTTACGCAAGTTTAGACGCGACCTCTATATAATCAGACTGTATATCAAACAATCAGTAACAAAAGAAGGACGCAGTTTTAACTAATAAAGACGGTGGATCAGGTTTGCTTGTCTGGTTGTTGATACAATCATCACCTTCCTGCATGCTTTGTCAATGTATTAAACATAAACGTTTTGCGTGGAAGTATATATCAAGTGTTATTAGTTTTTAAGGAGTGTATCTATCAGCAGTCACTCTCGCAGGGTGATTTCAATTTCATTAAACCGTAACATATCTTTTATATGTTGGTCGTATTTAGCACAGTTCGAAAGTGCCATGATTGTGTTAATCGAGTCAGGGAAGTTTAAAACGGGGTCGTTTTGCCGAGCTTGCTACGCGGGGATCGAACCATCGAACGGTAGCCCTTTTTATTTTTAATTACTGCATTGAAAGTCATTAGTGGTCACATTTTGTCAGGTCACGACAACAGAACCAACATAAACCAATTACGAGTTTATCCATTATGTCAACGCAATCTACATGAGTGTTGACATTAATAATTATTCTAACAGGCCCAAACAACGTACATGCAAACGTCAAACATGACCCATTTTCTGTCGCGACTTTTCTAGTAAACTGTTTTCGACTATAATTTAAGACAAAACATTAAGAGAATGCGGGAGTCCGTCCCACAATTCGTCCCCAGCAAGCTTAGGAAAGATTGCCTTGAAATATATTTACATGCAGAGAATCGTACACCGAATTTCCTATCCAAATTCGCGACTGGAATTAAAAAGGTGGCTTATTTTATCTAGTCAAAATACATTTCTGTACTATATTATACATAAAAGTAAAATTTGAAAATATCTTTAAACCCTGGGATATCAACAAACAGTCAGGGGAAAAATTGCATTGAAATCGCAGTATGGTGGATGCAAAAAATTATGAGTGTTTGGCTGCTAGCTTGATCTATCATTGTGACTCTGCGCCATCAAAATCTGTCATTTTGCCACTCCGCTTTCAAGTCGTTATGAAGATTCAAATTAGAAAGATTCGGGAGCCCAATCATCGACTTGTTTGCCGTGTTCGCTTAAATGTATACAGTATTATGATTAAGCCACATGTGAGAAGTATTGGCAAGAAAATTGCATGCATGAACTTCCTCTCGACCAATGGGAAGGGTCGATGTGAAATTGCCGCCCTCGACAGACGAGAACAGGTGGATCGATTATTCATAACTCAAATGACTACTATCACTACATGCATTTAGTGTCAAATAACGACAACCTAGCAACAAGGGAAACTCATAATATTAAAATCAAGTTCCGTAAATGTACTCAGAATTGACGTTTACTCGACAGGAAGACCGTTTATACTGACTTAAACCACAAGCCTAGCCGTTGATAACCTACGGCACGTGACATTCACGTTTGTTGACGAGTTTGGGACGGTTCGGGCCGTTTTCGACGCCAAAATTTACACAGATGCGAGACTACATGTGTGTTCAATTTATTCGCTCGCCAGTCGTGCTTCTCGACGTTTGCTAAGAAACAGAGCGTCGGTACTTGACGTCGGCACTAAGCTTCACCGAGTAGTTGTGACTCAGTGGAAAAAAAGAAGGGGCTCATAAGACTCGCAAACTAGAGCCAATTTAAATGGCAATGTCGCACCAGATGAACGAGATGGATTCGGAAGCAAAGGCTTCGCGTAACAAGGATCGTATTATTCTAAATGTCGGTGGAGTACGTCACGAGACGTTTAAGAGTACGCTGAGAAATTTTCCCGACACCCGGCTGGCTTGGATAACGGGAAGGGACGATTTTCCGGATTATGATCCGGAGAAAAATGAATACTTTTTCGACCGTCATCCGGGTGTCTTTCAACAGATCATGAACTTCTACCGGACCGGAAAACTTCATTGTCCGTCCGACGTTTGCGGACCGTTGTTTGAAGAGGAACTAAATTTTTGGGGCATCGACGAAAAGCAAATGGAATCGTGTTGTTGGTCCACCTACACTCTCCACAGAGAGGCTCAGGAAAACCTCAAAGTGTTCAACGGACCGGATTTTTTCGAAGATGACGCAGGCTCTGTCGAAGACGTGGACGAGTGGGAACACCGAGAGCCGAGCGAGCAACATCGCAGCAGTAGTACTCCAGCGTGGCAACGATGGCGTTCGAAAATTTGGTCGGTTTTTAACGATCATACTTCGTCGAGGTTGGCGAAGGTACGTACGAAAGTTAAACTGTATTGTCTCCATGCGAGATAAACAAAGCTTAATGATTCTGTCTGTTATTAGTTTTCGTTGATAAAAAGCTAAATGTTTTGTCGATGATTTTCCACCTAAATTGAGTTTCTACTTAAATTGGGCAATTGTCTTCGTTATTCTTTCATATAGTCTGGCCAAATCAGGCCAGAGACTTGTTATACAGCATTATACCTATACTACAGACCCTTCAAACCTGCTCCTATATCCTTTGTAATCTAACACCTTTTCTCAGCAGGCGATTCGTAAATAATTTATGACTGATGGCTTTTTCGATGACTTATACAGTTTTTCTTATTTTTAAAAGACACAGTGTTCAGAACAATATTGCCAGTTAATCCCCAACCTTTATTAGAACAATTATAATATCTTTATATGATAGGATGTGCTACTGCGAGTTACTATGCCGCACACTATAAACTGTTGCTCAGTGCTGCCGCTATAAGCCTAAGCGAATGTACATGTTCAGAACGATGTCATTTTAATCAACCCGCTTGGCAAATAAGCAACATCTGCTGCAAGTCGTTTTGAAAAAAAAGTAGTCCTTGAATCGACCATTTTTAAAGGCAGAACTTCCACAAGATACAACGCGTTTTAACTAGTGCTATATCGATGAATTCTTAAATTAAGCGAAATTTGTTTTTATTATTTCTAAAAATCTTGTTCAAACTTAACGTTTATAAACAATAGTTAGGACTTTCTGTAAATGGAGTGATTGTCGAGAAAGTCATTGATTTCAATTTTATCCCCAGTGACATCTGTATTTCTGATCTTTTATATGGCGCATTCAAAATAGAGGCAAAATCTCCTTAGCCTATATACAAAACGATATATATGACTATGGCATCAATACAAATAAACGGGTATTATAAGATATAGTCTTACGCAGTTTCCTGGCTGAGTCACAATGTAGCAAATTTTCTCTAAATTGGATTGATTAAAAACAACCAATACAATACGATAGACAAGCGTTTTTAAATAGGATTTTATAAGGAGAAATTACGGTTAAGAACGAAAGAAAAGAATATCTTGTCCAATATAAAGAAGACAGGGGTTGGCCACATAAAGTATAATTGCATGAACAGATGTTCCATGCATATAGATCGCCTTTGTTATAGCCTCTACTAAAAACGGGCGCGTAGTTTAACGCCGTTGACGCCAGAAGAAGATAGAATCAAATGTGAGTGTTAAAACGAGCGTTTGTCGATACTTTTGCAAAGTTGTATCAGTTAAGACGATTGCGTAGATGACAAAGTTGTGCTTTGGGATATAATTGCAAACAATAACCTGGACAAAAACGTCGCGAACAATTCTCTTTTTGACTATTGTTTTATACGAGTTCTTAGGTCGAATTAATTAAGCAGCTATATTCATATACAAGTCTTACAAAAGAAAGATCTTTCTTGTTTCCCGCGGTTAAAATCAAGATTATATAGTTATTTTAACCTGTTTTAACGGATCGAAACGGTGTAATGTTTGATGCCTGTTTACACAAAGCGATTTAGAAGATATAGAAAAACGTCGGACTGACCCGTCAAATCGGTTTATGTGAAATGAACGTAAACCAACATGCAGATCACAATCTACTCCCACAACTACTCACTCACTCACTCACTCACACTCACTCACTCACTCACTCACTCACTCACTCACTCACTCACTCACTCACTCACTCACTCACTCACTCACTCACTCCAATGCCTATCACGAAATAGAATGCAGCCGGGTGTGGTTTATCAGTACGACGCTAAAAGGGAAGCCCACAAAAGGTCTTCACTCGAAATGTTAAGAAAATCTTTTACCATCTGGTTTTCCAAGACGTCTGCCGTTGATGTGTAAAATCGTCTGGCGTTATAGACGGGGTAAAAAGATAAAGTTGTCCCAAAACTGCACGAAAGTGTTTGAACAAATTTATGAGTACTTCGGCAGGCACCAACCTTTAAACATATTTTTTTGAATTTCAATTGTATTTTTACACTTCCGATGACGCAGCGCACTATATAGTCACTAATTTTTTAAGGACGAAGTACGCGGCTTCTTCTAACCTGCAAGCAGGTATGTTTTTTTCTTTGTTGAAATCGAAGTAAAAAATGACAGTCATGTGCAGGCAAACAATCCTTAAAGTTAACTTTAAAACCTCCAATTCTTGCCAAGATAATTTTTCTTGTTTTGAGATTTTATTTCTTGTTTTAAGATATTTAATCTTGTTTTAAGACAAAATATCTTGTCAAGAAACCGCAGTAAGATTATTATCTTGCAAACGGGACAAGAAAATCTTAAAACAAGTATTTTTTTCTTAAAACAAGTTTTTGGGAATTTGCAGTGTTTATAACTAGGCGCCCACCACTACTTCAGCTATTTCGTCTTTTACGACAAGTCCAAGACTTAATGAGAATCAGTCCTCGAATCTATACTTTTATGAAATGGGGTAACGTTTATATACTAAAGATACATGTACTTTTACGTACAGTTCACACTGCATGTTCACACTGCTTGTTGATTAAACTGATAAAAGTTCAAACTTAACCCTTTTTACATGTAGGCGGCATCCATGTATAGGCAGCATCGTCGACTTTCAAGTTTTACGGCTCCGGCAAATGCGACTATATTACTCTGGGTAACGCCAGACTTTTCAGTTATTCTGGAAAGCTGCAGTTATACACGTACATCTAATATAATATACTATTTTATATTCCAGCCAACACAAGACGCGATTTGGGTTCTAATAGAGCGTGTAATCTAGCTACCGACGAGGAATTAGTTTTCAGTTCAGTTATTCTTCTATACCTTTCAGTGTTTCCTTACGGCTCTGCTTCATTTTCTTAGTCTTTTCTCTGGGCTTTTCTTCTTCTTGCTGTTCTCTTTTTCTTACTACTACGATAGGAAAGCTAACTTCTTTTATAACTTTTTTTCCCGAGTAAAATGTGATTGACAAGAGTATAAAAAACTAGTTTACCAAACAGGTGCATTAATTTAGAGTCTCACTTATGCTTTACTAAATTGGGGTATTATATATGGAACGGAAAGTGATGAGGATGAGGTTACGTAATATCGTTTGCAAAGTTTTTTACATATGTCATAATATATATTATATGGAGAAGAGTATTTTACTAGCAACTAAAACACTCGTATAATCCATATTTCACTACATCCGGGAACCGAGTGGCGTATTTCTTGTATGTAACGCTCGCGAGTGACATATCGACAAGTCAAAATTTACGCCTTTTGCGGTAAGTTTCGAATCAAGTAAATTCGAGCCGGTAAGTTTTTCACGTAAAATGACGTATTCGAAGAAGTTGTTGTATTTTTCATTTGTATTTTCTAAAAGCTTAGGCCAAGCGGTTGTAGTTCTTGCATTAAACTCAGTTTATCAACATTACTTCCACGCATAATTTCATTGTCCATATAATAAATAGAACATTACACGGTTGCTCAAAGATATGGATTTTATGTTCTCGTGGCAAGAGCAATATCTCACTCGTTCGCTGCGCTCACTCTTGAGATATTGTCCTTTCCACTCGAACATAAAATCCATATCTTCTCACCACCGTGTAATATCCCCTTTCTATTTCGTGCGCATTGTTGTGTGAAAATGTATTTTTTCACTCTCTTTACGCTGAACGATGTTATTCGTCAAATCCGACGTCTTGGCAAGTCTAGAATTTTATAGTATAATTTAACTTTTTGCTGCATAGCTAAACTTATTGAAATACATGCATGTAGTCGAATACTATATATATATAAGGTATAAGATCGTTATATAAGTTTACAATTTCATCAAGTAGTAAAGAACTTTAGGGCCTGTTTTTATGGAGGCGAGTTACCCGGCCAGCCGAGTTACTCGTCACATGGCGAGTTCCCGGTCGGTAGGACAAACACTGTTTTTCCCACCGAAGTGTTTATATGAGACAGACGGGTAACTCGCCCTGGCGAGAACTCAGCACTGGCAGCCGGGATCTCGTTACTTCATGTCACTTTCGTTGATGAGAATCATCTCAAATATTACAACTCGCCAGGTAACTCGCCTTCATAAAACAGAACGTAAAGTTTATCCCGGCAAACCGGGTAACTCGGTCGACCGAGTAACTCGCCTCCATACACATCGAAGCTTCTTCTTCGATTAAAAACATGCTAAATTGAAAAGTTTCTAAATCAACAAACTATAAGTGCATGGCGGCTAAAAAGTCACAATGCATAAGAATAAGTTCATACGCCAAATTTCTTATAAGCCGAACTAATATATATATACCTTGAATTTAGTTTATTATAGAAGATTTTCGCCTCGCAATAAATTAAGTTTGAGCATATTATATAGGATCGGCTTAGTCATGTCACCTCCAGTTGCGTTAACAGGAATTAAAGATTTGGAGCGACCTTACGTCAGATTAACATTTCGTTTGGTCAAACACATTAAATAATTTGGAATTAAGTTTGCGGGACGTTCGACGTCTGAATCAATAGATTGTTTTCATGTCACGTCATAAACATTTTAAAATCTAAATTCTAAAAAAGCTGGCTATTTTACATAATTTCGAAGATCATTGTTGTAAGCCTCTTCGTCGCGGAAGTGTTCAGGTTGATACGACATATTAGGACTACATTCCTTAATTGCAGGTTACAAAGTTTTAAATTTTGACGTTGGCAAGAGGACTTCGTTAGAGGTCGTAGAAAGCCATTTTTCTCACACAATTCGACGTCTTAAGTTTGATTTACACTTCTTCGTTCCACGCTTCATTCTTCTCCCAAACATACATCAAACCGCAGGCATATTTTACGACCTACCGACTGAAACTAGACACTCCACGTGAAACTTAACTGGTGTGGTCAAACGTAAAGTATTAGGCTCAAAAATGAGCGAAATAAATTGGCAAATTTATAAAACCAATAAAACATACCACTAATAACAGTGCGTTGTAGCTGCTGTTGTGGAACACTAAGTATTATGCTCCAAATTAGTCCTCACACAACGCCAGTGAAGGTCTCACTACCCACCATATTATATAAAAATATATATTTAAGCATTACGGTGTTGGTTTAAATCCTTATGTGCCAGTGACGTAGCAGGTGGGGGGGGGGGGGGGGGGGGGGCAGCCCACCCCCAAAATTTTTCTCAGATAAAGTTCTTTGCCTGTTTTGATAACCTGAATTTAAATTTGTGCAAAATAAGGCTATGGCTAAGACGAAATGTAGAAGTTTTCATGACGCCTCTGCCCATTCAGTAATGTATAAGTATTTAATTATATATTGAAAGATTAAGCGACTCAAAATCTCAAACGGAGCAACGCAACCCCCAAAATATGTTCACTTTTGTGAAGTGTCGTCTGTCGAGGCTTCAATCATATAGATAGAGCTGGATTTTGGCAACCCGTAGGGTATGTTGGTGTGATAATTTCTTCGTTTTTACAGTAAAATTTGAACTATACTCGCTGTAGAATTAGATGAAAAAGTTCGCTCAAATTGCTGCAAATGGTGTTTCTGAGGTTCTAGATTTCAAAAAACACCCGGACCCCCCTACAAATGCGGTCACTAATTGCCACTACTGCCCCCCCCTCCCACTTTTTGACACCTTGCTAGGGCACTGTGTGCGTTTGTACTTTCAAAGTACCAATTAAGGGTTAACTTCCCATGAAGTGCCAACTGCGCATGCGTTCGCATCATTGTTGTTAGGCTTATTTCAAAAGTGTGAATCATGCAGGATTTAGGTTTAGTAAAGCTAGTAATGTCCAAGCCGTTTTGAGTTTAAACCTGACCGTCAGATTTCGATTAAAAGTCGGCTTCGTTGTGGTCTTAATGTAGTTTGTAGTTTTTTCATTTCTTCGTGTTAATCCTTTTATGCATGGCTTTCCGAGACGTCTCCCCTTGACGAGTAATCTTATCCAGGGCATTTTGCCTCCATGGCTAATGGGGCGGTGAAAATGGTCACCATGACATATGGCATCAGTGGCATGCATTGCGGTATTGTGTTGCCTTGCCCGCGGCCTGGGTTTTCGTCTCCTTGCCTTGCAACAATTCAAGCTTGCATTCCATTAAATTGTACATCTACGGTATAATTGCATAGTATCAGTCACATTGGATCATATCGTATTCATACGTATTGTGTTGTATTAAATATGTATATGTATATCTCACTATTATATCTCTCTCTTGTATATTTTTATTATTCAGATATACGTGTGGGTATCATTGTCGTTTGTCGTAGTTTCAGTTATGTCACTATGCGCATATACAGATGATCACGTGCAAAACAGTTCAGTTGGAGCGATGATAATCAATGTCTTGGACTATATTTGTGGAATTTGGTTTACCGCAGAGTTCATACTAAGATCTTTGACCTGTCCAGATATACTAAACTTTTCGAAACAATTCTTGAACTGGATTGATCTACTCGCTGTCATTCCGTTCTATTTGAACCTTGTGTTTGACAGAGGGAACGTCGTAAGCGAGATTTTACTCCTAGTGCGCATGCTTCGTTTGTTCCGCTTCTTCAAAATGTCCCTGGGATTGCAGATCTTGAAGCACACGCTGGTGGCCAGCTCTAGAGAGATGTTCCTTCTCTTCTTGTTGCTTATGATTCCTGTTCTTATAT
Source organism: Paragorgia papillata (assembly GCA_035771165.1). NCBI lineage: Eukaryota > Metazoa > Cnidaria > Anthozoa > Scleralcyonacea > Coralliidae > Paragorgia > Paragorgia papillata. The sequence continues at coordinate 383,466 of JAWNZC010000445.1, read as the reverse complement.
TTGCCGGAATATTACATCTGTGCGAAAACGATGTAGAAAAAACGAAATTCACATCAATCCCGGAGGCTTTTTGGTGGGCCATAATAACGCTCACGACCGTGGGTTATGGAGATATGACTCCTTCGACTACCCAGGGGAAAATATTTGGCAGTTTATGCGCGGGTTAGTATTGTACTTATTGTATTGTGATCTGTGGCACAGTTTTTTTCAAAACTCATGACCTTACACAGTTTTATGATATTTGTATTACGTATACTTGTAGGTAGATATATAACTATATATTATTATTACTACCTTTATTATTATTATTATTATTATTATTATTACTATTATTATTATTATTATTATTATTATTATTATTATTATTATTATTATTATTATTATTATTATTATAAACGTTATGTAATAGATACAATATGAGCGACCGAACTGTATGGGATTTACAACGCGAGCCAAAGTACTTAAACTACAATGAGTTTATATGTCGTAGAAAAGGCAAAAACAAATTATTTAAACAAGGAAAAAGCTCAATTTGAGCCAATGGGTCCTAATTGTATGCTGTATATCTGATTCAGCATTGATGTTTTATTAATCAATGCTGTATCCGATTTACAACACCTATTTAAAGTTTAAACATTCATTTCTTTTGAATTTTCTTCATGAATTATTAATGATATTTTAATATATTATATATTCTTATTATTCTTATTATTATTATTCTTATTATTATACAACATATCAATAAGAACCTCGTATTATGTATTTTGTCGACGTAACAAAGAATGGAATAACCCGAAACTAATGACATTCTAAGATTTTTATTCTCATGTAGCATCAGTTCAAATAGTCAGTGGTAAACTACCTGTAAAAGCGAGTTTTATCATTGTAATTTCTACGTTTAATGATTAATAAATAAAGTTTACATTATTATTGCCTTTACAATATTATTACTGCCTGTTATTCAATAGGTGTGAGCATGTTGATTTCAGCGCTACCAATATCCATCATTGGAGCAAACTTCTCGTTATACTATCGTCATGCCCAGGCCAAATTGAAACTGCCGAAGAAACCACGCAAGGCATTGATTGGAGCTGACAACACCTTGGTGCGTGTCCAACCAGAAGAAAAAGACAATGATGACGAACACGAGAATTCCGAAAGAAACAGTAACGATGACCTTACGACCGAAGTGTACCTTGGTCCAAGAAGGTATGTATTTTCTTTTGAATCCTTTTTAATCCTACAGCTCGTTTGACGTTATATAATTAAAAGACCATCGTCATAATGCGTCTATGTCTCATTTCTTTTTACCTCCACCAGGAGATTATGTTTTCACCTCTGTTTGTCTTTCTGTCTTTCTGTTTGTCTCTGTCTGTCTGTCTGACCACAAGACATTTTTGCATAATTTTGGTACGAGTGCAATCAAGCATTTTATTCATTCATTCATGTGTAGGTCTCGTGAGCTAGCCTGGTTAGCGGGATGGCTCGTTTTCTTTTTAAACATCTCTAATAATAACCCGCTGGCAGAGTTCTATGCAGTCTCTGAGTGTCCTCTTGTTTATTATAAATTCGCCGTTTTCTATCACAAATCAGTGAATTTAGTTATTTGCTCCCTTACATTCACTCATTACATTTTCTCTCTCCATTCTAATATTCTAAACTTCTAATTTGACTTGTATTCGACCCACAGAAGTGTGACGTTTAAAACCGGTTATAGACGTCTCTATACTTGTAAATTTTTCAGTATTTAAAAATTATTTTACATGTTTTTCTCTGTTTGCCTAAACACGCCAAAAGTGTCTACTTTCGTGTCATTTTCAGGCCACGTCGGGAGCGCATGTCTCTATTTGCTAACGGTGTTGCACCTCAACGGAGTATTCGCATACGAAGTCTGGGGGGAGATCATCTGCAAGGCCAAATCAATACCAACAATGAGCAGAATAACAACTTAAATAACGAGGGCGATGGCCACAAAAGTAGTCTCCTTAGTACAAGTACGAAAAGCACATTAATCGACAGTCCACCTCCGCGTAGCGTGAGCTTCCCCACCAACCTTCAAACAGTCGACAAATGTGGCGCGTTTGATCATGGAGCAAAGAGCGGAATTGAAAATCCGGTGTTTAGCTATGACACCGAAGATAGTTCGCAGACGTGCAACGGCAAGGTGACTCATCCCCACAGTGCTGGCAGTCGACGCAGCGTCAAACGGAACGGAATCAACTTGTCTTTAAGCGCCCCTCGCGTTACAATAACCACTGACTGTGAAAATGACAGCAGTCTCACAAACAAGAAGCAAACGCTAAACTTAAACCAGGAGTCAGAACAGAAATCCGATGCTTCATTTAATGAAACAAGAGAAACAACTTTTTCAGCAATTAATTCTACAAATAGCCAAATTCCACCAGTAGACGGCTGATTGTGCCTCACAGTTTACTGCAAGGACCAACTGCTTAAACCTAAGGCGATTCTCGTCCCCAAAACGTCGTTTTCTTCCTTGTTTGGTATTTATACGTAGATCATCATTTCCCAACTTCTAATTAGTACCAAGTCAGAAGGTACACGACGGAAAACTGCGATGGACCCGTTGGCAAAATCAGGATGAAAGAAACCAAGTAACCAAAAGGCAGGAAAATAAGTCCTCTCGTCATTTCTGTCGTTGTTTCCAGTCCTCGCAGGCAAGAAAAACTAGCGCACAGCCCGAACTCTCGAGACCTCTGAGTACGTATACTTAGTCCTTGCTCTTCCTCGTGTTAGTTACTGATTTCCCCCTTCTTTTCTCTCATGCACTAATATTTTGACACTAAGCTCACGTTTTATCTATCATTATTTGCAACGCAGAATAAAGAGAATAAAGTTAGATAACCTGTTAAGCACTTGAACGGCCTATATCTGAAACGAAATTTCACTTCAGTTTTTTAAGATTGTATTTGGAAAAAAACCTAAGATAATAAAAAATTAATGGCTTTTACATGCCTTTCAAATCTCATCGCATTCTTGAGTTATTGGCTATATGCAATTTGAGCAATGACATCACACGTTGTACTGTGGGAGAAAACGGAAAATCAGTCATATCTTTGCATGTGTAATCAGACCATACCCCAAGGACTGATTTTCCGTTTTCTCCCATGTACGTGTGACGTCTTGCTCAAATTGCATACCCAAAAATTCGAAGACGAGATAAAGTTAAGGCCTGCAAATGCAATTTTTCATTAACTAAGGTGTTTCTTCCTTCCTGTTTCGTTTCATAGGCACGTTAACCATCAGTGATAATAACATTGTTATACGGAGGTATACACCAGTACTATCATGCAGCTTTGCTAAACTTGCTTCCCTTTAGCGAAATTGCACATGCACGTCTGAGACGGTTATAAAAAAGAATTAGCTTTGCGGGACATAAAGTGTATATATATATATATATCAGTAACATTATAAATATTGAGTGTTGTAAACGCGTGTTATAATATTATAATATTGGTGTAAATAATACTAAATATGTCGCACAATTAACTGCCTTTTTATTCATCATTCGTACACTTAGTCTTAGACGTTAGTTTTAATTAGAATTTAGCTGATCATGTGCAATTATGTAAATTTTAAAATAGTATTTCAACATTTAAGAAAATGGCCCTTTATAATAAATTAAACTAAACCGCAAAATTTACTTGTGTATAATCAAAATAATTTATGTTACGCGCACAATCAGCAGAATAAATAGATAAGTTTACCTCAGTTATAAAGTATTTTGCATTGCAACGCAACGCAACGCAACGCAATGCAATACAAAGCAACGCAATGCAATACAACGCAATGCAATACAACGCAACGCAACGCAACGCAATGCAATGCAATGCAATGCAATGCAATGCAATGCAATGCAACGCAACGCAACGCAATGCAATACAAAGCAATTCAATACGATGCAATGCGATGCAATACAATGCAATGCAAACCAAAACAATATATTCAATACAATGAAATGCAATTCAATTTAATTTAATTTAATTTAATTTAATTTAATTTAATTTAATTTAATTTAATTTAATTTAGATTCATTTTCACAGTATCTTTTTCTCTAATTTCCTTTACATTGCCATTACATTGTTTACATTAACCCCATATCAAAATTTAAAAAATTATGCTATGCAAAGAATATATGTAACACTTAACGGAGAAAATATATCTTTCATCTCAAAGATCTCCTGTGATAAGTAATGGCTTCTACAGATATATTTTCCATATAACATTAATTCGTTTTGGAGTTATTTAGATTTGAATCATCTGTAAATGCACGAGCTAAACTATGACGTAAAATTATGTACAGATTATTGCAAGTTATTGAAAATTATGCACGTGTCTTCGTCATTATAATGAAAGAATTTGGTCTTTTATGTGGTGATTAGATTTAAGTCATGTTCAAGAGACTCAAAAACCTCTAAGGGGCTGTTTATATGAGCCGGGCTAGCCCGGTTAACTGGGCTCACGCGATTGATTAGGATCTCACTGTGGATTTGAAACTCGCGTAAACTAAATGTACAAAGAAGAATCGACTTGGTTTAGATGTAAACGAATCCTAACGTTGATTAAAATCTCTTTCTGTGGCCGGGGAAAGAATTTCGTGACACGAGTCATCCCGGTTAGCCGGGCTAGCCCGGCTCATGTAAACAGCCCCTAAGATACACACGAATTATTTACAACGATTAGTTCACGATCACCTATGTTTTCTTTGATGTACCGCGGTTGTTTATTTTTAATAGTTACTGCGGACAAGTTAATTGCCCCGGGCTAATATATATTAGCCCGTATATTAGCCTGGGGCAATTAACTTGATTTATGCGTGGTTGGGAAAATAAGCTTTAATCCATGGTCACAAATGTGATAAAGGATTTATCATCGCGACCGAAGTGTTTTTAGACAATCTCTGTGATAACGAACTCAGTATCTCAGTTTTCTTAGGCAACCTCGGTGATCTTGAACTGACGTAGTTACCTCGGTTGAGGTAACTAACCTATACTTATACTAAGGGGCCGAATACATGGGGAAATTTCAGCTCGGGCTGAGATTTCAGCCCGGGCTGAGATTTCAGCCCGGCTACTGAGGTATGGAAAAGAGGAGAATGATTTGAATAAGAAAAAACGAAGTGTGGAAATCAGCCAAGTTGTCACAAACATGCAGCATAAAACAAACATATTTAGATGTGTATTTCAAATAAACCATATTTATTACTTCTTTATCGCTTTTCACTTTCTGTATTCCACACTTCGTGTTTCTTATTCAAAACATTCACTCCCTCTTTTCCATCCCCCAGTAGCTGGGCTGAAATTTCCCCATGTATAAGTTTATCTCATTTACATATCAAACAAATCTAAATAATCCAAAAGAAAACTGATTATAGAACAACAGTAAAAATTAATATTATGCATTTCCCGTAATCATTGGTTATTATTTGTCAGAAAGTTTAGTCAATTTGTCCCCGTGGTTGTCAGATTCTTAGCCTAAAATGCTATTATCTGTAGTTACTCGTGATCGGTGCATGCCCCGTTGGGGTGGTGAAACAGTACGAAATGTTTGAATAAGAATAAAGTTAAATTCCCATAGGATAAAGATTGTGCACCAATATGGCCACCATTTCATTGTTTCTGTGCGCCACTAGGCCGCCGTGACGTCAGATGAAAACCAAGAATTATATGTAGGAAAAAGGACTTATTAAGGGGGCGATTACATGGACCGGGCTGGCCCAGTTAACCGGGATGAGTTTACGAAACGATTACATGGAGCGGGCTAGCCCGGTAAGCCGGGATGATTTCAGGCCGAAATTTGCAATTATCAAGTAAATAAGGGCAAAGTTACGTTAGTTTTACTTCTGTTTTACACTAATTAGTCTAGTATTTATTTTGTAAGCCCATCGTTAACAAAAAAATTGTTAGTCTTAGCTAACGCACGAAAGCGTCTTCACGAAGACTAATTAATTTATTAAATCTTCGCTATGATCACGAAACACACAAACAACGTTTTGATGTTCTATTTCAGTTCCTTTCAGCACTATTTATTCACACAGTCAAGCAAACGAACGCGTATCGAAGCGAGATCAACAGTTTTTCAGCCCATTTTCATCCCAGTTAACCGGGCTAGCCCAGTTGCGACAACTGGGATCCCGGCAAACCGGGCTAGCCCGCTTGCCATGTAATCGAAATGTTAAAACAACATGCGTTTTATATATAAAGCGGGCTCCGCTATAGCCCGGTTAACCATGTAATCGCCCCCTAAGTATGTGCTGACATGAATGGAATGACAACCTGTTTAGCTGTGCAGAACGGAAAAAAGTGCGGAGAAAAAGTGACTGCATTTAAATTGTGCTTTTTTGTTCCGAGAGAGTGGTTTTCTTCATATTTTTAACTAAAAATGTACAAAGAAACAATTATTTAATTCGACCTTTTTGATGTCAAGAATTATCAAGATCTCACACTGTTACTGATCAGCCTCAGCCTTTTAGACGGCCGGCCAACCTCGATAAAAGTGTCTCAAAAACACCGTTGATGGCATTTCTTGTTACAAGCAGGCAACCATGCTAAATCGTATCGGATAGTGTATACTTTGAAGGTGAGGGGTGTTGGCAGCCGTAATTATTGATGTATTTACTAAAATTTAGAGCTTTTTGAAAGTACAATGTAATGGATGGGATATCTGTAAAGTGCTGCCTATTTACGTTTGTGTTTTATTTAAATTAGCTAAATTTAGAATGCTATCCAATCAGCGTGCCTCTAGTTTTGCTTAACCGAATTCGCATAACTCACAATCATAAACAAACAAGAAATATGGCGTGAATACACCTAAATATAATACTTCGAAGAAAGGCCACAAAAAGGTAAGCTTGCCAAGAATCCGAAATTTATTAGATCTGGTAGCTACAGGAAAGTCTCATATTCGTAAATTACTTCGTTTTATTTTGGTAATTTGCCGATACCGCCATCTATCTACTGTTATAAAGCTGAGCTTTTGTACTATAGTATAGTATTGCTTATAATATCCTTAGACATTTAACTCACCGGTTCAACAGTACTATCTTGTGATACACGGAAGGCAACCGGTCTAGTCATCTTGATCAATGTCTAAGCTACATTTCTATGCTGGTTGCCTGCTAATAACAAAACGTTTTCAGATTGTTGTCAGGGGCGGATTTAGGATTTTGAAAACGTCAGTCAAAGTTGTGGTCCACGGTTCTAGGGTCCAGAAATTTTTTGAAATTGGGGTCTCTAAAACGGCATTTCCCCCGATTTGACAGCACATTTGAGCAAAATTTTGAAACTGTTAAAACATATTTTTAATGGCACATTTTATTATGTTTACAAAACATTTGTCCAAATTGGATGTTCAGCATTTATATTTTTACAAAGCTAACTAAAATATTAGCCAAACGAGAAAGGCGCAAACACCCATGCATGCCTTCCAAAATTTACTAAATATTCATTGTCTCAAAGACCTTGTAGTGTGTAACTTTCTCTAATTTAATAAGTTATATGTTATCTACCGACTACGGTAACATTGATATAAGCTAATTAGATAAACCATAAACCTGGGGTCATATTTCACGAATGCGCCGTTAAAATATATCTTATCAGAGCAAGATAGCGAGACTAACCATAATTTGAAAACAGTTATTCATTTCAAAATCATGAAAAGAAAGATCCAATTTAACGTTGAACTCAACCTTGGCTTAAGGATCAATTGATCCTTTCAAATTCATATATAAGAGCTCCTGGCAAGCGTGAAATATGCTAATGCCGCCTTGCTGAATAAATATATGTCTGAACTCTGAACTCAGACTTTACTAGGACGCAAAATGATAAATAATACGATATTGAGACTGGACAAAAACATATATATTCGACACTAGATTGTTTGTATATTTGAAATGAAAATAAGACGACCTTAACTTACCAGTCTTACCTTACAGCAGTAGGGGAATAAATGACTCCGCGCGGCGCCAAAATTCAGAGGCTTTCAATCGCGTCTATTAAAATGTTCCTCGCTTGAAATAAATCGATGACTGTGTAATCTAGATGACAAATCATCGTAGATTGTTCACAGTATAACAGTATCTCTTCATCGTTACTGTTAAAAGCAGTTAAAACCCGTTCGAAAACGCTTATACAGAACTCGTATGACTGAAACCACGAACACAGTGAGAAGCCTTCAGTCTTCAATGAATAAATTACTCGGTATCTCAGCTGAGTCAGCAATCGATGGTTGCCATGGTGCAGATCGGTCAAAAAGCCCAAAATCGACGCGACAGCCAATCAGGTTTGAGGCAAATCGGTCAAAAAAGTGGTTGCCATGGTGCAGATCGGTCAAATTGCTCAAACACCAATCAGATCTCTCCGCAAACCGGTCAAAACTCTCAAAGCGAACGCTGACCACCGGTCATCCCTGCCCAGTGTTTGCTGACTCGCAAATTACGATAAAAGCGAATTTGAAACCTAATCAGTATGCCAAACTTTGGAGTCACGGCATAACATTTTCTAGAAGACTGTTGAGAAAATATTGTGTGATTGCGCAATTATTCGGGTGATTTTTTACGTCAGTCGCGTGACCGGTCTGATGTATGCTAAATCCGCCCCTGGTTGTGGCTGTTCTTCTAAGTGTTATATTTAGGTGAATTTGCGCCATGTTTCTTGTTTGTTTATACACTGTTTATAATTGTGAGCTATGCGAATTAGAATAATCAGAACTTCAGGCACGCTGATTGGATAGCATTCTGAATTTGTAATTCAAATAATACACAAACGTAAATAGGCATCGCTTTACAGATATCCCATCCATCACATTGTGCTTTCAAAAAGCTCGAAATTTTAGTATATAAATCAATAATCACGACTGCCAACACCCCTCACCTTCAAAGTATACACTATCCGATATTATTTAGCATGGTTGCCTGCTTGTAACAAAAAATGCCATCAAAAGTAATATTTTGAAGCCTTGGCCGGCCCTCTATTTGGAAGATGACACAAACTTCGATCAAAAAAGTCTGATCCAATAATTGTTTATTATTTATCATTTGCAGGAGATCAATGAAGCAAACTTGTAATTCTATTTTCTCTTTAATTAACTAGAAATTAATAAAGAAACAACAATTACTCATATAATCAATATAGTAATTCAAGTTAACTCTTACAACTCGTGACCGTCATACTTGATTGGTTCATCTTCAGGGACGCAGCTAGAGCCGGGTGGCCTCCCAAATCGGTCAACTTTTGATCCTTCAGCAGTCGGTGTAATCAGAACACCATCTCTAGAGGCCATAGAAGGATCTTCGTCGAAGTAGTTATACGGTCGAAGAAAGAATCCCGCAGAGTTTCCCGCGGTCGCAGTATTTGGGATATCCTCAGAGTGTGGAATATGCATGAGACCCACACTGACCCACGAGACCAAATCCTGATTTACGATGTTCTCGTCGTCTTCGATAAACTTGCGAAAGTCGACCACGGGTTTATACAAATCATGTTGATTATAGATGGAAGAACTCCTATCTTCGGTCCTCTTGTACTTTGTCACCGCCATTTGGTAGAAAGACCAACTGAAGCCATTTGTTAACTCCCAACTTTCGGGATACAGTTGGTCCAATATGCCACTCAGCTGAATACGATAACCACGCCGAACGCCCTGACTATTAGTTTTTGCGGGGTTGTAAATGTTGAGATAACAAGGACGTTTAAAGTCGAACTTATATGCGGCGGCCTTCTCCGTCTTCTTCAGATCACGCGTCACACGTTTTTGAATGTGCCGCTCGTTCGGAAACCATCGCGAAGAGATGTTTTCAATTGTTGCGGACACTGTCTCAAAGTTGTTGTTTAGACCGGCGATATCTAGATCTACTTTGAAGTGCAACATGTGATCGTGAATAGAACCAGCCACGGTTTTGTGTACTTCCGTTCCATAGTCGTCCTCCTCAGGCGTCCAAAACGTGGTCTGGAGGTATCCAGTGGTCGATGTCTTTGCTTCGATAACACCATTAGGATAGAATATGTAGTCGTATATATAGTCGTAGTTGTATGGCGTAGAGATCGTCCTCACGACCAGCGAGGAACCAGGCATTCCGCCGTAGAAATTGTAGCCACCTTCAAAATCATTATCGAAGTGGCGTCGAAGCGGTATTCCCGTGATGTGTTCGAAGACGCAAATAGCGTTACGTCGTTTGCTTGGTTTTGCGGAATCGACAAAGTAAACAACGTCAAAATACGTCGCAGTGGTGGGGCAGTCAACGCCTTTCACAAGTTCGAAAGTAGAGCCCATTGCCCACATTGTATCAAGATAATCAGTGTAGGACTGCATGGGTGAATAGCCACTATACAACGCCGCCGGCTCTTGCAGACTTAACTCGTAAACAATCCTTTCACCGTTAAATCTGATGTCAAACAATTGTGGGCCTGAGGTAGAGCGGACACGAAAATCAAAACTCCATCCCATGTACTCAATGTGATTGCTGTCTGCCGTGTACCGTTTACCATCCGGCTCGTATTGTCGTGGTTCGCGCAAGGGCGACGATGGCTGGAGCTTTTCTCCACGTCTCTTCAGTGTAGAATACAGCAGTTCATCTGCTTTGGGAGCAGGGAGGAAGACCTTTGTTACGTTTCCTTGCTCGTACGATTTTACAAATTCGCTCACGGAGTCAAATATCGTCTTACTGTAGTACACCTTAATATTGATAGTAATTAATAATATTAATATAATAATAATAATAATAATAATAATAATAATAATAATAATAATAATAATAATAATAGTACATTAATGTTTAGATAGTTAATTTGTCGGGTTTTTTTGTTTTTTTTGTTTTTTCTTTTTTTAACTAACTTTTAGAATTTGTAATTTAATATTTAACGCAACAATTGGCTACGTTCACGCCCAACTGATGTTTTTTTATTTAATGAGTACTCAGAAGTTGTACACTGATAATAATGAAAGCTAAAGTAAAAAATGTCTACTTAAAGAGACTAAGCATTCGGCCGGAATCTATTCTTGGCAATCAACTCATGGGCGGTGGCGGTTGTACGTTACAGTGCAGCATTCATTGCATGGGTGGACGAAGAATGAGACCCGGGAGTTAGACAGGCAAACCCGAAAAATGATGAGTAAATACCATGCTATCAATCCGAAATCAAACGTACAAAGGATATACATCAAGCGAAAGGAAGGAGGAAGAGGCTTGATCAGTGTTGAAGAATGTGTCGCCAGTGAATCGAGAAGTTTGTATTACTATCTAATATACAGTGAAGAGACACTACTGAAGGTAGTTATGTACAAAGGAGGAGGGTCTAGTGAAAGAACAGATAGAGGGAAAGGAAGAGTACAAGAAAAGGGTAGATAAAGAGAAGAGGGAGGAGGTGGAGAACATGAAATTCCACGGGCAGTTTGAGAGAGATACAAAGGATCTGAAAACAGCCGAATCATGGAATTGGTTAAGTAAAGGTGATCTCAAACGCAAAACAGATACACAAGACCATAAATACAAACTCCAAAAAGAAAAGTATATATGGGGTGATTGTCTCGGATAAATGACAGGGAAGGTGGAGAAGCAGGCAGGGAAGACGAGAAACTGGAAGGCTGCAGGTCCGGAAGGAGTTCAGGAATTTTGGATAAAGAAATTGACAGGGTGCCACCAACGAATTGCGGATCAGGTGAACTGGATGGGCAATGGAAGGGAGTGTATACCTGATTGGATGACGAAAGGAAGAACAGTGCTATGCCTGAAAGATCCAGCCAAGAGCTGCTGTCGACAACTTTAGGCCGATTGCATATCTCCCATTAATGTGGAAGTTAATGATAGGGATAATAGCGGATGAATTAAATGTACGCATATTATATGGAAGAGAACAACATCTTGGCAGAGGAGCAAAAGGGTTGCCAAAAAGGTGTCGTGGAACGAAGCCCAACTGCTCATAGACAAATTTTTGAGATTTTGAGAGACTGTAAGAGAAGGCATACCAACTTGGCAATGGCGTGGATAGACTATAGGAAAGCGTATGATATGATTCCCCATTCGTGGATACATAAATGTATTGAGATGTTTGGTATAGCGAAGGATGTCGAGAGGTTTCTGAAAGATAGTATGACAAGGTGAAGAACGGAAGGTGGAGATGCCGGTCCTTGGAGAGGTAAGAATAAAGAGAGGGATTTTTCAAGGAGATAGTTTATAGTACTATGCATGGTGCCTTTGTCGTTGTTGTTGAGGAAAGTGAAGGTAGGATATACGAGTTCAAGGGAAAGAAAGTGAAATTCTATCCATCTATTGTTTATGGATGATCTGAAATTGTAAAAAGAACGAAGAACAAGTAACTGGTTAACACAGTGCATTTATTTAGCAAGGACATTGGGATGGAGTTTGGATTGAAGAAATTTGGAATGCTGATGATAAGGATTAAGGATAGGGAAAGTACAGAAGAGTGAAGGAATAGAACTGCCAAGTGGGGAAGTGATGTAGGATCGAAATTGAGGAAGGTGGATACAAGTACCTTGGAATCCTGGAAATGGATGACATCATGGAGGAAGAAATGAGAGGTAAGTTCAAGAAGGAGTACATGTACTTGAGGAGATTGAGATTGGTGTTGGGCTCGAAGCTGAGTGGAAGGAATAATAGTTCGGCTGTGAACACATGGGCGATTGCTTTGTTGAGGTATGGTGCAGGTATAGTCAAGTGGAGTCAGGATAAAGTGCAGACATTGGATAGAAAGACTAGTAAGTTACTTACACTGTATGGCGTGTTTCACCCAAAGAGCGATGTTGATAGGCTGCACCTACCAAGAGGCAAAGGTGGAAGAGGACTTATCAGCTGTGAAATGTGCATCAGGTCAGAAGAAAACAATCTGGGGTATGTGAAGAAAGGTGTGGAACCAATGCTAGTGCAGGTAAGAGAAGGTGGTGTGCTGAGAACAGAAGGATGTATAAAAAAAGAGGACTATAAGAGCAAGAAGGAGGAAGAGAAGGAAGAGAGATGGGAAAACAAGGCAATTTATGGACATTTCTGTAGAGAACTGAAAGAGAACCCTGGCATCGTTCAAGAAAAATCATGGTGGTGGCTACGGAAGGGATATTTGAAGCCAGAAACTGAGGCCCTACTCTGTGCAGCACAGAGCAGGCGTTGAGGACAAAATACGTGAACAAGATTGACAAGACAGAGGAGAACCCATTATGCCGGATGTGTGGTGAGAAAGGAGAGACAGTGTGGCATATTGTGAGTGGATGTGGTAAGTTGGCACAAACGGAGTACAAGAAGAGGCACGATGAAGTGGCAAGAATTGTGCATTGGAACATGTGTGGTAAGTATGGGTTGAAGAGATGAGCTGAGAAGTGGTACGAACATGAGGCTGAGGAAGTAGTGGAGAATGAGGAGGCGAAGGTGTTGTGGGATTATATGGTGCAGTGTGATAGAGAAATCAAGCTTAGGAAGCCATGACATTGTCTTGATAGACAAAAAGGAGAGAAAGTGTGTGATAGTTGATGTGGCAATCGGACGGTAAAGTAGCAACAAGGGAAGACGAGAAGGTTTAGAGGTATATGAGGAGTTGAGGATTGAAATTGGAAAGTTGTGAAGAATAAAGAAGGCGGAGGTTGTACCGGTGGTGATAATAGAAAAAAACTAGACTAGGATTAAAGACACCACAGCTACAAAAGACATCCTTATTTGGTACTGCACACATTCTAAGGGACTGTTTACATGGGAGCCATAACGGGACAAGTAGGCGGGAGGGGACGTTTTTCATCCCGGGTTTATATGAGAGTGTTTTCAGGCGGGACAATTGCGACCGGACGTTTCACAGCACAGCTAGAAAGTTGTAAAAACTGCAGAATAACAGAGAAATTAATAGAATTTGACGTATTATAAAGAGCTGATGTACATATATCTCGAGGTCGAGGTGTATAACTGACTTATATCACGATTGGTGAGGTTTACGAACGTATTGTTCTTTAACGCGTGTAGCTGTAAGGTGTAAGACCAAGCTTAAGAAAAGCTGGGTGCTTTTATTCGAGTATACTATGTATAATACTTGCTGTGGACTACAGCGTTATCAGTTATCTGCGTGATAATGGTCGCCCAGTGATAGTTTGGATGGGGAGATGAAACGTCTGACGTCTTTAGTGTTGGTGTAGTAAAGAAACAAGCGGAAGCCTTTAGCCGCGAGAACAAGAAGATTTACTTTGGAAGAAAAAGTTATTGGGAGAGCATAATGCTCAAACATTGCTAAACACGTTGGTATTCTTAATTGGCATTCTTTGCGTGGTGGGAAAGAGCATAGGTCGTTAACCGTTGGGCAGATGAGACTGAGAGTTGAACACGCGAAAGGTGATTTACCTGCAAATATTTGCTATGCTTCGTATAGCGAGAAGAATTTTCATGGTGGTCTGAAGCATAGGAAATTGCGTCCCAAAGTTATTGAGCATTTCAGAAATACAGTAAATCCGGAGCGATGTCTGGTGAGATTATTCAAGTTGTACATGTCGAAATGGTAAGGATAATTCTTGTGGTTTTATAAACATTTATCTGTAATGACATATATATCGCTTAACTACGAGTTTAATTTTGTTTATTTGTAGTCCGCCTTTGAGTGCAGACCACTGTTTTTATGTAGCCCCTAAGTGCGTAATCAAGGATGGCGATAATGTGTGGTATACAAAGAATGCAGTCGGTCACAACACCCTAGGAAATATCGTGAAGATGATTTGAGATAAAGTCAAATCGATGGATACTACACCAACCATTCATTAAGGGCGACAACCGCAACGCGTGGTCTCGAGAATGGAATTCCCGACAAATGTTTGATGGCTCGTACTGGACACCCCAGCATTGATTCTCTCCATCAGTGCGAGAGAGAAAGTGACCAGATGAAATACGTGTTTGTGAAGCAATCCAAAACGATAAACCAATATGGGAAGGTGAGAAACAAACAACGAAACGAGCGAAAATTGATTACTATCTGAGTGGAGATGAGAAGTTTGAAGCGTGCATGTGCACCAGTGGAGAATAAGAAACCAATGTGGAAGCCTGATAAAACGGCAAAGAATGAAACGAAAACTGATAAGTGTGAGAGTGAAGATGACAATGATGGAAAGAGTTCGAAATTGTCTGGTGGGAAATGCTTTATTGTTGTGAATGGAGGGAATGTAAAATTTAATTTCTAAACTCGTTAAATAATAAATAATTGTTGAGTGATTTTTTGTGTGTAGTTATTTGTTGTTTTCCTTTTGGTTTAGTTTAATGAGAAATAGTGTCGTTTTTATGGAGGGAAAATATATATTATCCCGCTGACTTTGCGGGATAATATATTGGCCCTCTGTCTTAGCCAATCATCATTCACCCCCAGTCTTCCCTGGGACTAATCAAATGCCCCACCTACTTTGAATACAGTTATTGACCTCGAAGGGAGTCAATATGCGATTTATATCCCGCTGGAGAACAAAAGAAACCGAACCAATCGTGATATAAGGCGGAAATTGTCTCTCTCAAGCCGGGATCCCGGTTGAGGAAACCGGAATCCCAGTTATAAGGCAAACACATTTTTCATATAAACGGAATGAGATAAAGGAAAATATAGTAGCGATGCGATCCCGCTTAACGTCCCGTCCCGGCAAATATCTCGTACCTACAGGCAGTAGACAGTCCTGTTCTGAGATATCCAGATATTCCGATGTTAACGGATATCTTGTAAAACTGTCGAATGACAACCAGACTACAGAATCTATTCTATTATCATGCTAACAAATTTGGTTGATTGCAAATATTATCTAGATCATGTTATATTAAGCGAGAATATGGTTATAAATATATAACAGCTATGATGTTAGCAGAGCATGGAAACTATTTCTTGTTACTGTATTCATTGTTCATGTTGACATCTTTCGCTGCTAACACATTTACCCAGGGCCTGTTATTGAAGCTGGATTTCCACTAAGCGTAAAATATCGCGCGCTCGACTTTTCTATTGTACAAATTGAATAGTTTTCTACTTCGTTCCACATGAAAACTCACACGACAAAAGAAAAAAGTCGAGCGCGCGACATTGTACACCTAGTGGAAATTCAGCTTTAACTGAGCTGTTCTTTTTTCTCTTTCTTTTCCGCTTTCCGTCCGCACTCTGGCGATTCCGGCACATCTTCGACGATCCCACACCGTCTCCGACGATCCCCGAAATCTCCGATCCTCGAAAGAACCTCTGCAGAGGAGAGAGATGTTTTACCGCAAAAGACTTCCTCACGACGATGCATGCTCTTCCTCGTTTAATCTGCAGGCCATGTGGAAGAAGATTCAGTACAAAATTTCACAAAGTTCAAGACGTTGGTTTGCGAGAGCCAAACCGCTTTCTCTCGCATTAAGAAATGTATTGATATTTCAGCCTCTGCCCCGACAACCGCGGCGAGAAGTGCCGGGTGGAGATAAGACCCTGGGTACGAGGTTGTGTTAGTGCTAGGAAGGAATGTAACCAATGTTTGCAATGAGTTAAAATTCCTCCACAACGTTTAAAGTAAAGAAAAGAACAGATATAAACTTACTTTTTCAATGTTCCACTTGCTCGCATCGTTTCCTTTGCGTTGTATCAACAATTCGAGGCCAACGGGATGAGCATACGTGCCTGGTACAGACCGCAAAAACCAAATCCAATTATGACGTTCGCCTGAGCTATGGATAGAAGCGACTCCGGACTCGCTGTGGGTTAGACAACGATCAGTGCAATTATGTACAGTATAGCCATCGTAGCTTTCATTCATGATCTTGTGGGCTTTACTAGCGAAATAATTGACCAACTCGTCTGTTCTACTCATTTCAAGTTTATACAGAGGACGTGAATGAAATGGAATAGGCTCTCTACTGAGAATGGTATTTACTTCATGTCTCATAGGTATGCTGAAATAAACCAATAATTCTTCGACAACTGGTGGTGATGCAGCGCCTTTAAATATAATAACATTTGCGGCTCTGTCTGGTTTCGTTCCATTCCCATCGAGGTATGAAATAGCTTTGGTTTTGTCAGGATTCTGCAGTTCGATCAAGAAAATGTAATTCGAGTCAACCCTTGCGCTTTCGTGCGAAGTAACGTTCAGAGACTCTTCGTTTAAAACGTAATCTCGAACACGGATGATCTCAAGTTCGGTTAAATCACGATACAGATCTTCCGATTTCTTGTACAGGGGACGCAAGGTTGATTTCCCGGGACATTTCGGTATCTTGCGGTAGGTTCCACATGAATCTTTCCTGTTCGTTGACAGAACAATGACCACAACCAGAAGGCCGATAACAAACAAAGACAGAAAGCAGATGATCACTTTGGTTGCTGTGTTCGCGACAAAAAATCTGCGATCAGCGTTCTTTTTCTCGTTTCCTTTCTCTTTCTCCATTCTAACGTTGAAACGTAACTGAAAGCGACTTGACTTAAACTGCTCCGTTCGTATTGGTGCTACAACAGTACAACCGCGCTGACAGTCCGGTTTGATCAGGGCGCTTATTATACACCTATCAATGTAAATCCCGCGGGGTTCCGGTTGGGGTGCGGGCAAAGGGTGAGGATTTGACAAAAAATTGAAAATTTAAGTAAAATGCGCGATGGTGGGGAATTGTATATTAATCAAATGTTTCAAAAAGAATGCACCTAGGGACAGATTCAAACAAGAGATTGTACACTGCACCAAGTCAAATGATGAAAGACACAAGTCACATCATATACATATATTTAATATTCCTGTGCATGATCACCTTTAATTGAATTATAGATAGTGGAAGGGGAACTGGAGAGGAAACTTAAAACGATCCTACTAAACCGGAAACGATGTTTGCACAACTTGCTATGGTATCAGGACGCCTTTCTATGGCACATCGATCTGAAATTGAATGAGTACCTTCTAAAATCAGGACATAGAGTATGTAGTTTGTAGTTCTCTTTCACGATTTGCTTGAGACTTTGTCGCGCAACGGAGATATTCGAATTCAGTCAGTCTGGTTTGAATATATTAAAGTTTATATGTTAAATATTGTACTGTTATATAGAAATACAGTACTGTTTTTTTGGCGTATATGTATACGTACAGAGTGCTGACGAGTTTACACTCGCGACGTCGTTCATATTGGACGCATTTGAGTATACATACGCTCGTAAACGTATGTCATTTCTCCCATTTCTCTCATCAAGGTGTGCATTGAAAAGGGATACGATTACGTTGTCGCGCCTTATGAGAGTGACGTTCAACTTACTTACTTGCAAAAGATCGTCCTGATCGATTACATTTTGTCTGAAGACTCAGACCTTCTTGTCTTTGGAAGTTCCGAATATACAAAGATTATTTTTTTAAGATTAATTTCGTTAATATGGACAGGAATTAATTGTTTTAAGCAATTCTGATAAACTTTATTCATTCTCTGAAGGTATGTTTCGATACATGTGTGTATTGTCTGGATGTGATTATTTACCTTCAATGAGGGGTATTGGATTGAACAGAGCATTTGCTGCAACCAAACAAAAACATGCCCCTCGTGATGCAATTAATTTTCTAAAGGAGAAGCACAACATAACTGTCCCTGCCAATTATGAGAACAATTTTCAACTAGCAATTCATTTCTCAGTCATCCAGTATTCAACCCTTTTTATTTGACCCAAGTTCCGCTTTACAAAACCGAAACTGGCAATGATAGAACCTTTTTACACAAATGGCAGGGATGACCTTACTCAATTTTATTGAAGGCAATGTTGATCCTACAAAGCCAAACAATGTAAAATCATTATTCTCTTTGGACAAGGCAACAATAGATACATATGCCATTGGGCTTTTCAATCTACAAAATGTAAGTAGCTGCAATGACGAATACCGAGAGGAAAATCCTGAAGAGACTGTGTGTGAAACTGCACACAACAACACAGTTGATGGTGTGGGGAACACCAGTGATGAGGAGGAGCATACTTTACCTTTTAAGGTTCTGGGGAGTGCACACCATAAAGAAATGCAAGATGGTGTCTTGGCCATGAATGAGCAACAAAAACAAGTTGCAGCATGTCTACAAACAACCAGAACCTACTAATGACTATGACAGCAATGCCATTTTAGTTCAGATTGATTATGGTGAAGGTTTTAAAGCTGTTGGATATATTGCCCGGGAGGTGACAGGGCTACTTTTATAATGCATTGTTAAGTGACAACAAAATAATTTCAGTTGACATTAAACATATAAGATTCCAAACAACTTTTCAGAACATTGGATTTAATTACATAACCATATTAATTACCAAAAGGGGACCTTGGGATAAAAACATTACAGGGTTGCATAAAATTGACCCTAAGTCATGAAATATTTTGACTTCATTGGTATAGGTTTTGAAATTTTAATTTTCGAAATCCACAAAATTCTAGTTCATAATTTACAAAGTAAAATTTTTGTTTCAATTGAAAACAATGAACTGACTTTGCTTCTTCTGTTGCTTTGCCAATCTCAGTTTGTTCTTCACCCAGTATACCCTATAAATAATGACCAGTCCTTAATGACACTGCCACATGTATTTATCAACTTCAATTAATATACATATACTGATATACAAATATACTTATTATCACTAACAATTGAGGTGCATCCTGATGCACCTGACCTACAGATACTGTACAGTGTACTGTTATAAGTATACTATAGTTAGGTACAATGATTTTAAAGTAAATGTTTTGATCAGGTTTTCAAAATGTGTTAATGTTTATTACATGTCAGCCAGTGCCATGCTGTACATGTATATCCATGAGATATATGTCCACGAGATGGTGTCCTACTGTATTTTGAGATCTTATTCTATAAATTTAAAAAGCAAAAGATAGTTAACGTCCATATAACAGCAAAACCATCTTTATGGAATGAAATTACACATACTCTACCAGTGGCTTTCAGTACTTGCCACTCTTACTGACTCATACTTGCTTTCTCTGCTATAAGAGAATGCAATATTGTGTACATATCAAAGTGAAATATATGTGCACAAATTTTGGCACTAACAATTGTACATGTACATCGTATAGTGAAGTATTTCTAAGACTTCGAACCTAATCATTTGATTTGCTTCTTCAACATCTTAATTATTGGGAGGTGCTGGTAGTGCTTCATAAATATATATATATATATATATATATATATATATATATATATATATATATATATATCAGGGGCGGCGCGCTAAGGTATTAAAGGTATTAGTCTAATACCTTTTCTTCTCCAGATTGAAATGAATTGTAAAATAATATAATTATTCCATCAGAAAGTACTTATTCTTATAGAACAGAGACGGATGGAAGAAAACAACATCTTTGTTATTGATTGTTTGATTTCAATTATCTGGTAGCTAACCACTAAAGAGTTTAGTATTCCGCAGTACCGTATCGTCCTCGCTGACGCGCGCAACATCCTTAGACCTCAAGGTATTAGAATCTCAAAACTAATACCTTGGCTTGACAAGAAACGCGGATTTTCGGTGTTAAATTTCACCACAGGTGGTACAATATTTATATTTTAAAGTCAGACGCTTTACTATTTCGGCTTTTATTTCGCAGCCAAAAGTCTGCAATTCTTTTCACTTCATTACATTAACAATATATAACATCTCAATATATAAATCATCCATATAGTATCGGCTGTATCGCCTATTTCATAAGGAAAAGCTCCCAACACTGGAGTTCAATGTACTTCAATAATATGGAAACGAAGAGCAATTATTTATAACAATTTTGAAGCTTTGATATGGCGACTAGAACTTATCTGACGAAAGGAAAACCTTCTTGAATCCATATTTAACAAAATAAAGGCATAAGTCCTCCTTCAAAGGTAAGAATGATGCGAATATTTGTATATCTAACAACGCAATCCTACAAGGTATTAGTTTTGCGATTCTAATACCTTGACTGCCAGACGTTGCGCTGATCATATGTATTGTCGTCGCATCACGCAAGCGCCAAGATGGCTTGCGGTGGCGAGGCGTGTGGCCATCGCTGGGATGTTTCAAATCTTTTTTCTTTACTATTGAGTCACAACTGTAAAGTGTAAACTTAAAAACTAAGTAAGAGAACAGTGAACACGTTTGTTATGCATTATGTTTCTACCACTACAATGTTATTAATCACATCACAGTCTCAGACAGATATAATTCAGTGGATGTTTCCGTTAATTTGGTCGTGAAGTCATCGAACTGCGTAAAATACTTAGCATTTAGATCTTCATCTCGCTTGATTTTCTCAAAGAATATCTTCTGTAGAATGCTGGAAATTGCATCACAGAGCCTCTAGATTTCAAAATTTTCTGGGGGGATATCCCCAGACCCCCTACTTTGTACACCACAACTAATACCAAAAAATTTACGCTCCGCGCCGCCCCTGATATATATATATATATATATATTATATATATATATATATATATATATATATATATATATATCACTTATATGTACATTATGAGACTCCAACTTCATCAAAGTAATCAGTGCCAATAAATTATAGACCAATACCCATTTATAAATCACTTTGCAAGCGCTTACTAATTTAAATGAAAAATTAAGGAAAAAACACGATCATTTTCGACGTAAAATCGAGGGGATCGTTGGGGATCGATAGGTAAACCTGATAAATCGAATACTATTCTTTCATATTCACGAGGTTTTGTGATAGTTTGGTCTAAAACTTGACGCTCAGAGATCGCAATGTACTGTGCAGTATACGCATTCCTTTACAGGCGTTTTCACCACCATATTTCAAATAGCCATCAGCAAAACAATCAGTTGAGATATGGCGGCAAAACGTTTCCCACCTCGAAACAAAGACTCAAAAATACTTCGCAAAGTAAAATTTTCGTAAAATGTTAAGTACATTAGCAAACAATAAAGGAACTTACCTTACAAATATTCACGAAGAAATCGCCGCCATTGAAATTTACATCAAAATACTACCATAATGCACCGGGCACCGCCGCTTCATTCCCCCCCTGCATGGCTAGGATCAACCATAATATCACGTAAGTCAGTAGTGTCTTATTTTAGCCATGTGGGACCACCCATCAGGTGCGATTAGCCGCTTATAAGTGTATAATTACCATAGCAAGTTGTGCAAACATCGTTTCCAGTTTCGTAAGTTTCCTATCCAGTTCCACTTCCATTATCTATGATTGAATAAGCAATTGAAAAAAATTCCTTTCCAAAGGCTGAACGTTTTTGACCAGATACATAGTTGAAAGCAAAGATATATTTCGATTTTGCTCACCTTTGTTAATCTGCTCTTGAAGGACAAACGAAGGCTAGGAGACTACGAACTGACCACGAGGAGGAGATCCGTTCTCAAACACTCGACGCCAGGTCTTTTGCAATCAATCAACACCGTGCATCTAAGTCAAATGTCTCGACCCACGGGGAACAACTCATGGTCAAATGCGCGAGTGCGGGGATGGTTTTCGCTGTCAAATCTCCACCTAGATCTACATTGGCCCATAGCCACTGGAAAGGGAGAGGGCTGTGAAACTCCGCTCTGAAACAATAGAACTTCCGGTTTGATGTTGAAAATTGCACGCCTGAGCGTCACGTGATCTTGAACCGGCATGGCCAGTGTGTTCTTTGATATGGCTACATTAATTATACCTTGTTCTTCGTTAAACGGCACGATGTCGGTTATGGTGACTTCTAAAAACCCACAAGAAACATGATATTTTAACAAGTCTAAAGGAGTACCCTTGTATCACAGGGAGCCCATCTTGGCAGCGCGTGGGCACTGTGGCGGTCTCGAAAGACGCGCGGGGGACTGTGGCAGGGGATTTAAAAAAACGAAAAACGGTTACCGGAAGCGGGAAAAAAGGCGGAAAAAAGGGAAAAACGGGGAAAGGTGGGGGGGGGGGGGGGGGGGGGGGGGGGGGGGGGGGGGGTTGGGGGGGGGGCGGGGGGGGGGGGGGGGGGGGGAGGGGGGGGGGGGGGGGGGGGGGGGGGGGGGGGGGGGGGGGGGGTGTGGGGGGGGGGGAGGGGGAGGAGAAGAAAAAAATTTTCGTCGCCTAAAGGGATGAAACACCAAACGTTCAACGTGGAATGTGTTCCGCAAGTAGCCAGGACATCTCGTATCGTCGGGATCCACCGTTAGAAAACTGAAACCGACTGAAACTCAGAGTCAGATGAATGTGCAATAAATCAATAATCCTGAGACTTCCCGCTTTATCCGAAAAGCTTATCGTAGGATTTCGTAGCTATCCGAAGTGTCAACGATGATGTATTGTCCTAGCTACTTGCGCGGAACACATCTCCCGAAAATACGATATGTAATTTAGCTGCAAACTCACGGCTAAGAGTTGAGATTTTGCATCATTTTGATTTATATTTTGATAAATGAATCATTATCACAACTACTTCGCTCAATTGTCTTACAATTTGAATACCTATAGGCGCTTAAAACGATGTTCAAAACAAGGAATAATTCGTGTTTCATCCCTTTTGTTATGATTCGTGTTTCTTTATTCAATTCCCATTCTGGGTTCCGATTACAGAACATTGGTCCTATAAAGTTATATGTAGTTAATCAGTTAATCAATCAGTGTCGTATATCATTACATCTTCCCTTTTATCAAATGTTTAACAAAGTTTAAATCAACAGTTCGATATATAGTTATTTCTTAATTAAGATTATGCTTATGACTTAGTAAAAGTATCTTGGTGGTTTTATAATGCGTCCATATCTGGTCCTCATAGTTGTTGGTTGTCTTTCTTGATTTATTGTTGTTGTTGTTGTTGTTGTTGTTCTCGGGCTTTGGCTTCGTTCCGTCAAGGTCTGAGACTGTGTTGTTTCATTCGTTTCAGGTAGTTCTGAGGGTAGCTCGATTTCGGATTGGGCTGGTACAAACGGTTCCTTGGTTTGGAGTAGATCTCTTCTGTTCCGTCTCAGTGTTCTTCCTTCTTCTGTTTGAACTTGGTGGGATCTTGGATGTTCGTCTTGTCAAATGACTCTTGCCTTGACTGGCCATGAACCATTTTTGCTCACTCGAACCGTTGATCCTTGCTGAAGATGCGGATGTTTCTTTGCCGTTCTGTCATGGTATTCTTTTTGTTTCTCAGTAATGGCTCTTTTCTTCAGTAGGTAGTGGTCGTTAATTTGACTCTGCTTCTGGTTGTACTGTTGGAAAGATGGTAGTCGTGTTCGAATCTTTCTTCCAAACAGTCGTTCAGCGGGTGATGGACCACCATTCGGATCAGGGCATGCTCGATGTGCTTGAACTGCTATGTATGGGTCTTGACCATTCATTGCAGCTTTCTTCAAGAGTTGTTTGATGGTTTGAACTGCTCTTTCTGCCATCCCGTTTGACTTTGGGTACTTTGGACTTGACGTGATGTGTGTGAATTCCCATTTCCTTGCGAACTCTTTGGACTCCTTGCTGCTGTATTGTGGGCCATTGTCCGACATTACTTTGTTCGGTGTACCGTGTCTTGAGAATATGGATTTTAGTTTCTCGATGATTTGTTGGCTAATAGTACTCTCCAGCTTTGCAATCTCAGGGTAGTTGGAGTTGTAGTCGACCACAACTATATAGTCGTTCTTCTTAAATTTGAATAGGTCGGTTGCCACTTTCTCCCAAGGCTTGGTAGGAGGGATGTGTGGCATCAGAGGCTCTTTCTGCTGGTATTTGCGTTGTTCTTGACATGTGCTGCATCTTTGGATCATCTCTGTTAGCTCTGTGTTTATTCCGGGCCAGAATAATGCTTCTCTTGCTCGGCACTTGCACTTCTCTATCCCAAGGTGGCCTTCGTGTATTCTCTGCTTCATTTCTTTTCTCAAGGTTGATGGTACTATCACTCGTTCTCCTTGCATCAGGATACCGTTAGTTTCACTGATTTCATGTCGAAATGCGAAATATGGTGTTAGTTCATTTGGCAGCTGTGCCTTAGTATCTGGCCATCCATCAATTATGACATTTCGTAGCTTCTGTATAGTACCTCGTCTTTACTGGTTTCAAGTTGAAATGTGTGCAGCATCGTGTCTGATATCGGTAGGTTGGATAGAACCATGTGCACCTGGCTCTCGAGATTGAGCTCGTCTTCTGGCAGTTGAGGTAGATACGCTCTTGAGAGTGCGTCAGCGATAGATAAGTTCTTTCCAGGCGTAAACTGTATCTTCATGTCATATTTCTGGAGTTTTAATCGGAATCGCTGGATTCGTGGAGGTGCACTTGCAATTGGCTTTGAGAAGATTGGTTGTAGAGGCTTATGGTCGGATTCAACTGTGAAATACTTGCCATATATGTAATCATGGAATCGTTGAGTACCAAATACGATTGCCAGGGTCTCTTTCGCAATTTGCGCATAGTTTTGTTCAGTCTTCGTTAAGGACCTGCTGGCGTAGGCTACTGGGGCCCATGATTCGTGCTTCTGCAGTAGAACAGCTCCCAGTCCGTACTTTGATGCATCCACTGATACCATGGTTTCTAACTTAGGGTCGTAATACTTGAGAGTTGGACTTGATGATATTTCTTTCTTTAACTGCGTGATAGCTTTGTCTTGGTGCTCGGTCCAATGCCATTCAACGCTTGATTCTAGTAGTTGGCGTAAACTTGCTGTCTTGGACGAGAGGTCTGGGATAAACTTTCCAAGATATGTTACCATCCCTAAGAATCTCTGCAGTTCGGTCTTGTTTGTCGGTGTTGGCATGTCCCTTATCGCTGTGATCTTTGCCGGATCTGGTTTTACTCCGTGGTCTGAAAATATGTGGCCAAGGAAGGTCATCTCTGTCACTCCGAAGACGCATTTTTCCTTGTTGAGCTTTAATCCTGACTTGGTGATTCTTTCTAGCGTTTGCGATAGGCGAAGGTCATGTTCGTTTCTGGTCCTTCCCCATACGATTATGTCGTCTTGGACGTTTGCGCAGCCACTTATTCCGTCGATTATCTCGACTATCTTCTTTTGAAATACTTCGCTTGCACTTAGGATGCCAAACGGAAGTCGCTTGAATTTGTATCTTAATTCCGAATGGAGTGTTGAACGTGAGGATCTTCGAACTTTCTTCGTCGACTTTTATCTGCCAATAACCACTTGAGGCATCTAGCTTGGTGAAGAACTTGGCGTCAGCCATCTCTGCCATAATGGATTCAGCGTTTCGCATTGGGTAGTGCTCTCTCTTTATTGCCTTGTTTAGGTCATGCGGATCGAGGCATATGCGTAGCTTTCCGTTGGGTTTCTCGACTATCACCAGAGAACTTACCCAATCTGTCGGTTCATCTACTTTGTCGATGATTTCTTTACTTTCCATACGTTCAAGCTCGGTCTTGAGCTTATCTTTCAATAGGTACGGTACTTTACGCGGAGGGTGTACCACCGGAATGGCCTCTGGAGCCAAGTTTGATGTTCTCCAGACAAACACCCAATATCTCCAAATACATTTGAATATTCTTCCGGAATGTTGTTAGAAAAAATCGCAGAAGACTTAATTGGCACAACAAAAACCTGAACAGGATAATCGTTCGTTCCTTTCGGTTTCATGCGGACAATGCACTTACCCGCTACTGGAATTTCTGATCCATCATACGCAAACAGTTTCTCCTTCGTTTGTCGTAGCCTTGGCTTTCTTGGTAGGCGTTGATACAGGTTTTGCGGAATTACATTGGCTTGTGCTCCGGTATCTATTTTGTACTCGACATCTAATCCGGAGGTGTTAATTGATACAGTCCAAGCTTTCAGATTGTCTTGTTTCCCACACATCTCCACTTGATATCGCGTAGTTTCTTTTTGTGTTTGGCAATTTGTTGTTTCTTTTCTTTTTTGGACGGAGCCAACGAAGAAGTCGTCAATGCTTTCGTCACTGGAATCACTAGAATGTCTGCTACTTGAGAGGTTTACTTCGTCGACTTGCTTTGAGAGGCACACTTTAGCAAAGTGGTTGCGTTTTCTACATTTTTTGCATACTTTACCAAATGTAGGGCAGTTGCCTTTGTCATGTTGGCTACCACAATATCTACAGTCCTTTCTTTCGCCTTCTTGTTGGCCTCGCTCATTTTGCTTACCTTTGTAATGCTCTTTCCCATTTTCTCTTCGGTGACGTAGTTGGTCAATCTGATTTTGAGGCGTTTTCGACTGCATCTCCTCTGATTGCTTCTTTGTTTCTTCAGCAGCTCGGCAGATGTTTATGGTTTTGTCTAATGTTAGTTCTGGCTCCCGTAGCAATCTTTCTTGAACTTTCTTCTCCTTCACGCCCGCGACGATCCTGTCTCTGACCAGGCTCTCTTTTAGCGTTCCAAATTCGCAGTGACTGCTTTTGAGTTTCAGTTCGGTGACGTAGTCGTCAATGCTTTGTCCTTCGCTTTGCATGGTTATACGAGAAAAACTTGAATCTAAGATATGGAATATTCTTCTTGGGATTCATGTATTCGTCAAACTTTGCTATAACTGGTGCTAGCTTCATGGAATCTGCTTCTTCAGCGAAAGTAAACGTGTAGTAGATCTCTCGCTCGTTCTCCTATTGCTTTTTACATCTTCACCTTTGTCGTTGGATTCCGTAGCTGTCATGTATAATTGGAATTCCTTTTTCCAGCGCTCCCAGTTTTGGCTGAGGTTACCATCGAAACGCAATTCTTTGGGCGGATTTAACTTGCTCATATCGCTTTCTTTGCTTTGTTCGTTTATATATTATTCCCGCCTGACACCATGTTATGATTCGTGTTTCTTTATTCAATCTCTATTCCCATTCTGGGTTCCGATTACAGAACATTGGTCCTATAAAGTTATATGTAGTTAATCAGTTAATCAATCAGTGTCGTATATCATTACACCTTCATTATTTTCCTAAACACACCATGATCGAATGTGCCACAGTCCCCCGCGCGTCTTTCGAGTCCGCCACAGGGTGCCCACGCGCTGCCAAGCTGATGACGATTGCAATTTCACTCATAGCCAATAAAACTGCGCGGAGATTTTAACCAATAGGAAAGCAGAAGTCTTTAGCAAAAATGACGTCATAGGCATAGCAACACCTGAATCCAAGATGGCGATCTCAATGGAAGGTCCGCTGTCTAAATGGACAAATGTTGTGAAAGGTTGGCAGTACAGGTGGTTTGTTCTGGACGAAACTGTAGGACTACTTTCCTATTACACAGTAAGTTTATATTTTAATTTTTAAGGGTAAAACTTTTTACCAGTTGCACTCGTATTTCAACTGTTTCCTTGTGCTGCTCGCTTTGCCAGTTTATTATTTAGTAACGTTAGCAATCATATAAATAGTTAATTCTCTATAGAGGTAATTAACACAATCTCATTGTGAACATCGTGAAGACTATTGAGAAGAGTGAAATCGTCAAGTTATTTCATCAATCAATTTTATATGTTTGTATTTTAAGTTTCATTATAACTATAAGCTTTATACGGGTGGTCGTTTAGCAATGGTATAAACTAATAGAGTAGCTGTTACTTAGTGTAATAGTGTTACAAAATTATTTGATAGATAAATGAATCTGGTTTTCTTATATACAGTAATTATATACCTGCACATGTAGAACCTGTGATTGTATATAACTTGTAAGATAATTATGGGGGCGTTTAATACTTAGGCTAAGTAAAAAATATATAATAGTTTCGGGTCCTAACTTTGAAAAAAAAAGGAGAATGCAGGTGCTTTTTTTGCTTTTTTTCAAAATTCCTACCCAAAAATTACCAATTTAAACCTTCCAATACTGCTCTTAAAGTTCTTAGAATACATGAATACACAAAAACCATGACGGGATCAAATGATATGGATTTCACTAGCTTTGACAACTTCAATATATTATTTAAGAAATAGAAAATGGCCACCCGTGTTTATATAGCCTGATGCAAACACGAGAGTGAGTTGGGAGAATTCGAAAGTTTATGTGAACCCAAGCCGTAGGCGAGGGTTTACGTAAGTACTTTCGAATTCTCCCAACTCACTCGAGTGTTTGCATCAGGTTATATAAACACAGGGCATCCATTTTCTATTTCGTTTATGAAATAAGGCTAAAAAATGTGCCGTGACATCACAACCGTGTTTGCATAGCCTGATATAAACACGGTAATTGACCAATCACAGCGTGCATAAGACGCCACCTATTTTATAAAAAAATATGGTGCCAAAACAACATTTATGGTGTGAAAGGTACTGAACAGTAACCAAAAGGACTGAAAGATGACACAAAAGACCTCGAAAGCTAGACATATTTTCGCCTAAAAAAATGTTTTTTTTACTCGGCCTTATATAATACTGTATCTCTCCATTCACATATACAATTCCACTGGTGTTTATTTGTAAACTCAAGTGGGGATTGATTGGCTGTTCTTTTACAATAGTTGTGTTTCTTTATAGTTTTTACTTTATATTGATATAATAACATAATTTAAAACTCTGACCCGCACAGCTGACAATTCAATTAAGCCAGCACACACCTGGACTGCGAACTGCCCCATGAAAGTGGCCAATTTTCTATGCAATTTCCGATCATGACACCACTGCTATATAGCCTGTTAGCCACCCAGTTAGCCATCCAGTAGAGGGATTACATTGACTAGGCTAGCCTGGCTCACTGTTCATGGTGGGATAGCCCAGTTTGCCGGGATCACAGTAAGTTGTAGGCTTGTAGCAATCGAGCTATAATCTTAGACAAAATGTTGAGAAATTTTACCACAAAATCACATCAGCCTTTTACACTAGATGGTTCTTAGAAAAAAATGTAGTGGTCTGAGATTGTGACAGTGCTGAGATTGTATATCAATTTGCTTAATTAACAATATGACCAGAAGAACCAAACTTTTTTGTTTGAAATGCGGAGTTATGAAACTGCCAGTGAGGATAAAATCCAATGCTTGGATGAATAATAAATTATTGTAGTTTTACTGAAAAATATCATATGGATCCCTGCTCGTGAATCAGAATGTGTGATGATGTTTTTGAATATACATGTATTAATTAAATTAAGATACCTTGTATTAGTTGTTCTATTTGATTAAATATATCCAGAGTTTAGAAGATTAAGATTACTGTAGTGATAACTTTGACTGATATATAAGTCTGTATTATTATCCTCAGTGTAATTTCACAAGCACCCAATCTCTAATGGCTTACATGTACAGTACATTGTACATGTAAAGTACACAGTGTACATGTAAGTGTACAGAAAAATCATACATTTTTACTCAGTGCAAAATATGTGGTGGATGAATAGCACTAATTCCAGCCTGGGTTAATGAAACTGTTTCAAACATTTCAAGTCTCACACATGTCATCTCATGTGAGATTCACGCATTCAGGACTCATCTCATGCTCATGAAAATCTCATCCATTACAGCTGTGATGTTTAAACCATTTTTGGATGAAGTACTGTACTAATAAATCTTAAAATAGTGATGATGATAGCTGAATGTTGCAAAAAGTCATGTAGGTTAAGATATACACAGCTTATTTAGCAATTAGACAATGAGCCTGGGTTGTCTATGAGCTGATAGTTGACAATTCACAGCTGAGTTGACTAATTGTTTCTAATATTATATTAACTATTATTTTAAATGAGAATTCAGCAAAATTTTTCCAGCATTGTTTTGCATTTAAAACATGACCCTTTTGCTACTACTGTAGTGGTATACCACCAATAGACAGTGAGTAGCTCAGGACTTCAATCAGAATGCAGGATTTGTAATAGTCCACATACAGTATATCATGCTCAAATAGTGTAATAAAAGTAGTGTGCTATGTAGGCAGTGTAGAAACAACAATTGAAATATATCTCAGAATACCTGTTAATTAGTTTACATTATACAGTCTCTTAGCCAGGAATTGTAACTTGGGTGTCCAAAGTGTAAATTAAGCACGGTGTATGTTCGTGGTTAAGATCATTATATTTTTTGGCTCGGCAGCAATCAAGTTTAGGCCATGCAATTTGTGTAAAAACGTGGTCCCAAAGGTTTAGAAATCCTCCAGTTGTCACAGGTGACTCGTATTTCACAGTCGTATTAATGTACATGTACAGCTTTGCTTTTGAAGTTGGCAGGTTGAAATTTTAACATTAGAATAATTGTGACAAAAAAATAGCGTGACATATCCCTTTTAAGATCCTGTTTACATTTTCCTTACTACAACTTCTCCACAGCAGTACGTAGAGTATTAGAGACTCGCTTAGCATTGTAGACATATCTGCTTTAGGGAGACAACACTTGATTTTGTTCAGTATCCCGATTTTCTTGAATATTTTCTTTCTAGTTAAAGTTTCAACATGATTGTCAAAACTCAGTTGAACCTCGTCCAATTCCAAACCTAGTACGTAATTTTACAATTTTTATACTATTCCTTTTTTAGTCCAAAGAAAAGATGATGAGAGGAGCCAGAAGGGGTTGTCTTCGTTTAAAGGTGATTGATGAAAATAGATGGTTACAGGCATTCACAAATCACAATACATTACGCCAAGCTCAGAAACGTATACAACATGCATGCATACTGTATATACGTGAATGGAACCTATTGTCTCATGTCAGCTACATGTACATCTCATATGCAAACGCTACTTCATATGAGCACATGCATATGACTATGAATTTGCAATAGCTCTCTACCCAAGCCACAGCAGCTCAATTGTTGGAACATACAGTATATAACCGGTCATTAGAAGGTTGCAGGTTCGAACCTTGTCTGCATGGGGCTCAGAAATATTTTCTGAGTAGTTAAGCTTGACGAACATTTAGCATACATACGTCTGTAATCTGTTGTGCACAGTACACCAAGCTTGTAAATGTATACCACATGCTCTAGATGTATACGTAAAACTTATACAAAGCATGTGTTGTATAGGCAGAAACCAGAGGTCTGTCCACTTGAATGTTTTTTGAAAATATTAGAAAGCGATGGAGATATCACCAAAAAGTCTGACTACAATACGCCGTTATATATAGTTCAATTGGCTTAAATTTTAAATTTAAAAGCTTTTATATATTTTTGTTTTTAGGGCGCTTTGTTGGGGATTGATGATGAAGATGACAGTACTTTTACAATAAGTTGTGATCAGAAAACATTTCATTTTCAAGGTAATATTTGAAGAACTTAACAATACCTGTTAACTTGTAGTTCTTCCCTGACTCAAAATTCAAGATTCTCTGAGTGTTTTTATCCTAACAAATTAATAATAATTGTACATAAGGCCAAACAAAAAAAACACGTTGTATTTCCGGTAACCCAGATTTAGATTTCAAAATAGACTTCATTATGTATCTAGTTCGCCAAACTCCCATTAATGTAGCGTTCACGCTAGACTGTTTGAAGGTGAAGTTACAGGGACAATTTTTAACGCAACAAATTTAGGGACAATTTTTAACGCAACATGTTGCCGCAACCAAAAGGATGCGTGTAACATGCGATTTGTGGACAATTTTTGGCGAAATTTTGTTGTGACATGCAACATGTTGCGTGAAAAATCGTCGCTAAAAATTGTCCCATGTAACGTCAGCTTGAGAATGGAAAAGACACCTTTGGCATGTTTCCAGTGAATTCAGTACATGCACTCATTATTAAATTGTATAGTCTGCCTACAAGTTCTTGCTATTATATAAATGCGAACCTTCGTTGCTACTTGTTGCCCATATAATAATTTACGTTATTGCGGTAAATCACAGCACAAATCACGTTCATTAAATTGTTAGTTCACGTTCATTGGCGGTATTCCCCCGATGATGAAAAACCGACAGCTTCATGAATGATTTATGATTGCGTTTGAAAAAATTAAACATCGCATGGCAGATATATATCATTACATATTCGTCACGGAAAATGTTGTATGAATCATCACAGAACTAGAGTTGAGTTGAGTTGAGTTGATATTTGACATTAGAAAATAAAAATAATTCAATTCCGACCTGGAAACACAACAGTTTTTTGTTTGTTTGGCCTCATCAATTATCTCATAACACACCCACATTTCATTGTTATTATGGAAACATTAATTAATTTGCACTTTCCAGAGTGGATGCTCTCCTCCCAACCAATCAAAATCCAGTAATTTTGCCATGCTTATTATCGGTCGTATATAAAACAAATAGAAATATGGATTCCAATGCACGTGTACTGTAGTCAAGGGGGATGAAAAGTGTGACCTCTATGGGAGTCCGGGGGCGTGCTCCCCCCGGAACTTGGAAATGCAATTTCCTGCATTTTGGTGGAAGAATTTACAGAATTCTGAAATCTGAAGGTTATAAAACGCCATATTAATATACTCAAATGAAATATTTAAATTATTTGGGGTGGGATCAATTATTTTCCGAGCTGGCAAAACATGTGCTAAGACGAACCGCGGAGACGCGAAAACGGGGAAAAAATTGATACCTCTCTGTGCCACGTGCTTGTGCTAACTACATGAGCCCAGTGCGTTGGTGTCAAATTTTTAAGGGGCTCAGCCCCCCTCGTTCGGCGTTTAGGGAGCAGGCGCTTGCCTCCCTGCTTCCTACGGCCAGGACTGTAGTAGATGTGCAGAAGACACAACAGTGTATGTGAGAACAACAGTTACGTCAATCGACGTTTTTGCTGCGACCGGCGACAACTGTGCATCTGATCTGTTACATTAGTACAAATGTACAGAACATTGGAACTTACAAAATCTGTTAAATAACACGAAAAAAAGGTAGAATTTGTTTTATCAAATTTATTAATTGGTATGCAAATGGTGTAAGGTGCGTTCACACTAGCGGACTTGGACTGGATTTGGACTGGGGCTGGACTGGTAACGGTTGCGTTCACATTAGACTGATGTGGCTCTGGACTTTCAGCAATTAAATACGATGTGAGCGTTCAGCATTTTGGATAAAACATTAAAACACTCAGCTGCAAACACTTATCTCACGGATTTTCAGTTCAAATCAGCCCAATAGTGTTCACATTTAGTCCGATTCGAGTCGTGTCTCAGTCCACCTTCGTTAGGAATACTTCAGTCCAAATCTAACCCGAGTCCAGTCCGCTGGCGTTCACACCAGTGGACTCACTATCCACATCCAATCCAAATCCATTGCGAGTCAAATAGTGTTAACGCACCTTTAGTTTGTGGTTGTCAAGGTGTAAGTACCCGACTTCCAGGCTTTAATTGCAAAATTTTGAATTTCTAAAAAAATTAGACTGAATGTATATGAAAATAAGGACGCACACCTAGACTATGTCATCATTGCCATGTATCCTATTTACTGTAAACTCACTTGTAAACTAGCAAATTGGATTTTTTCAACTTTCAGCCCGAAATGCCGAAGAAAGAGAAAAATGGATTGGAGGTTTAGAAAATGCAATAATGAAACATTCACATTCAGGCTTACGGGTATGTTTCTAAGTTTATAGTAACACCATTTCTCAATTTTACCATTTCGCCCCGAAATTTTACTGTGCTTTTTACTGTACAAATCTTATATATAAAAGTTATATTGTACAATGGTTCAATAATTAGACACGGAAGGGTTGAACAGAACGTTGTAATGAAATAAGTCAGTATCAAATAAAACGCAGATTTAAGAAAAAATTGGATTCTGTATCATATCTTTCACGGCTCTGTTGACTTAGTGGTGCAATTTCTGAGATACGTTTCTTTAAAGCTTATATGTACCGGGGGGAGTTTACATATTTATAATGTCTAGACCTTTGTGCATGATCTTGTGGTATATCTTCTTTTGCTAAAATTTTATCTTCACTTTTTTTGTCTTTGTCTTTGTCTTTGTCTTTGTCTTTGTCTTTGTCTTTGTCTTTGTCTTTGTCTTTGTCTTTGTCTTTGTCTTTGTCTTTGTCTCTGTCTCTGTCTCTGTCTCTGTCTCTGTCTCTGTCTCTGTCTCTGTCTCTGTCTCTGTCTCTGTCTCTGTCTCTGTCTCTGTCTCTGTCTCTGTCTCTGTCTCTGTCTCTGTCTCTGTCTCTGTCTCTGTCTCTGTCTCTGTCTCTGTCTCTGTCTCTGTCTCTGTCTCTGTCTCTGTCTCTGTCTCTGTCTCTGTCTCTGTCTCTGTCTCTGTCTCTGTCTCTGTCTCTGTCTCTGTCTCTGTCTCTGTCTCTGTCTCTGTCTCTGTCTCTGTCTCTGTCTTCGTCTCTGTCTCTGTCTCTGTCTCTGTCTCTGTCTCTGTCTCTGTCTCTGTCTCTGTCTCTGTCTCTGTCTCTGTCTCTGTCTCTGTCTCTGTCTCTGTCTCTGTCTCTGTCTCTGTCTCTGTCTCTGTCTCTGTCTCTGTCTCTGTATTCGTCTCTGTCTTCGTCTTTGTCTTTACCCTGCGAGCAGAGCCTTCTTTTCCTTATTTCTTCGTTGAGCGAGAGGAAGAAAAGAAGGGTATGCTGTATTCGTGTTTGGCTTCGTCCAAGGTTTAGGACGAAGTAACCCGTTTACGACCCGTTTAACCGGTTCTTGTTTTGTTTTGTTTTCTACTCTGATTTGGACTGGCTTCGAGATTGTAACCAAGCAACTGACAGGCATGCGCAATGGAAACCAGTCACGAATACAGCAGAGCCTTCTTTCCTTCCTCTCTCTCTCATGCAGGGAAGAAATAAGGAAAAGAAGGCTAATGCTCGCAATGTCTGCGTCTTAGTCTTGCTTTGTTTTCGTCTTTATTTTTGTCTTCTACTACGACTTCGTCTCGGTCTTGGTCTTGTTCTTCGTCCTCCTTCTTCTTCTTTTATTTCTTATATTTTCCTCGATTTTAAACACCTCCCTAACAATAATCTTTTAAGATAAAGAAATACGGCCCGTATGTACATGTATATCATTGATAATTCCTTTCTTTTTTGCTGTACCAAGAGACCATTTGGCACTGATTTAGGATTAATAACGTCAGAAGATGACTTGGATAAGAAACTGTTAGAAGCTGAAGCTTATTTTAAATTATTTACTGAACAAGTGAAGGTGAGATTTTGTTGTCGAACAACCTATTAAGCGGATTAAAAACATTACTCAATGGATATTCGCCACTATACCTTGCAGTGGGCCGTGTACGATATTTTTACCCAACTTTCTCAAACTCGTAAATAATTCATGAGAATTTTACAGACAGCTTTTTTTAAGTCACGTGAATGGGCTTTGATACACCGGTAAAATACAGCACCAAACACTAGTGTTTCTTCACCAAACATTAGTGTTTCATTTATGTTAATTAAACAAAAACCACTATACGATTGCAGGTTATTTAACTCCGTGATTTAACTCCCACAACGCTGATTGGCTCATTGTCTTTCGTTTGAGAAGCCATTTCAAAAACTCGTTTCTGAGTGTTTGGTCACGGTATCAAAACACGAAAAAGTAATGAATCTCTCGGGGCTTTGTCTTGAGATTCATTGATTCAACTCTTAAACTCGTTTTTTGAAATATAATTCAGTACATCTACAATCAGTTTCAAAATTGTTGGAATACGTGATGACTTTTCACAAGGGCCCCCTCTCCCTTCCCCTAAGACAATGTTGTTAGCTGCGAAATGTCGGCAATGTTCAGCCATATGTCTGCCTTTCTAATGTTCAATTCAAAGCAACATTGAATGAGGGGATGGGGGTGAAATGCCAACTTGGTATCTGTGGATTTGCGTATTCGGTATAGGGACGTACACTGCAGGTCAGGTGTTTTAACTAATTTTGCAACTGATTGTAGGTGATGAAATGAAAATTATCCAATTCTGAGTAGGTTAGAGTAAAATCGATCAATACCGTACTCGAACTAACGTTAGTCGCGTAGCTGAAAAATCACGTTATAAATGCATAGTCTCAATTAACCATTAGACTTGGAATAGGCAAATCTTTTTGTGAAGTTTGGATTATTTTTCTGTGTATATAACATGCGCTCAAAACTGTATATATAATTAATTATAATTAATTATATATATATATATATATATATAGATTGAAATTACTGTCTTAATGCATTTTGGTAAATTGGTGCGGATTCCTTAAATGTTGTGTTGTCCGATGAGAGAAAGGAAATGCGTTTGCCGATTGATGTTGGTATAGCTGTTTTAAAATGCTAGGTGGGTGCTTTGATTGCTTGTTTACATACAATGGATCTATATATATATATATATATATATAGATATATTTCTATATTTTTTGATATGTTTCTCAACTCCCACGTGTATTTAAAAAGTTTGTCGACTGTATGAGCTATACACAATAATGCTAAAATAAAGATATTTTGAGTGCTACGGCAAAAAGAAAATATGGTTTGAACATGAGCAGATTTTGCATTTTTAACTTTAGATATGGCAGATTCAGCATTTTTGTAGGATACCTTCCTACGTTTCTCAAGCCCCAAATGCTAAATTTAAAATGCTAAAATAATTAAGGAGGTGTTGAGTGGTACGCCAAAGTGTTCTAGGGTTTTGAGCGCTTTGCACCGAATATACGTGACATCGCCGTAATTCCAATTTGAAAGGTTGCTATTAAAGTGCCATACTTGGCACTCTTCTTAATAATATTATTTCTGATAAGTTGTACGTATACGTGTCGTGCATGTGGTGCGTATGCGAGCTTAGTGTAATGTAGCAGACGTTTGGTGGACGTTCGTCAAGCTCAACTACTCAGAAAAGATTTCTGAGACCCCAGACAGGGTTCGAACCTGCAACCTTCTAATGACCGGTTAGACACTCTAACCAATGAGCCACTGAGGCTCAGATGAAGAGCTAAGGTTGCAAATTCATAGTCATGTGTGGTACGTTTGCGAACTTGGTGTAATGTAGTATTATTATTTCTTTATTAATGTAGCATTATTTCTATACAGTTCTCCAATATCAGCATTCGACCGTGTGCCCTATTGAAGAGAGTCCAAACTAGGTTTATAGCGTGACGCGGGATAACAATTATTTTGACATTTAAGAGGAAAACGGGGCGCGGATTCAGGAATTTCCAGAAAAAAAATGACCGGAAACGATTGTCCTTTTATAGACATATTTTACCAAGTTAATTAATTCTTACAGTAATGTTATAATTTTATACAGGCCTTACATTCTCAAATACACAAAGATTGTGAAAATGAAGACCCTTCCGAGGTATTTGTGACGTACATGTATATGTAGTACAGTACCGTATTTCCTCTACTAAGTTCCTCTTTTAATATACCCCCTCCCTCTAATAGAAACATTGTGATATGGCACAAGTTACTACCGGTAAAATTGCGTGCTCGGATTGCTGAGACGCGTCACTTGCCGGTCGATTATTTTCCGTAATGGACCGGTCCGGATTGCGGATTCGTCAACCATTTTCCCCCCGAAAAGAACACGAAAGAAGTGCGAGAAGAAATCTTTGAAAGTCCAAATAAATGTATTGTAAACAGTAACCTAAGCATTAAATCATGTATAAGTCAGACGATGAGCCATCTGAAAGTAAGTTTTACGATCCCGAAAGCAATTACAACCAAAGGACAATAACATTGAAAATGACGAGTCTATGTCATGGCAGTCACACTATAGGTATACAGCTAAATCAATTAAGGTTGTCCTGGCCAAAGCCAAAAGGTCAAAGCCAACTGAAGCGCGAAAAGTACGATGGGAATCACTATATTTAAATAGCGAAGCACACATTTACTATATTTATAGGCCAAAATCATACAAATAAACCAAACTTGCCTCTCTGGGGATTATTAACGAGCATTTTCGCGCTTGGCTTTGACCTTTTGGCTTTGGCCAGGACAACCTTAATTGATTTAGCTGTATATAGCCATATAATAAACCTCTTATTAACCTCGACTACTTGGTCATTATGGAGAATATCAAACCTCGCGGTCTTTTATGGACAAACCTCGCTCTGCGAGCTCGATCTGTACTGTCAAGACCTCGGTCTGATATTCTCCCGTAATGACCGCATTCTCACTCAAGTTAATATAAAAGATCTATTTTCTTTTGTCAAATGTTGTCTGAATTTCTTTTTATTTGTGAAACCCTTTTGTAGCGATACCAAATTGTGAAGGAAACATCAACGGTAAGTGTTGATTTATGAAGTTATGATATAAGTAGTTATCGTGGTTTTTTTTTTAATTAATTAATTAATTAATTTATTGATTGATTGATTGATTGGCTGATTGATTGATTGATTAACTGATTAATCGAAT
The DNA here is from genome assembly GCA_035771165.1 of Paragorgia papillata. Classification (NCBI taxonomy): domain Eukaryota; kingdom Metazoa; phylum Cnidaria; class Anthozoa; order Scleralcyonacea; family Coralliidae; genus Paragorgia; species Paragorgia papillata. Next base: position 344,432 of record JAWNZC010000445.1, on the reverse strand, counting down.
GACTGATTAATTGATTGATTGATTGGAGGATTGATTGAAGGATTGATTGAAGGATGGATTGATTGATTCACTCACTCACTCACTCACTCACTCACTCACTCACTCACTCACTCACTCACTCACTCACTCACTCACTCACTCACTCACTCACTCACTCACTCACTCACTCACTCACTCACTCACTCTCTTACTGTACTTACTTACTTACTTAATTACTTACTTACTTACTTACTTACTTACTTACTTACTTACTTACTTACTTACTTACTTACTTACTTACTTACTTACTTACTTACTTACTTACTTACTTACTTACTTACTTACTTACTTACTTACTTACTTACTTACTTACTTACTTACTGTACTTACTGTACTTACTGTACTTACTGTACTTACTGAGCTTACTGAGCTTACTGAGCTTACTGAGCTTACTGAGCTTACTGAGCTTACTGAGCTTACTGTGCTTACTGTGCTTACTGTGCTTACTGTGCTTACTGTGCTTACTGTGCTTACTGTGCTGACTGTGCTGACTGTGCTGACTGTGCTGACTGTGCTGACTGTGCTGACTGTGCTGACTGTGCTGACTGTGCTGACTGTGCTGACTGTGCTGACTGTGCTGACTGTGCTGACTGTGCTGACTGTGCTGACTGTGCTGACTGTGCTGACTGTGCTGACTGTGCTGACTGTGCTGACTGTGCTGACTGTGCTGACTGTGCTGACTGTGCTGACTGTGCTGACTGTGCTGACTGTGCTGACTGTGCTGACTGTGCTGACTGTGCTGACTGTGCTGACTGTGCTGACTGTGCTGACTGTGCTGACTGTGCTGACTGTGCTGACTGTGCTGACTGTGCTGACTGTGCTGACTGTGCTGACTGTGCTGACTGTGCTGACTGTGCTGACTGTGCTGACTGTGCTGACTGTGCTGACTGTGCTGACTGTGCTGACTGTGCTGACTGTGCTGACTGTGCTGACTGTGCTGACTGTGCTGACTGTGCTGACTGTGCTGACTGTGCTGACTGTGCTGACTGTGCTGACTGTGCTGACTGTGCTGACTGTGCTGACTGTGCTGACTGTGCTGACTGTGCTGACTGTGCTGACTGTGCTGACTGTGCTGACTGTGCTGACTGTGCTGACTGTGCTGACTGTGCTGACTGTGCTGACTGTGCTGACTGTGCTGACTGTGCTGACTGTGCTGACTGTGCTGACTGTGCTGACTGTGCTGACTGTGCTGACTGTGCTGACTGTGCTGACTGTGCTGACTGTGCTGACTGTGCTGACTGTGCTGACTGTGCTGACTGTGCTGACTGTGCTGACTGTGCTGACTGTGCTGACTGTGCTGACTGTGCTGACTGTGCTGACTGTGCTGACTGTGCTGACTGTGCTGACTGTGCTGACTGTGCTGACTGTGCTGACTGTGCTGACTGTGCTGACTGTGCTGACTGTGCTGACTGTGCTGACTGTGCTGACTGTGCTGACTGTGCTGACTGTGCTGACTGTGCTGACTGTGCTGACTGTGCTGACTGTGCTGACTGTGCTGACTGTGCTGACTGTGCTGACTGTGCTGACTGTGCTGACTGTGCTGACTGTGCTGACTGTGCTGACTGTGCTGACTGTGCTGACTGTGCTGACTGTGCTGACTGTGCTGACTGTGCTGACTGTGCTGACTGTGCTGACTGTGCTGACTGTGCTGACTGTGCTGACTGTGCTGACTGTGCTGACTGTGCTGACTGTGCTGACTGTGCTGACTGTGCTGACTGTGCTGACTGTGCTGACTGTGCTGACTGTGCTGACTGTGCTGACTGTGCTGACTGTGCTGACTGTGCTGACTGTGCTGACTGTGCTGACTGTGCTGACTGTGCTGACTGTGCTGACTGTGCTGACTGTGCTGACTGTGCTGACTGTGCTGACTGTGCTGACTGTGCTGACTGTGCTGACTGTGCTGACTGTGCTGACTGTGCTGACTGTGCTGACTGTGCTGACTGTGCTGACTGTGCTGACTGTGCTGACTGTGCTGACTGTGCTGACTGTGCTGACTGTGCTGACTGTGCTGACTGTGCTGACTGTGCTGACTGTGCTGACTGTGCTGACTGTGCTGACTGTGCTGACTGTGCTGACTGTGCTGACTGTGCTGACTGTGCTGACTGTGCTGACTGTGCTGACTGTGCTGACTGTGCTGACTGTGCTGACTGTGCTGACTGTGCTGACTGTGCTGACTGTGCTGACTGTGCTGACTGTGCTGACTGTGCTGACTGTGCTGACTGTGCTGACTGTGCTGACTGTGCTGACTGTGCTGACTGTGCTGACTGTGCTGACTGTGCTGACTGTGCTGACTGTGCTGACTGTGCTGACTGTGCTGACTGTGCTGACTGTGCTGACTGTGCTGACTGTGCTGACTGTGCTGACTGTGCTGACTGTGCTGACTGTGCTGACTGTGCTGACTGTGCTGACTGTGCTGACTGTGCTGACTGTGCTGACTGTGCTGACTGTGCTGACTGTGCTGACTGTGCTGACTGTGCTGACTGTGCTGACTGTGCTGACTGTGCTGACTGTGCTGACTGTGCTGACTGTGCTGACTGTGCTGACTGTGCTCACTGTGCTGACTGTGCTCACTGTGCTGACTGTGCTCACTGTGCTCACTGTGCTCACTGTGCTCACTGTGCTCACTGTGCTCACTGTGCTCACTGTGCTCACTGTGCTCACTGTGCTCACTGTGCTCACTGTGCTCACTGTGCTCACTGTGCTCACTGTGCTCACTGTGCTCACTGTGCTCACTGTGCTCACTGTGCTCACTGTGCTCACTGTGCTCACTGTGCTCACTGTGCTCACTGTGCTCACTGTGCTCACTGTGCTCACTGTGCTCACTGTGCTCACTGTGCTCACTGTGCTCACTGTGCTCACTGTGCTCACTGTGCTCACTGTGCTCACTGTGCTCACTGTGCTCACTGTGCTCACTGTGCTCACTGTGCTCACTGTGCTCACTGTGCTCACTGTGCTCACTGTGCTCACTGTGCTCACTGTGCTCACTGTGCTCACTGTGCTCACTGTGCTCACTGTGCTCACTGTGCTCACTGTGCTCACTGTGCTCACTGTGCTCACTGTGCTCACTGTGCTCACTGTGCTCACTGTGCTCACTGTGCTCACTGTGCTCACTGTGCTCACTGTGCTCACTGTGCTCACTGTGCTCACTGTGCTCACTGTGCTCACTGTGCTCACTGTGCTCACTGTGCTCACTGTGCTCACTGTGCTCACTGTGCTCACTGTGCTCACTGTGCTCACTGTGCTCACTGTGCTGACTGTGCTCACTGTGCTGACTGTGCTCACTGTGCTGACTGTGCTGACTGTGCTGACTGTGCTGACTGTGCTGACTGTGCTGACTGTGCTGACTGTGCTGACTGTGCTGACTGTGCTGACTGTGCTGACTGTGCTGACTGTGCTGACTGTGCTGACTGTGCTGACTGTGCTGACTGTGCTGACTGTGCTGACTGTGCTGACTGTGCTGACTGTGCTGACTGTGCTGACTGTGCTGACTGTGCTGACTGTGCTGACTGTGCTGACTGTGCTGACTGTGACTGTGCTGACTGTGCTGACTGTGCTGACTGTGCTGACTGTGCTGACTGTGCTGACTGTGCTGACTGTGCTGACTGTGCTGACTGTGCTGACTGTGCTGACTGTGCTGACTGTGCTGACTGTGCTGACTGTGCTGACTGTGCTGACTGTGCTGACTGTGCTGACTGTGCTGACTGTGCTGACTGTGCTGACTGTGCTGACTGTGCTGACTGTGCTGACTGTGCTGACTGTGCTGACTGTGCTGACTGTGCTGACTGTGCTGACTGTGCTGACTGTGCTGACTGTGCTGACTGTGCTGACTGTGCTGACTGTGCTGACTGTGCTGACTGTGCTGACTGTGCTGACTGTGCTGACTGTGCTGACTGTGCTGACTGTGCTGACTGTGCTGACTGTGCTGACTGTGCTGACTGTGCTGACTGTGCTGACTGTGCTGACTGTGCTGACTGTGCTGACTGTGCTGACTGTGCTGACTGTGCTGACTGTGCTGACTGTGCTGACTGTGCTGACTGTGCTGACTGTGCTGACTGTGCTGACTGTGCTGACTGTGCTGACTGTGCTGACTGTGCTGACTGTGCTGACTGTGCTGACTGTGCTGACTGTGCTGACTGTGCTGACTGTGCTGACTGTGCTGACTGTGCTGACTGTGCTGACTGTGCTGACTGTGCTGACTGTGCTGACTGTGCTGACTGTGCTGACTGTGCTGACTGTGCTGACTGTGCTGACTGTGCTGACTGTGCTGACTGTGCTGACTGTGCTGACTGTGCTGACTGTGCTGACTGTGCTGACTGTGCTGACTGTGCTGACTGTGCTGACTGTGCTGACTGTGCTGACTGTGCTGACTGTGCTGACTGTGCTGACTGTGCTGACTGTGCTGACTGTGCTGACTGTGCTGACTGTGCTGACTGTGCTGACTGTGCTGACTGTGCTGACTGTGCTGACTGTGCTGACTGTGCTGACTGTGCTGACTGTGCTGACTGTGCTGACTGTGCTGACTGTGCTGACTGTGCTGACTGTGCTGACTGTGCTGACTGTGCTGACTGTGCTGACTGTGCTGACTGTGCTGACTGTGCTGACTGTGCTGACTGTGCTGACTGTGCTGACTGTGCTGACTGTGCTGACTGTGCTGACTGTGCTGACTGTGCTGACTGTGCTGACTGTGCTGACTGTGCTGACTGTGCTGACTGTGCTGACTGTGCTGACTGTGCTGACTGTGCTGACTGTGCTGACTGTGCTGACTGTGCTGACTGTGCTGACTGTGCTGACTGTGCTGACTGTGCTGACTGTGCTGACTGTGCTGACTGTGCTGACTGTGCTGACTGTGCTGACTGTGCTGACTGTGCTGACTGTGCTGACTGTGCTGACTGTGCTGACTGTGCTGACTGTGCTGACTGTGCTGACTGTGCTGACTGTGCTGACTGTGCTGACTGTGCTGACTGTGCTGACTGTGCTGACTGTGCTGACTGTGCTGACTGTGCTGACTGTGCTGACTGTGCTGACTGTGCTGACTGTGCTGACTGTGCTGACTGTGCTGACTGTGCTGACTGTGCTGACTGTGCTGACTGTGCTGACTGTGCTGACTGTGCTGACTGTGCTGACTGTGCTGACTGTGCTGACTGTGCTGACTGTGCTGACTGTGCTGACTGTGCTGACTGTGCTGACTGTGCTGACTGTGCTGACTGTGCTGACTGTGCTGACTGTGCTGACTGACTGTGCTGACTGTGCTGACTGTGCTGACTGTGCTGACTGTGCTGACTGTGCTGACTGTGCTGACTGTGCTGACTGTGCTGACTGTGCTGACTGTGCTGACTGTGCTGACTGTGCTGACTGTGCTGACTGTGCTGACTGTGCTGACTGTGCTGACTGTGCTGACTGTGCTGACTGTGCTGACTGTGCTGACTGTGCTGACTGTGCTGACTGTGCTGACTGTGCTGACTGTGCTGACTGTGCTGACTGTGCTGACTGTGCTGACTGTGCTGACTGTGCTGACTGTGCTGACTGTGCTGACTGTGCTGACTGTGCTGACTGTGCTGACTGTGCTGACTGTGCTGACTGTGCTGACTGTGCTGACTGTGCTGACTGTGCTGACTGTGCTGACTGTGCTGACTGTGCTGACTGTGCTGACTGTGCTGACTGTGCTGACTGTGCTGACTGTGCTGACTGTGCTGACTGTGCTGACTGTGCTGACTGTGCTGACTGTGCTGACTGTGCTGACTGTGCTGACTGTGCTGACTGTGCTGACTGTGCTGACTGTGCTGACTGTGCTGACTGTGCTGACTGTGCTGACTGTGCTGACTGTGCTGACTGTGCTGACTGTGCTGACTGTGCTGACTGTGCTGACTGTGCTGACTGTGCTGACTGTGCTGACTGTGCTGACTGTGCTGACTGTGCTGACTGTGCTGACTGTGCTGACTGTGCTGACTGTGCTGACTGTGCTGACTGTGCTGACTGTGCTGACTGTGCTGACTGTGCTGACTGTGCTGACTGTGCTGACTGTGCTGACTGTGCTGACTGTGCTGACTGTGCTGACTGTGCTGACTGTGCTGACTGTGCTGACTGTGCTGACTGTGCTGACTGTGCTGACTGTGCTGACTGTGCTGACTGTGCTGACTGTGCTGACTGTGCTGACTGTGCTGACTGTGCTGACTGTGCTGACTGTGCTGACTGTGCTGACTGTGCTGACTGTGCTGACTGTGCTGACTGTGCTGACTGTGCTGACTGTGCTGACTGTGCTGACTGTGCTGACTGTGCTGACTGTGCTGACTGTGCTGACTGTGCTGACTGTGCTGACTGTGCTGACTGTGCTGACTGTGCTGACTGTGCTGACTGTGCTGACTGTGCTGACTGTGCTGACTGTGCTGACTGTGCTGACTGTGCTGACTGTGCTGACTGTGCTGACTGTGCTGACTGTGCTGACTGTGCTGACTGTGCTGACTGTGCTGACTGTGCTGACTGTGCTGACTGTGCTGACTGTGCTGACTGTGCTGACTGTGCTGACTGTGCTGACTGTGCTGACTGTGCTGACTGTGCTGACTGTGCTGACTGTGCTGACTGTGCTGACTGTGCTGACTGTGCTGACTGTGCTGACTGTGCTGACTGTGCTGACTGTGCTGACTGTGCTGACTGTGCTGACTGTGCTGACTGTGCTGACTGTGCTGACTGTGCTGACTGTGCTGACTGTGCTGACTGTGCTGACTGTGCTGACTGTGCTGACTGTGCTGACTGTGCTGACTGTGCTGACTGTGCTGACTGTGCTGACTGTGCTGACTGTGCTGACTGTGCTGACTGTGCTGACTGTGCTGACTGTGCTGACTGTGCTGACTGTGCTGACTGTGCTGACTGTGCTGACTGTGCTGACTGTGCTGACTGTGCTGACTGTGCTGACTGTGCTGACTGTGCTGACTGTGCTGACTGTGCTGACTGTGCTGACTGTGCTGACTGTGCTGACTGTGCTGACTGTGCTGACTGTGCTGACTGTGCTGACTGTGCTGACTGTGCTGACTGTGCTGACTGTGCTGACTGTGCTGACTGTGCTGACTGTGCTGACTGTGCTGACTGTGCTGACTGTGCTGACTGTGCTGACTGTGCTGACTGTGCTGACTGTGCTGACTGTGCTGACTGTGCTGACTGTGCTGACTGTGCTGACTGTGCTGACTGTGCTGACTGTGCTGACTGTGCTGACTGTGCTGACTGTGCTGACTGTGCTGACTGTGCTGACTGTGCTGACTGTGCTGACTGTGCTGACTGTGCTGACTGTGCTGACTGTGCTGACTGTGCTGACTGTGCTGACTGTGCTGACTGTGCTGACTGTGCTGACTGTGCTGACTGTGCTGACTGTGCTGACTGTGCTGACTGTGCTGACTGTGCTGACTGTGCTGACTGTGCTGACTGTGCTGACTGTGCTGACTGTGCTGACTGTGCTGACTGTGCTGACTGTGCTGACTGTGCTGACTGTGCTGACTGTGCTGACTGTGCTGACTGTGCTGACTGTGCTGACTGTGCTGACTGTGCTGACTGTGCTGACTGTGCAGACTGACTGATATATTTTGTTTTGTTTTGTTTTGTTTTGTTTTGTTTTGTTTTGTTTTGTTTTGTTTTGTTTTGTTTTGACTTTTTCGTGTTTTTTTTAAATGTATTTACAACTGTCATTGATTTTTCCCTTCTTTTTGTTAAAGAAAATGCTTGAAAATATTGGCCAGTCCCTAGAAATGATGCATTCTGTAAAGGTATAGTATTTTGTTAAAAAAAAAGTAGAGTGCTGCTTAGGCGGTAAAGTTTTAGTAACGAAATACTGACGTTTCAAGCGGTATGTTTCGATACACACACATGCACTTTTCTGTAAACTGGTCTGTAAAACAATCTGCTGACCTATATAACTGGTCTGCGCTTATAACTGATTGAAGATGGCAGTTAATTGTTTCTTTCTCCCATAGTAATAACCTCTGGCCTTCTTCTCATCAATAAATTTATAACTGCATTGATCGGACTGCGGGCGCTGCCGAGCCCAAAATCAAATATACGTATTGGGCAGAATATGATTAGCGACCATTAGAGAAAGGACCCATGTTTTCTTTACATCCCGTGGGACGTACGGTATATCTTATATTGTGAAGACTAACTTTCCCAATCGTCAAACCAGTTTTTTTATGTCACATAACCTGTATTCGACTTCTTGCTGGAAAAACAATATTGACACTCCACTGATGCCTCCATTTTGTAAAAGATTGAAATCTGACAAAGGTTGTTTTTCCAGTACAAAGGTTGTTTTTCCATGTACTTTTAGTACATGTAGGCCTGACCCCAACTCAAACCCTAACCTAGGACATGAACTGATTACTCTTTCCCCCTTTCTTTTCTTTTTTGCCTGTACTACTTTGTTTTCCGTGGATTACTGTACCTTGACAGATCTTTGTACGAACCTCTACAGAGGGGAGAGCTAAAATTAAGTCTCCCTCTCTTTGCGAACGGTCACTTTACTCAACTTAGCCAAAGCTAAAAATCCTGGAGAGAACTCGGCGACACGTTTACATTGAGAGGTCCAGGAGTTATTTTTCTTGTAATTTGCCCTACTGCAGTTCTCTACCTATTTGTAACACAATATTCACCCTTATTTTTAGGAAGCTTGTGAAAACTGTCCGTCCCCACCTAATACAAACGATGAACAATGTGAGATGGTGGTGAATGAAAATAGTGCTAATGAACCTTCATTAAGTGAGTCGGACATTGTGTCCCCCGGCATCAACATTGATAACGCATTTGCCATACCAACCAATGGATCCCCAACTAATGTAAAAGTAAGAGCTGTTACGGGCACTTCTCCGACGGTGTCGCAAGCACAGAGAATGGCCGACGCTTTTCCGACCATATCTTACTCCAGCAGTGAAGATGAGGATGAAGCTGAATTCTTTGATGCCAATGAGTTTGACAACGAACAAGGCAGGTTGGTAATGAATATGATTTGTCAGGCGTTAGTCTATTGTGAAACTAGTTGCTTTAGGTGGTACGCATGCGAGTGTTTGTGTCTCTGCTCAATGGTTAGAGAGGTTAGGTTTGATCTGTTCCAGGTTCGATTCCTGTCAAGGGCTCAAAAAAAACATTAGGGACCTTAAGCAAGCATAACGCGAACGTCACGACGACGACCCAAGTACAATAGTATTTTTCAACCAAAACAAAGCGTTGAATAATTTGCAGCCTCAAGAGTAATTACAACATTGTCCTCGTTGCACATACAATGTCAACTGAAGCGTTTTCACGTTTTCAAGACAATTACGTTGTGGCAAGGAACCGCAAAAGTTGTTAGTTTACTTAGGCGTTAATCTATTGTACGTCATGTTGTCGAAGCTATGGCTGCTTTTTAAAGGTCTTACAAAATACATAAAACATACAATATACAATGTCCTGATCCATGGTTCCTTTTAAATGCAGTAATTAAGGTCCCTATTTTCTGAGGATGACGCGAGTTTCAATAATCTTTCCTTTTTCTGTATAGCTCGTCTGAGTCTCATAAAGGACATGGCGGTAAGTAAGTTAATCTAATTTTAGTATGTTAATGTGCCCCTACGATTATATGGGGGACTGGTAACGAAATATGACGAAGGCACATGCGCAAGCGCAAACACTAAACTTGCATACAGTAAAAACCAGCATATAAGAACCGTTTGATTAGGAACCTGTTTGTTAAAATTTTGGGATTTAAACCCCCATTATATAAGAACCTGTTGAGTCTAAAAGTTGGAACAAGTTCTTATTTGGAAAATCCGGAAAAACTAGAAAAAGTTAATAACTGTTTTTATTATATGGCAGCAGCGCTGAGAGGTCCGAATACGGAAATCCTGTAATTTGATTGGTTCATAAGCGGTCGGATATTTCCCGTATCCGCCCGCTCAGAGCGGAATCTGCCGTTCGGAACCGTAAGTTAATTTTATAAACAAAATGGCAGTCATGTATCGGCAACAAGATGGATTATAATTTCAGAACTAACTCATTGTTGAAATATATCGTACAGGTATGTTGTTAGAAATTTTATAAGCTTTCATTTGATGTATAGTTCGACTTTCCACGTTTTGTGAAAGTTTTTAAAATGTCCAAAACGTTCGTAACATTGTTCGTAATAACATTTACTTCTCACAAGTATTAGAATTCCAGATGATTTTTTATTCAAACTACTTAACGTACGATCTTGAGCAATATGTCAAACAAAAGCAATTAAAATTACTATTTGGGGTAGAAAGTTCAGGATTCTAGCTCAACGGAAAGTACTTTAAAAATGGGAAAATGTCTGCCATTTTCGTTTAGTTCGCAAGAAAGATGGGTCGAGTTTTCACAGAACGTTCACGAGATTTATGGCCATATAATAAACTACTTATTGACCTCGCTTGTTCGGTCTGTACTAGTGAAATATCGGACCTCTGTTTTTTTGCACAGACCTCAACTCTTGTTGCTAAGCTTTCGCGCTTCCAGGGTTACATGTTCGTGTCCGAAATAAACCAGATGCTTTATGTGGTTCTGATCCTAACAGAAATCCTAAGCCTTATCCAGGAATTGGTGCATATTGGACATGAACTGATTACCGCTTCCAGCCTATTCCAAGCCGTCCCAAGAATCTCGTCGCCTACGAAACTAGACTAGGTGAAAGGCGCGTGTGCTAACCACCGAGCCACCAACACTCCGATGTTGCTCTTGTAACAATTTCTGAGAAGTGCTTTTACATTTTGTAGTTACCTATCATGAAGATGAAGACGATATTTTCGGCGCCGAAATCGAAGGTAAACTTTGCTGGCTTTGTCATATAGTTTATTTATAATATTGATCTTTAGGAAATGTTACTGAAAAGCATGATTGCATTGTCACTTCAAAAAGAACGAACGTGAATATTGGTCTTAGGTTAGGTTAGGTTAGGTTAGGTTAGGTTAGGTTAGGTTAGGTTAGGTTAGGTTAGGTTAGGTTAGGTTAGGTTAGGTTAGGTTAGGTTAGGTTAGGTTAGGTTAGGTTAGGTTGGGTTGGGTTGGGTTGGGTTGGGTTGGGTTGGGTTGGGTTGGGTTGGGTTAAGTTCGTTTACATGTACTAGGTTAAGTTTGGTTAGGTTAGGTGGTTACAGGTCAGGTTAATTTAGGTTAAGTTAGGTTTAGTTGGGTTGGGTTGGATTTGGTTTGGTTTGGTTAATTAGATTAGGTTAAGTTAGATTAGATTAGATTAGATTAGATTAGATTAAATTAGATTAGATTAGATTTGATTAGATTAGATTAGATTAGATTAGATTAGATTAGATTAGATTAGATTAGATTAGATTAGATTAGATTAGATTAGATTAGATAAGATATAGATTAGATATAGATTCGATTCGGTTCTGTTCGATTCGGTGTAATATAGTGAATGTTAATAGTTGTTACATATATATCACAGTAAATATAGTCAGTTATTAGACAACGTGAAAACGAAACAGATGTGACAGGAGAGAGGAACAGGACTTACGTCCCAATTGGCACCTCAGACCTGCCCCTTTAATGCTAAGTACAATGACGATGTGATCCGTAAAAAATTCCAGCAAGAAATTTATCGAAAAAGGCAACCGTGCATGTATGTAGCTTGGATGGCTCTGTATGAAGACACTCTAAGTCACTGTTAAAATAATTATATTTGACATTTGGTTTTTAGGAGATGATATTAGAAAGCATGGTAGTATAATCACTCATTTATTGTCGCAAGTTCGACTTGGTATGGATTTAACTAAGGTAAGATTTCCAAAGGCATTCTGCATGCAATTTTGTCGAGGTTTCCATTTTCAAACACTAAAATCTCAGAAAATTTTTGAAATTTTCCGTAGGAAATTTGTCTGTGCCGTTACACTATTGGTGCTGCCTCGCCTCAGCAAGGAGAAACAAACAGCGCTGCCAAACGTTTGTGCATGCATGAGTTTGCAAAGTTAAGCACTGGAAGAAATGTGGGAAATAGGCGTGACGACTATAACGAGATGTGAAGACTAAGACCCGACTATTCTTTTGTGTCCTATAAAAGGGCCATGAAAATTACGAAGAGGCCAGCTTAGAATATTTAAAGATATTAACAATGCAGCTATACAGCTAGTATGAACCTTAAAATTTTAGTATGTTTCTTAAAATTTGCAAGAATAAACGTGTGCAGTCTCGTCGATTACAGAATAACAATACTTCCCCGCTCTTTTTTGGTCGAGAGCTTGCGCAGATTCAAAACGTTTGTCAGCGATGTTGAAGGAACACTCAGTGAACTCTATATATATACCCGAAAGGCTGTCTACCAATCAAAAAGTGAGGCCAAAAATGGCGGACGTGAGGCGTTTTTGGACATCAGTTTCAGGCCCCTACGCGGCCAACGGCAAATTGTTTACGTGCTGCTGCAAAAACCTAGAACAGCCAAGAACCACCACAAAAACAGCCAAATTTGTATTTTTACACAGGATATGGAAAAGAACAAGTGCTTCACACGGTATAAGATAAAGTCTGCAACTTACCAGCTATATTTAACTGTCGAAAACACGCTTGAAATGGGTAAAATGATATCCGGTTTCATGTTTCTAAACTGACGTTTTTAAATCAAACGTTTTGCTATATTTAGTCTTGCCACTTGTTTTCTTCAAATTACCTTCTTTAAACCTTTTCAAAATGCGTAAAGTATAAAACTAATTTGTGTTAGCACTAAAGTTCTATTTTTCATGGTGTTTTATATTTAAGCTGAATATTATTTTTTTTGAAAAAAATGCCGTAGAGTTGAAGCCGACATCCAAAACGGCCGCTTAGGGTCCTGAAACTGACGTCCAAAACGTGCTTACTTTGTTGTCAAATGATTGACTGTATGATTCAGCCTCCCAGGTATATATAGAGTTCACTGGGAACACTATTCTTTGTGTCTTGTGTCATTACTCTTGTCCAGTTTATTTGTCGAGCTATGTACAGTATAGTCGACTTATACATGGCACCTCAATTGTGCAGCAAAAACAAACGAAACTCTATTTATCGACTGTTGTTCAACGTATGGGAATCAATATATCGCTTGCAAATTTCAAATGATTACACAAAATTGTGCTGGTTTCGCTGAAGCTTTGGTATATCAAAACAGAGCGAAAGAGCGTCTTTCGTCCCAGGCTACTTGCGTTTCAGTAACCTGAGAGCTTTGGCATCAGTAAACACACGACTTATATTTGTAATTTTGCACAACATTAGGACTCCCCTTGCCTTTCAGATAGCACGTCTTTGCGATACTAACTTTTAGTCTACAGTATAATTTGATGAAAATTGAATGCATTTTACTTGACCTTTTGCTTTACGACGACACACCATCTCTTATCTGATTTTTGGTCTTAAGTTCCTGTACAAATCTCCCAAACTGTCAACGCTTCTTGCAATTAAACTCCGCCCGTGTTGTTCTTTAGGTTGTTTTACCAACATTTATCCTTGAGAGAAGGTCGTTACTCGAGATGTATGCCGACTTCCTAGCCCATCCTGATTTGTTCATCAGGTAAGATAACGGCGAGTAGAAAGGTCTGCCCACCAAGTCAAATATCCTAGGAAATTTCCCTTGAGTATAATCTTCCTATGTTTTTCGGGCTGTTTTACACAAAAAGGTTTTCTGAGTTCCCAAGTGGGATACGAGTCCATGACATTCTGACACTCAGATGGTTTTAAACGCATACGTTGAGTTTTCATGTATGACATATACTACTATATATGACGATATATGTGGATGTCGTAATGCATGTTTAGAGAAGATTATGTTGGAGCTACATGCGTAAACATTCCACATCTTGTTAACAGGATGTGTTACTACAAGTTCTTAACAACCCGTTACCGTTAACAAACTGGGAACAAGCATGCATGTGAATGTAAGAACTTGCTTGCAAGTGTCGAACAACCCATGCGTTTTTACGTGTGTAGATATGAGAATTGAATGTAAATGTTTTTCAAGCTATTTTACTCAGAAAAAGTTCTAAGTTCCTAAAGGCTGGTTTCCACTCCGGAAAATTTTCCACAGGACCGGAACAGACAGGAAAGTTTCCTTTGTGTTAAAGTCATTATAGTTCCGACCGAGAGCTCACAAGACAACGGAAACTTTCCTGTCCATTCCTGTCCTGCAAAAAATTTTCCGGAGTGGAAACCAACCTTTAAGCGGGACTCGAACCTATATAATCTTCTGATTACCGCGACGAGACGCTCGAACCATTTGCACGAAAACTCGAAGCTCGAAAAACATATAATTTGCATATCCGAGTTGGTATATCGACATAAGCTCTTCTCTGGATAGTAGTGTCTAGTTGTCATATTCGTCTTTCTCCTTTTAAGTGTTGTGGATTACACAGATCCTAAGGACAGAATGGTCCAAGTTGTGAAATGGTACTTGTCCGCATTCCATGCCGGTAGGAAGGTGAGAATGTAAGCTACCACAACTAGGAACTGCAGCGAGAGGGAGCACTTTGATCTTGGGGTGGTTTTTACTTTGTGGTGATAAATTATAATATTTGTTTCTTTACAGAGTTCTGTTGCTAAGAAACCTTATAATCCTATTTTGGGTGAAACATTTAGCTGTCATTACATTTTGGATGAGAATAATAGAAGCAAGGTAACAGTTTAACTTTTAGCTACATTGTCTTATAAATTGTTTGTACCTGTATGTATGGTATGTAGCGATAAAACACAGGAATTTGCATCTGTTTAAGGGGGTTTGTTCCAGGGCGCTAAAATACTAATACATATACTATTTAGTATATAAGTGTCCTGACTTAATTGTTTATAAGAACCAGGGTGATCAGGAATAAAGTGGATTTTAATGCGAAAAACTCCAGATTATTTTACTCTAACGTTAGACTATTTTACTCGGTCTAACGCTAGACTATTTTGCTCTGTCAAATTTCAGACAATTTTACTCTGTTTAATACTATGTCTATATTAATTCTAACTATTTTACGCTGTCCAACTCCAGACTAATTTACTATCTACTGTAAAGCCAAACGATTTTATTCTATCTATATACTGTAATTGCATTATTTGTGGCACTATAAACTCGTATCCCTTTAATATTTTTAGAGGTATTAATACTCTTAATTATGTTATTTTATGTGATTATAATTAATCAAAGTTAACAAGGAGATTAGTTGCTGGCCAGCGGCATCATATTGCTCTTTATGCGCAGATGGGGTGCGGTGTCATGTCACATGATTTGCGCTCTTCACTTGCATTCGCGTTTTGCCTTCGCCTTGTCGAGTTTAGACATTGTTGCCGAACGAGTATCTTCAGAGACGGTGGAAAAGCACACAGCATTGCTAGAATAACTTGGTTGCCAGGGTTACCTCCTTATTTGCTGTTGCTCATTTTGCGCACGAATTGCTGTTTGCTTGCTATTATGGCACCTACCCCAACCTTATTGTTGACAAGTTAAAGAGGTATAAAATGCCTGTCAGAAGTATGATATCGACTTATTAAATATAATATAGCAATAGGCTATAGTTCAACAATTTTTTCTTTACCAAAAGTCTGTTTATTTATTTGCTGACATATCATTCTGCAGTTGAAAATTTTAAAGGTTTGGGGCAAAATTCATTTGGCGATCCTTTTTCGGCTATGAAGAAAGTTAATCTCGAGAAAAGACCGAAAAAACCCCATTAAAAGTGCTCTGACATTAGCTTGCGGCGATAACTCCCCTGTTCTGTTGAGAATTTGACGTAGATTCAGAAAAACGTGACATTGACTATAGAAATCACATCGGGAAAGTTTGGAAACGTAAAAAGACATACTAAAAAATTGACAAAATCGAAAATTATGCATTTATGATCACATGCCTTCATTAAGTTAGGCAAAATTGCACTGCCTAAAAACTGTACACTGATACTTGGAGTAATGAAAAAAAAAGAAGTTTTTTTTACTTCAGGAGTTTACGAAAGACGGACCTGTCAAAGGTGTGAGTAAAGACGATGTTAGTTTTGTAGCGGAACAAATTTCTCATCATCCACCAGGTAACTTTAGTTCAAATATCATATTCCCCTTATAAATACTGTTTACCTTACGAGTTGTGGCCATGACACCGTGTATACAGGACCTATCTCATTCATTCGTACACATCATAAGATATTTGTATGTTGTTTAGTTTCTGCCTTTTATGGCGAAAACCAGAGTAAGAATATTTGTTTCAATGGACATATTTGGACAAAGTCGAAGTTCCTGGGTCTTTCCATTGGCGTGGAAATGTGCGGGCAAGGTATATACTTGGTTTAATACTTGGGCTACCTGTGGTAGGCCGAGTCTAGGTTTCGGCTCGGGGGTTTTTCCCGTTTGGGTGTCACCATCGTGCATTTTTGCACTTTTTACTTCCGCTAATATTCATACTTCCGGTGAGTTGTTAGTCGTGTGACAATCTCGAGCCCATAGTCTCCCCATTTTTGGTCAGCGGGAGAGCGCGGGGGAGACTCTGGGGAAATTGGATTTAATTACCCCTGAAATGAGGGGTTCCGGTTGTTAAGCGCATGATCGTAGCCTCAGCTGCTGTGCAGAATGTGCGTTGTGTTCATGTGTTCGTTTCTCATATATTTGTTTGAAATCGCAAATACTATATTTGTGAGACCCTGCATAAAATGCAGATCAAATGCACGTTAAAATTGTCGGAGAGAGACTGACACTGCTGGTGGTGGCACTTGACATAAACGTTCTTGAAATCCAAGGTAAAGTATCAATTCACGACGCCAATATCGTCCTCGATCACAGGCTTTTTAATACGAGTTGCGATTGCGAAGGCTGATTCCTTCTTTAATTGTTTTTAAATGTGCTTTTTCGTTGTTTAAATTGTTTTACATTTATACATCAAATATAACGACAAATCGCACCAGGGATTGTTTTGTTCATTGCGACTATTTGTTATTCGAAATTCGTCTTGCATAAACTTTGCTATGAAGTTTGTTTGTGTGACTGAGATCCAGATATAATTAAACAATGAGAAGAGATGTAAATGAGGCGTCTAAATTTGAAGGTATATATGTTTATTGAATAAAGCAATATATGACTTTCATTATTTCACAATCTATATGTTTTGAATCGATGAATTCAATAAATTTAAATGAACCAATCAAAACGGAGAATCAATCCAGTTTCCCCAGAGTCTCCCCCGCGCTCTCCCGCTGACCAAAAACGGGGAGACTATGGGCTCGAGATTGGCCGTGTGACTGAGTGAGGCGTGAGGAATGTTGTACGTTCTTTGCTCCTTTTGCTTTTGGAGTTGGACGAAAAGTTGAACAGCTTTGCCTTCTGATCAAGGTGTTCTTGCACGTTGTTGGTAGATTTTGAAAGTGACTGGCTGACTTGTTAAACAGACTTTGTAGTTAAACAGCGATCAGATGTGGCTGACAACTCGTGATCGTAAACAGGTTCATCAGTGTGAAGTATGCACCACATTCAGCCTTCGATTCAGACTCGGCGTTCACTCAGGCGTCTTGTTTAAAGAATAATCAATAATGACAACAAATATTAAAAATTTCAGTCTATGGCGTTCTGATGAATAAACATACTTACTCAGGTAATCCAATTAACCAGAACAATTCTTTTTGATAGCATTATCAATTCCGGCAAAAACACAATCGTATCATATCATCCGCCAACTTTTTTCAATATTGTGAACTAACTTGGAAGTTAGTGACGTCACAAGCCGAGTAAATATTATTAAATTACACTTTCTTATAGCACAGTTGGCGATGTTGTTGTTGTGAAAAATCGTTCATATTGCTTTTTAATAACTTTCTTTTATTGTCCGAAGCGTTGTCTGTAAGTGATCCAAATTTTTCTACCCATTGCAATAATTAATGCTTACAAACTACTCTATAATTTTAGTTTCATTATTTTTTTTTTGGTTTACCTAATTAAAAGTTGGAACTTTTAAGGTGGCTCAACAGTCTAAATCACAAGAAATTAACGTTTCCCCCCATGAAACGTTTTGCACAGGTCTCATTCATTTTAGTTCATTGCATAGCTCTAGTGGTGGTCATGTAATATATCATACACTCGGAGGAGTGTTTCGTCAGGATATCCAAGCACCGAGACGTTTTTGAACAAACTTCGAGGTGTTTGGATATCCTGATGAAACACTCCTCCGAGTGTATGATATAGCATCTCAAACAAATCAATATTTTAAGAGAAAATCAAGATGAAAGTTTGCTTAATTTATGTAATTTCTTCCTCCGATATCCAAACCACCGACACGGTACTGATTTCCTTTGTGTTTTCTTCATGAATTATTAATGAGTTTGAGATGACTATTGAAAAGATTTATCGTGTTTCCAATAAATCCAGAAAACCTAATTTGTATAAAATCTGTCGCTTACCGCAAACACAATTTCTACACCACTAGAGCTATGCAATGAACTAAAATGAAGCTCGTGAGACCTGTGCAAAAATTTCCATGAAGAAAATACGTAATTTCTCATGATTTAGACTGTCGAGTCACCTTAAGTTATCCATCTCCTTTTTTGACGTAATGAATTAATGGGTGGGGGAGGTGGGACTTAACAACATGTTTTACGACATTTATATTAACAATATGATGCTTAACAAATAGATTACATTTTTCCGTGTGTATATGCTGTAATAGATTACAAATGACGTAACAGCGTGTAAAGAACAAAAACGTACGAGACGAGACGAGAAATTCAGGTGGTTTATTAAACGATTTTTGAGGCGTGAAAAAATATAAACAAAATTTTGCTGACGTGATCTTACGTGGATTTGACGTGACGTCATCTGTGCGTGTGGCCTTTAATAGGTCACGGTCAACAGCCAATGAAAATGCACGTACTTTTAATAGAAGTCACTTTGGATAATTTCACATAGCAGTATATAATGCTATACATTGAACTACAAACATCGACAAAAATCTCGTAACAAATACATGTTATAGAGGGAAGCCACCCCACCCACCCTAACCCCCAACCCCACCCACCCCCAAAACAACGATTTATGCGTAAAAACGTCGACGAAGGTCGGGCAACTATCTGCTTTAGCTTTACCATGTAGTATAGGCACCTGTACCAGAAAAGAAGCATCTTCAAAATGCATGTGAACCAAGAAGGGGGACAAACCTCCGAAGACGGAGACAATTTTCTGAGTAAAATAGCTTGGCGAACATTTACAAATTGGTTTGCTTTTAGTGCAATGGAATTTTATCAGATTTAACCTTGTTTTTGTTTGGGTATTTTCAGCTTGTATATCTGTTTTACCTTATGACGAAGAATACGTCATAACATTTCCAAACGCATATGGCCGGTAAGAAGAATCCTTGTCAAAACAAAATTCTTTCTCTTGTTTCCATTGTTTTTGTATGACATGAAGTTGTTAATCGTAACGAAAATGGGACTGACGACTGTTTACATTGAAGACATTTAGCTATATATGCACTTAGTGAAACACGCCCCCCAAATGAATGTTGTAGCATTACGTCATGTGTAGGAGTTGGCGAGTTGTAGTTATTTGTTGGTGTTAACCCATTCTTTTTCTGAAGGCGAACGTTGGTTCATATTGAATTAACGTACATTAACTGAAATTAAAAATCATTGATGCCCATTGGCTATAACTTCTTATTAACCGAGAGTACGGTTATTACGAGAAAATATCAGACCCAGACGAGAAAATATCAGACCCAGGTTTTTACCGAGGTATGATATTTTTCGTAATAACTAAGCGGTCGATGTCAATAAGAAGTTTATTATATGACTATTTTAAACAACATACTTTATATACGTATAGCGTGACTGCCATGACATAGACTCGTCATTTTCAATGTTGTTGTCCTTCGGTTGTTATTGCTTTTGGGATCGTAAAACTCACATTCAGATTACTCATCGTCTGACTCGTACCATGATATAGTGCTTAGGTTACTGGACTCATTAATTTTTTTTTTTTTGAATTTTAAAGTTTTCTTTGTACTCCTTTTGTTGTTCTTTTGTAAACAAAATGGCTGACAAATTCGTAATCCGGACCGGTCATTACCGGAAAATAATAGACCGGCACTTGACGCTTTTTATCTAATCAAAGCACGCAATTTTACCGGAAGTAGCTTGTGTCATACAATAATGCTAGTTAATGTACATCATCTAAAAGATGAAAACAGCGTTAGTGTGTGAAGTAAGCGATAAACGTGGTTACCGAATAGGATTGGGATTTTTCTTGGGGTTAGGATTTCTGGATATGGTTAGGATTTACACGTTAATATCTGGATTATTTAAAGACGTTAAAACGTGATTGGCTCTTTGCTGCTTCTGTTGTGTTTGCACCAATCAGCAAATAGTGAGGATACTTTTTTTTAATTATTGCAATGTGATGACAGGTTTTTGCAGCGTTTGCGAGTAACTGAACTGCGATCAACCAATCATAGTCGAGAAACATTTCTCTGTATACTTTTCTACATCTAACAAAACGTTAACAAGATGTTAGTAAGCCAGTTAATGCTAAAGACAATATTGGGGCAGAAAACCGCTAGCCACTGAGAACCCTAGCTGATATGATATTTTGTGACTAGTTGAAAAAATTACCCATCGGAAAACCGATACGATACTTTTTACTAGTGAAGATATCATATGGCAATAAAGTCAACTTATTCAATGTAAACAGTTGTAATTTCTCTTAATTTTAGATCAATTTTAACCGTTCCTTGGATGGAACTTGGCGGACAAACGTCGATCAATTGTTCCCAAACTGGTTATAATGCTAATATTCACTTTCATTGCAAAGTAAGGACAGTTTTGTATTTGGTTTGTATTTCTGGTGTCAAAACTGCGATTCTTCTGATTTGCCTTATTTTAGAAGCATGCATCAAGCGACATGAAGAGGAAATTTTCGTGATTTTTTAACAATACAAAAGTGAACCGAAATACGTTCACTCGAGCGGGATATAATCCACGATTGGCAGTGTGATATTTTCCCCTAACCATTTTCACGCTCTATTGAGAACTATTGCCAGATACGGAGGCTAGGATGGAGAAACCAGACAGACAGACAGACAGACAGACAGACAGACAGACAGACAGACAGACAGACAGACAGACAGACAGACAGACAGACAGACAGAGTTTTTTTTATGTAAAACAGTTCAATTTTGTATTTTACTACCCGTAGTCTGTGTGAAATAATTGTGATAGAATTTATATGGAAAGTCAACCTAAACGTCTGTCACATTACACCAACTTTGCACATGTAGCAATGTACTACATATACACGTACTACTTTTTACATCACTTGAACTTCACATCCCATATGCTACCGTTATCATCTAGGAAGTACACATGACTGTGTATTTGCAACCATATAGCCAGTCAGCCAGACCTTTATAGTATATAATTGGTTAGAGCGTCTAACCGGTCATCACGGAATTGCAGATTCGATTCCTGTCAAGGGCTCAGAATCTTTTCTGAGTATTTGTGCTTGATAGATGTGTATCAAACGGAAGCAGGTTACCTTGGCCCACTTACCAACTCGGCCCACTTCTGAAGACAACTCGGCCCACTTCTGAAGACAACTCGGCCCACTTCTGAAGACAACTCGGCCCACTTCCGAAACCAACCCGGCTCATTTTCCAACTTGGCCCAAGCTTATACATGTACCGCATGTATACGTACCGCTCTTGGAAAAAAACCCCACTTAAACATGTACACTGCTTCCATGCATGCAGGGGACTCCCACGATAGCTCAACATGTAAAGCGGCAAACCGGAATCTCGAAGGTTTAAGTTTAAATCCCGCCCGAGTCCGTACTATTTGGTTGACTTCGGCAGTGTGAGAAAATTATGAAGATATTATTTTTAAACCCATTTTTGGTTTTGGATTACATTTTAGCCATTCTATGGAGGAAAGAAACATCGAGTAACCGCCGATATCTTGTGAGTAGGGAAAATAACGAGAAGAAATTAATGACTGATTTTTTATGTTTGTAGTTCTATAGAAATTTACACTGCAACCATGTAGTACTAGTAAAAAAGTAGTAAAAACTTTGTTTATACACGCTAAACATTAGGTACCTTGAATATTGAACTTAACCCATTCCCTTATGAGCCTCCCAAGAACGGCCTAACGACAGATTATTTTACTTTGTCCGCTAGACGATATATTTGTCAAAGTGAGAGCTCTCAGCAAGCCTAAGTTGAAATGTTCTTCGCACATTCCTTCATGAACTGCTAAAAATGGCCCTTTTATTATTTTATTCTGCCTATAAATACCAAGGCTACTTCCCTTGTCAAAATGACACCCCGAGCGAACTTAGAAATGGTGTAATGTAATGTAATGTAATGTAATGTAATGTAATGTAATGTAATGTGATGTGATGTGAACCTAACCCGTAATAATTTAAAATTAATGTATGTATCATGTTGAACAGGATAACTCACTTGTTCGCTTTGCTAACTCTTGATATATCCTGCAAGGTAAGCACTCAAAATAAATGTCGCACGTGCTTGTATTAGTATACTCTATCAACTAAATGTACAAGAGAAATATAGCCGTCATCAGAAATGGTAATGATGACTAAGACTTATTGTATTTATACTTGTTGTCAATCTTTAGTTCTCCGGGTGAAAAGAAACCGTTTATGACAATAACTGGAGAATGGAATGGAGTAATGTATTATAAAGAAGGCAAAGATTGCCAAAGTAATAATTCTACAGAGGTATGTTCACTGGAAATAGTCAAAGTACGATCTTCTTAGAAAAGGGCCATTTCACGCTATTATAGACTTATTATTATCTTAGCCAGGAGGTTATGTTTTTGCGTTTGTTTGTTTGTTTGTTTGTTTGTTTGTTTGTTTGTTTGTTTGTTTGTTTGTTTGTTTGTTTGTTTGTTTGTTTGTTTGTTTGTTTGTTTGTTTGTTTGTTCGTTCGTTCGTTCGTTCGTTCGTTTTGTTTGTTTGTTTGTTTGTTTGTTTGTTTGTTTGTTTGTTTGTTTGTTTGTTTGTTTGTTTGTTTGTTTGTCTGTCTGTCTGTCTGTCTGTCTGTCTGTCTGTCTGTCTGTCTGTCTGTCTGTCTTTCTGTCTACTGTTGGGGTATTTTGTTTGAGAATCGTTCTTTTTCTCCTTGTTCAGACGCCCGTGGTTTTTATAGATACAAAGACGATGCCAGTGATAAAGAAACGAGTCACTCCTTTGGATAAACAAGGAGAATTTGAATCGCGAAGGTAACATGCTTTTCATTTCATTCCATCGCTAGTACAACACATTTCGCCAATACAATACAATACAATACAATACAATACAATACAATACAATACAATACAATACAATACAATACAATACAATACAATACAATACAATACAATACAATACAATACAATACAATACAATACAATACAATACAATACAATACAATACAATACAATACAATACAATACCATAGTATGTATATGTATATATATATATGTATAAACTTTATTAAACTTCTAGCCAACTATACAAATAGTCTACTAATCGGGGACACTATAATAAATAATAATAGTAGAATTAAATACTTAATAAATGTAAAAATAAAAATAAATATAAAATACTAAAATAAATCCAACAATGGCTATGACAAATTGAGCCTCTTCTCGAAGTTTTCTATTGAGCATGCCTTAATTGTTGCATATATAACAATTATTACATTGATTAGGTCCTATATACTAAGTTAGTGAGATCTCTTTTTCTAATAGTACTTTTAAAACTATAAAGAGATTATATACATGTATCCTCATTAGTAAGCTTGGACCATAAAACAGGTCCAAAGTATCTGAGGGAATGTTTACCATGTTTGACAGTTTTAAAGCTAAGAATACGAAAATCTGCGTTTCTCAAATTGTAAGATGATTGTGAGCTTATTATTAGGGAGTAGTTTGTGCTTAACCTAAGTAGTTTGTTTCTTTGAAAATTTTAAATGTTTAGACTTATGTTTTAGACTTTGGAGAGATGTTACCGAGGCGTTGAAGAATAATGATGTGGATAGTGCCACTGCTGCAAAATACAAGGTAAAAAAGTAATATTTTTGTTGTATATGTGCATGGTGATTGCCTCCTCCAAGATTATTTCTTCATCTCTGTTTGTTTGATTGATTAATTGATTGATTGATTAATTGATTGATTGATTGATTGATTGATTGATTGATTGATTGATTGATTGATAAATTGGTTGATTGGTTGATTGATTGATTCATTGATTCATTGATTGTTTCATTGATTCATTGATTGATTGATTGATTGATTGATTGATTGATTGATTGATTGATTGATTGATTGATTGATTGATTGATAAATTGGTTGATTGGTTGGTTGGTTGATTGGCTAGCTGGCTGCCTGGCTGGCGGGGGATGCAAATCTCTAATATTTCCAAGTAAGCTGAATTAACAAAAGAAGTTAACAATGGTCTTGTCAGTTCCATTGCTAGTTTATTGTTTTCTTTTTGCTTACTTTTGCCTCCTTGAACAAATGCGTCGCTGCTTCAAAAGTAACGTTTCGCGCACCTCTAAGGCAGTCGACTGATTCTTCTTCACAGCTTGAAGAAAGGCAACGTGCAGAAGCTCGAGAAAGAAAAGAGAAAAACGAAAAATGGCAAACGAAGGTAACTTAAACCCTTAATAAATATATTATAATAACATAGATTTAATACAACGTTCCTGATTGGTTGTCGTGCGTACTCCTCCATTTCTCGATGGAGCACGGGAAAAAGCGCGGGAAAACATTTTCGAAAAGAAAGAAGCTAAAAAATACTTCGCATTGAAATTTTAACAAAGATGTAAAGTGTTTCTAGCAACAAACGGTAAACAGAAAACATTATTACAAATCATTCTGAGTAGTATTCTGTATTATAAAAGAAATAGTTCATAGTTTGCTGTGCTCTGTTGACTATGGATGCACTTTAGTAACTTGGAGGAACACTCAAAAATCTAGAGTTGCTATTGGCTATGCTTATTTCCTTCTCGTAAACGATCGTTGCCAACTCAAACGGCCGATGCCAACCCAATGTTCTTTTGTTCCCCAAGGGTCTCCACGCCCAGTCACTTGATGGTATATTGAATATTGTTTTTAATGAGAATCACCCTAGTAGTTATAGTGTCGAGAGTTGTGGTTCGGTAGCAGCGAGTTCAAACCCTGGTATACGGTCAGATCTTATATTTTTATTCATAACTCGTTGGAGCACGCCAAACTATGAACCATTTCTTAAATACAAGTTTGGTTTTCTTCCCTTTCTTAAATAGTATTTCGACGAAGTTGATGGACGTTGGACATATGTCGAGCCTCTGAAAGCCCGTCTCGATCTCAATTAAAACTGGACGAAAGAATAATTTCACAATGCATAATATCCTTTCATGGTAATATCGCGATATATGAATTGTGGGTATAGTATTGCCACGTGGATCATGTTCTAATTGTGATGGTAGTATTACAACATGGAATATTTAACAATTAGACAACTCGCCATCGTAAATTGTCTAATTAACAATTAGATAATGAGCTCGAAATTTCTGGGGGAATATTTGACGAGAGCAGAACTCGTTTATAGAAATTGAGAGCGAATAATCCAATTTCTTTTAGTAGAAACTAACTTGTGTACCTTCGTTCTTCCGGAGTATTTAAAAAACCCCGACGAAGCATAACTATTGTTTCTGTGCATGTGAAAACCAAAGTAAAACAACCCTTCCACGATCGCACGGGTCCTGGTACTCATTCTACACGCTATCCATCGACGAATGGATATCGAGTAGAGTAGGCAATCAGATTTCAGCATTTGCAATAGTATACTAGTTAAGTTTCTACTAAAAGCAGATACAACTTCGTTTCCAGGGCCTTTTTGAAATTAGGAGGGCGGAAAAAGGCTCTGGCATCGGCTGGTGTACTCTGCATTTTCATTGGTTGATTGCTTTTCTTAAACATTCCTCAGGAAACGTAATTATGCATAGTTTTGTGCCAGTTATAATCAAACCGCCAACGGATGAGACCGCCATTACTCAGAATGATTTTGCATACTAAATTAAATTGCTAATTTATTACACCCAGGGCCTTTTCCCGCTCACCTAATTTCAAAAAGGCCCTGGGAACGAGGTTGAAGCAGATAGTCAACGAAGCGCAGTTCTGTATTATTATTCACTGTATTTTTTTGAAATGTAACTATTACAAATTAGGAGTGTCACACGGGATGATTCATCCTGTAAACGTACACCTGAAACACCATTGCGTTGCAAGTTGCAAGTGTATATGAAATGAAAATTATGTTTATCTTATTTGGAAGAACTCTTAGAATTATATAAAGTAATATTTTTTTCAGTTTTTCCTTACCTCACTTCGTTCTTGAGAAAATATGACTTGTTTGATATGCAAATAACCCACTGTATACGTCACACTGCAGGAGTTTATTGTAAAATTACCAGTGTGACGTATGCAGTGGGTTATTTGCATATCAAACAAATCTTATTGTGAGATGTGAAAAAACTGCTAGATAAGCTGTTACTTTCTCATTTTAAGAGTTCCTTCAAATAAGACAAACTTAATTTTCATTTCATATACACTTTAATGTGAAACGTCTGCAGTGGTTATACGATTTTTCATTTTCAAAAGAAAGGATGACCTTCTTTATGGTTGTCTCTTGTTAATTGATACACGTACATAATTTACTTATATTTCTAATTAATATAAATTGTCGCAGTTAGTGCACTGTAAATATTTATAATTTGAACATCAATGGACTTTTACTTGATGTGTAAAGTTTGCAAAAAATTGTTAGAATAAAATATATATATTTTACTCATCTTTTGCATGTTCTGCATGCTCATGCATAGACACAGTTTTGTTGATTTGTGTAATCGCATTGTGGAATGGATATAGCTGCATGGTGCGGATGTATGGTGCATGATTGCGTTATTGCTGATATACTATACATTTCACTCGATTAAACTATAGATTTATTAAAGTTGCCACTGACTTTTAATTATTAATCTCGTAAACGTTTTGGCTTCTTCTCAAGCCATCTTCAGTACGCAGATGACGGTTGAACGTTGTCGCAATTTCGTTGTCGTTGTGGGTTTGCTGACGTTCTAGTTGGTAGTGCCACGTTCTTGTATGTAGATTATCGGATAAGTTCGATGCGTTCGTTAATGGAGTTGGGTTCGTGTTCGGAGTGGTATATGCTTCAAGAAATTGGTCCAGTTTCGTGAGTAATCATTAATAATGGGATTGTCGAAGTCGAATGTGTGTCCTGTATCGTATCTATACAATGTTTTGCAATGAGGGAGAAAATGTTCATGTCTTTGACGGTAAAAAAAAGTCGGTCACAACAAACTTTAATAATTGTGAATTTACCAGAATGCCTGACTACAACTCTAACATTTTAAAATAAACTATACAAGTTTTGTAAGATTTTTTTAGAAATTGTTCATTTTAAAACCAAACCTAGCAGCCAATCAAATGCGTAGTTCAAAACGAACTTTGAACTTCCCAACGAACTTCGGAACGAACGTCCGAAGATTTGTGTGAAAAGTGAGTTGCAAATGACTGTAATACTTTAATGCTTTAATGAAGTTCTCCTAAAAAACAGTTTACACTATACTAGGAGCTAGGTAAGTAATATAAATAAAAAATTACATATCTTGTTGTAATAAATTGTTCGTAATAGATGAGAATAAATAGCTTACAAACCTGGGTCAGGCTGAATCGAAGGCTGAATGTGGTGCGTACTTCACACTGGTGAACATATTTACGATCAAGACAGTTGTCAGCCACATCTGAACGCTGTTAAACTACAAAGTAAGAGTCGGTCACTTTCAAAATCTACCAACAACGTGCAAGAACATCTTGATCAAAAGGCAAAGCTGTCCAACTCCAAAAGCTATAGGAGCAAAGAACTTACAACATGCCCCGTGGCCTCACCCATGCAGTCCACTCCGTCACACGGCTAACAACTCACCGGAAGCATGAATAGTAGCAGAAGTAATATGTGCAAAAATCGTGACACCCAAAAAGGGAAAAAAGAAAAGAAACCGAGCTGAAACCTAGACCCCGTTTACACTAGAGCAAAAGTTTCCGGATTCACATTGTTTTTTATTCCCATGAGGATGAAAATCAATGTGAATCCGGATACTTTTGCTCTAGTGTAAACGGGATCCTAGACTCCGCCTACCACAGTAGCCCGAGTAATTAAATATACGGTACTACGAATAATAAATAAGTATTAAAAATTACAATTAGTCGCTTATTGGCTACTTTACATACTACAGATCTCAGAGCTGTACAAGAAAATAATTTTCATGGACGAAGATTGGTAAATTTAACTTAACCATTTATTGGTCTGGTTTCCAGGAGCTCTGCCTTTGACAAGTAAAATCGTCTGGCGTTAGCCAGAGTAAAATTAATAAGTTGCTGTTAAAAGGCAACTGTGGCCAGTAAAGGTTAACAAGCAGTTATCTCATCTCATTTGCAGTTACATTAAGGCGTACAGTCTAAGTTTGCTTTTGCGCATTTGCATCGAGAACACCTTCCCTTGCAAAAACATTTAATCCATTCTTGGCAGGCTTTCGACACTTCTGGGATGGTCATCCACACTGGTTTCCACACCCTGCCGATCTTCTGCCAGGGAACGATGGCTCTTTCAATGTGTTCCAGTGACGCCTCTGAATAACGCATTCGAAATATAAAACAAAAATTCAATATTATCTTTTCTGTTTCAGTTATAAATTACTTTAATTTTTATTTAATTAATTCAGGGCATTTCTCTTTATGGCATGCTTAAGGCGGTTTTGCACTAGGCGAAAAATGTCGCGCGAAGCGACATTTTCTTTTGTCTCGTAAGCTCTCCGGTGGAACTAATCAGCCAAGACAAAAGCAAAAAGTCATTTCGACCGAAAAATATCGCTTAGTGGAAAACAACCTTTACCTGGGTAGGGGGGGAACTTTTCGATTGCTCTGCGGTTTTTGCAGAAGAGATCCATTCTTGTCTCATTAATAGAGTGAAACGAACTTGATTTATCATACATTATGATAGTCATTCGCTCCTAATTACGGAAGTGTGCTCAA
This sequence comes from Paragorgia papillata, assembly GCA_035771165.1. Taxonomy (NCBI): domain Eukaryota; kingdom Metazoa; phylum Cnidaria; class Anthozoa; order Scleralcyonacea; family Coralliidae; genus Paragorgia; species Paragorgia papillata. The sequence goes on along the minus strand of JAWNZC010000445.1, from coordinate 315,352 downwards.
TCAATTCCCAGCTAATGATTAGTAGAAAGGAACTCTAATGAAGGCGTCACAGTGTCTTTCCATAGTACCCAGGCCTGCCAGATAGACCGTTTACCTTTACCATTGAATACAGAAGTTGTATCGCAGCCACCCAAAGCATGGAAGACAGGAAGGGAACGTGACTTCTGCTCACCAATGAAGTGCATATGTTGATACTGATGAAGGTAAAATTTCTACCATGCATACTAAATGCAACCCCAGATATACACATATGGGTTCACTGCTTTCAGATCATAAGACTTTCCCCATGCATGTACAGGTATTGCCACCTAGCTGGACCATCGCTGCCCAAAGCATGGAGAATGTGTTAAACCGGTTTTTTTTTGCAAAACCGGAAGCTGAATAACAAATAAGATCAAGCGCTGAAGCGGGTAATGTAAAAAACCTGTCAGCTTTTTCAATGTGTGTACTCATGATTCTTCTCAGTTTGGGGCATGTCGGCGAGAAGTGCGGGCTAATTATGTCACTCAAAACCTTTAAAAATTCGCCCAAGTCTTGCTAGAAAACTAGATCCAAGGTGGTAATAAAACGGCTTCCAAGTTGAGAAGGGAGTGTAAGTAAGCTTTATAGTTGCTGCTTGCTTTTAATTGTTGATTTTATTCAGGTAATTTGACGGTCCCATGGCGAATTCCTCCAGCTGCGTGTTCAGTCCGAAATGCGAGATTTCTTCGGTTTTATCACTTCGAAATGGTCAGAAATTCTTCAAAAGAAAACACAATTACAAGAACGTAGATTTACAATCGCATTCCTTGGAGATTTTCGACGTTTTAGAGACAAAATTTACCAAAATTTCGGCGCGCGTTCTCGAAGCTGTCAGAAGCCTCTTGGCAGTTCTTGTTCGACCATTGTCCGAAGATTTAGCACGTGGTGGACCGTTTTTAGGTTTTTTTTCGAATGGAGACATGTTTAGAAGATAGTCATAGTGATCATTCGTCTTTTGTTAACGTTTTGAAGATTTATTTTTACAAATTCTGCTCGTTCGGCGATATGATTGGGGAGGGGGTGGAGTGAGGTCGCACCTCGCATATGAGGGGCCGTTATAAATTACTTCAAAAATCTCGTAAACTTTGCCAAAAAATTAAAAAATACATGGAAACTTTTGAAATTCCATAATCATTTCCAAAAAAAATATTGGAAAAATGAGAAAAAAATCCTTAAAAACCAATATTAATTAGAAAATCTTTGAAAGTTTCTTGAATCTTTGAAAAATCGCTGAAAAAGCTTTGCAAAATCCATAATTGTGGCTATGAAAACATTTATTCAGAAACATTTTATGAAACGATAGAATTTTTGAAGCTCTATTATTTGAACTATTGAACAATCCAAGCTTGGAGGGACATGTGACCATCAAAACATTTAACCTGGAACAAACTTTTGTACGACGATGGACTTTCTGATGCTCTATATATCGGAACTATTCAAAAACTTGAACTTGGGACATGTGACAAAGAAAACACTCAATGTGGAACAATACGTGGTGTGTGCAAGTAAGAGAGTGATCCTGACTACAATTGGTTATGGTGTGTACAACATTTGAGCAAGCAAGCAGATGTCCTGGTCTAAAATGTGGTATAGTGAGTTTTTTTCAGCATATGTACGACATTCGTTTGTACATCTGCAAACTTTTATTTAAAAACTAAAAAGTGCTACTCTATATTTTGCCATAAAATAAAATGTATGGTTCAAAATTCTTGGTGCAAGGTCAAGATGTGATGAAGAAGCCGATTTCACGTAAGGATGCACTTTCGTTTGGTGAGTCGCTTTTCTCGTTTCCCCCCCCCCCCCCCCCGAAGGAATTACTTTCTTGACTGGCATATACTGTTAGCAAGATTAAAGAAATACCAAATGGTTTTCCGTGTTTGGATACTCTGATCCAAACACGCGGGAAATTGCGAGACTGGAGAAAAGCGTAACAAAACACGAGCCGTAGGCGAGTGTTTTTAGCTTTTCGAAAGTCGAGCAATTTCCCAAGTGTTTGGATAAGAGTCTCCAAACACGGAAAAAACCATTTGGTATTTCTTTTATAAAATAATCACAAGTGAATATGATGTACTGTCCGACATTTTCAAAAAATCGTTTTGGCGGGAATTTTCCGTGTTTGGATACTCTGATCCAAACAGGGCAATTGGCCAATCAGGGCTCGCGTAGTATACATATTATTTTATAATGATAGTTCCTGTAGACAGAAGTATGTCTTCATTGTCATGAAACAGTGAAACAGAAAAATCAGACACAATGCTAAAGAGCGATGCCTTGTTTGGCGTCAAAAATGTCGCTTGCATTCTCGTTCCCAGAGCACACGTTTCTGTGCCCGTGGCGTACGATTCCGCGGGCTATAATCCTACGTACGATTCCGTGGGCTATAATCCTACGTAGGATTATAGCCCGCGGAATCGTACGTACGATTCCGCGGGCTAGCGTACGGATTCCAAAAACCTGTGACGCCAAGAATATATAGCTACCTAACGTGGGCGCCGCTCAGCGGCTACGCGTCAGGGCACCGCAATACTGTCTACATTTAGCCAATGCATTTCTTTATTCACAGTATTGTGGGAAAATATATAGCTCAGCACTACATGTAAATAGTGGTGTTGACAAGTGTCAAATTGTTTGATTATAATTTTGACTGGAAATCAAATTTAATTGTAATCAATCCACAGAATCCAAGTAATTTTGTCTGATCGACAAAATGAAATATGGTGCTTCAACGTGGCGGCAAAAGACAACTATTTGTCTTTTGCCGCCACGTTGAAGCACCATATTTCATTTTGTCGATCAGACAAAATTACTTGGATTCTGTGGATTGATTACAATTAAATTTGATTTCCAGTCAAAATTATAATCAAACAATTTGACACTTGTCAACACCACTATTTACATGTAGTGCTGAGCTATATATTTTTACAAGTCGGGTAATAATAAACAGTTACATGTTGTTTTCAAAGCTACCTATTTTAACTAATAAATTATTTATTATAATGTTTTCTTTTTGCTTATTTCAGGAAATTCAAACACTGGTCGTGGCGACCTCTACTCAGGGTCGAAAAACAATTGAGAAGAAAGTATTGTCTTTGCAGCCATGATCAGGCAAGCAATGACAAGACTTGCGCTGTCTTATCGGATAAAGACGTTAAACCGGAGGCCCTTGGAATGCCAGTTTTTTCACGAATAGGCTTCGAAGCCCTTTGGAGGTATTCCATTCACCAATTAAGAGTGATACACCCTAGTTACAAAGGTTTCCATAACATAAATTGGACATGGAGTTATTGAGTTGGAGGAGTTTTATTTGTATAGGTAATAGCATGGTTTCGAGTGCAATTTGGAAAAAAACATGCACGAGTGAGTTTTTCAAATACTGTCAAAATAGCACGAGTCCGAAGGACGAGTGCTATTTGAAGTATTTGAAAAACTCACGAGTGCATGTTTTTTTCCAAATTGCACGAGAAACCATGCTATTACTTATCAATAATATACATGAAAAAATGTTCAAAACAACTGTACTAACATTTTAACGTACGCATGTTTCACGGCGTCCACTCCTCGCATATTTATTTGTTAAAAAACGCTTCCTTTACTACTTGAAAAAGTTTACTCGAGGCATAAAGAAGCTTCTGGTCTTCTTGTAGGTACTTCACTTGGCAATATTAAAGCATAACTAGCTTCAAATTTGAACAAATTATCCCCAAAACCGCCGAATCTTGGCCGCCATCTTTGTTTGTTTTGAGTCGAGAAAAATCCGCTGTACAATCAATTTGATTGGTTCTTAGTGATAACATATTTTTGCACTGTATTACATATTTTTGCACTGTGATTACAGATTTTTGCACTGTTGTTTGGGGTTAACTGCACTGGAATCAGCCAATCACAGTCGAGATATTTTTCCATGTATATTATTAAAGGCTTAATAATATACATGACAAAATTACTGCATCCTGATTGGTCGAGAGGAGTGCAATTTCAATGTAATACAGTGCAAATTTCAATGAGTATTAACCATTCTGATTGGCTAATAAACAACCGGAAACTACCGGAAAGCCAATGAAATGCTTATGCGGATTTTGAAGGATGGTTTTTCCTCACGAGAAAATCCAATATGGCGACCAAAACATAGAGTCGTCGAAGAACATTTCGATGAAATACAGAGTGAATTTTGCTTTAATATTGTCATTAAAGTTCCTGCAAGAAGACTAGAAGAGGTTAGATGCTATGAGTAAAACGTTTTACGTATTTAGTGAACAAAGCGAAGCAGTTTTTAACCATTTATGCTTCGAGAAGTGGAGCAATGAGTGGTATGTAAACTTTGTAGCCGGAAGAACATTTGTCTAACATTTCATGTATATTATTAATAAGTAATAGCATGGTTTCGAGTGCAATTTTGGAAAAACACGCACTCGTGAGTTTTCAAAGACCTCAAATAGCACTTGTCCTTCGGACTCGTGCAATTTTGATAGTCTTTGAAAAACTCACTCGTGCATGTTTTTTTCCAAATTGCACTCGAAGCCATGCTATTACCTATACTAATTAAGTTAGGTATAGGTTAGGTTAAGGCAAAACTTCTCCATCTCATTAACACCTTGCTTCATCTAAATGTTATGGGAAACTAAAAATTTGAATTTCACGTTTGGTAACAAAATTGCCATAAGCAAATTAATAAAAATACAGTTTTTAGGTCAATGCTAGTTTTTCTGGCAGAGTTGCAGGGTGCAACCATTTTTTTCTGTGACCGGGTTGGGACATAATATAGGGACTTTAAGAGTTTAAGATGCTAGGACGACGGCGGCGGTTAAAAAGCAATATGAATTTAAAGAAATCACGGTTAACTGACTATTATTTTATTTTTGAAGCTAATTTAATGGTTTCCAAAACGTCCCAGTACTACTGAAATATTGTAGTGTCTGTATTGAAGCCAATCTTAAGCATGAAAATGCTCTATATAGTGGTTCTGATGAAAATATTGTTGGCAATGTTTTTGCATCTTAAAGATGTTATGGTAGTTAGTTATAATCGTGCAAGGTTTCACTAAAAAATCTGTTGAAGAAAAGGTGATATTTTACGTGTGAAGTTTGTATTTTGGAGCGCCGCCATTAAAGGCAAGCTTGAGAAGAATGAGTCGAGGAAGCTTATGACGTCATAGACTCAATAACAACAATGACACTTTTTTTGACAACAACAATGATCTTTTGTTTCTGTTGAGTTTATCGGGAGGTCACAAGTTCTCAACTCATTCTTCTCAAACACGGCCAATTTAATGGTTGTGCTCCAAAATACAAATTTCGCACGTAAAATGCATGCAACATTGTTTTTGAGAATTTCGAAATGAAACTTTGCACAATTACTAACTACCAAAATATATTTAGGATTAGGCAGCAACATTACCAACAATATGAGACCAACAATAATCATGAGAGCCACTTAAAGGACGTTGCCGTCAAGGTTGATGTTGTAGACTGATCTTAATTGTCACTGAAATCCCTGTTCACGAAGAACCCAAACCGACTACGCGGCCAAGCTCATGGCGGAAACAAAAGGCCTAGAAACTAGGCTACGTAGTTTGCACATAGCTTGCCCTCGTCGTGTTATAACCCATTATTTCGCTTTTCAGTACGTAATACGTATACCCTATAAAATTGCGAATATAATATAATGTAATATGAACTCGTTTTCATGTGAGAAATTCAAAAGATTTTTCACTTTAAAACAAGGTTATAAGGGCTAATTTATATGCACATGAAAGAATTCTAATTTGGCGGCCACTTCTTCAGTTATAAATTTTAAAACATTGTTGGAAACCTCCGCGTATTAAACAGGATATTTTTTACAAGCATGTATATAGTAATCTAAGTTTACTTTAATGTTCAACTTTGAAATTATATTCAAAAATTCATTAATAATTCATAAGAAAAACACAAAGGAAATCAGTATATATAGCACGTCCGTCGTTTTATATCTGTAAAACACAGCCGCTCATGTGTTTTGAATATTACTTAAACCAGTAATATGATAATCTGTCTTTTGCTTCATCTTGACAATCCGATTATATTGTTTTCAATATATCTTACTGCGATTTTTAGTTGAGCTTAGAGACCTCGCTCGGGAAGAGTTGTTGAAAAGTTTTGTTTCGCAATTTGGCACGTTCCCATGGGAAATTTGAATGTTTGAGCATTTTGACCAATAGAAATTAAGACGTTACCCAAACTTTTCAATTTGCCCTTGACAACATCATAAATTGCCCTTAATTAAATTAGTAACGCATGCGTTTCAATGTTTAAACTTTTCAATAAAACTTTCTATTATATTAGCTCAACTGAGAATCGCAGTATTTTGATGACAGGAGCTTTTGTGCAAGAACCTCATATGACAGGGGTTATTTATAACAAAAACGATAAAAAACTAATCGAGTGCATATTTTAACCGGAGGCTACAAGAATTCACGTAAAAGCGGCGAGGGGTTATTGCGTTCATGCATTTCTAGTTGATATATGACAAAACGAGAGGGTTAAAACGCCGTCAGGTGACATTCGCGGACTTGGGTCCGTAAAATTTATTGTTTCTTCATACTTGGAACTTGAACAATGTTGCACAACATGTTGCAGTCGGGGTTTTTTTAATACCAGTTGGAGGGAAAAATACAGCATGTTGAGAGATTTAATCGTCTAATCTCTTGCTTATTTACGTAATATAATGCATATTCTCCTTACCTCACAGCTGGTGTCATGTATGCATATATTATACCATGCCGGTTTAATCGTTGTCTTTTAGTTTACAGCTTTGACGCAGGTAGCCAGTAACAGCTTCCATTTGTGTGGATCCAAACGAAGGCCGACATTTTCTAGAGTAATATCATATCGTAATGGCAATGGGAAGTAATCCTAGTTTAATGGTAAGAAATCTAACATAAAAATTCCGTAGTATATACTAGTAATATATACTCGAATTTGTTCGTTGGGCTGGTGTACTGTATATAAATGAAAGACAAATATAGCTGAACAGAAACTAACTTACCAGAATTGAAACACTATAGTTGCCGTTGTTCGATAGACGTTTAAAAATGTGATTCATAACAGCCATAACATCTTTCAATCTTATTCTTAACCTCAGTTTGTTTTAATTTTAAAAAAGCCTTTCTATATAAAATTCATGATAATTGCTGACTAGCTTCAGTAAAAACGTAGAACGCGTTTAGGCCCATAAAGTTATATTATATATAGTAAGTTTGATTCGGGATTCAAAGTAGGAAGTTATTTGGCAATGTAGTTATTCGTCAGTATTTTGGCCAACTAGTATAATTCCTTATAGTTGAAGTAAAGTTTAGTAATACTGCTTTTCAAAACGGGTTACTGAGGCATAGACTCGTCAACTATTCTACACCTCACTAACTTCCTTGCCTATACATCTTAACTGGATGAGATCGATATTTTCGAGAAACAACGGCTGTTCGGTCTGAATGTTTTCTGATAAAGCGTTTTAGTAAAAAGCCCATGTAAACTGGGAAACGTGTACACTACAAATAATTTTTATAAGCTTAAATCACAAACTGCGGTAATCCCAAATGTTTTCTATGACTGAACCCAGCACGGAAGCAGGATATATGTTGAAAAGATACATATATTGTAGATTTAGTTCTGACTTCGACCATCTAGCAAAGATATAGCTGATGTACGATACAGATTTAACTATTTTTAATGTGTATACTTATAGCAAAATGAGTAAATGATTTTGATCTATATATGTGCGTTACATACTTTTCGTGAATAGGTGTTGTCGAATCTGTTTAATCAGTTCAGAGATACGTAAAGTCCTATTTGAGTGTATTTCTTTCGATAATGTACTATAATAATAATGGCTATGTGTTCATGCACCTATCATATGGTTGCCAATATTGTTTGAACATTCTTAACTTAAATAATGTGAAAATGTCGCTTTGAAATCTGTTTTTCTAGGCTTCAGGTGGCAACCCAGCTGAATTTGGCAGTAGATTGGGTTTAGGAGAAGAACTGGGCGAACACGGCGAAGGAGCTCTTGTTGGCGTACGTTTCTTTTAACATAGCTTTTCTCATTCGCAATAATGTATTGATAGTTTAAAGCTTTTATGTGATAAAGTATTCTACCTCATGATTCGAACAATAGACGACAGACATCTTCTGAAAAACACGGTTAATAATTTGTTTTGTATATAGCAACAGGCGTTTTTACAAAGCGGTCTATCTCGACGAGCAAGACCAGTTCAATTGTCAGTAGAGGGTGCAGATCATGAAGGCTATGTACTAAATGTAAGTATGAAAGAACTGCAGAAATACGTGATGATTAACTAGTCAATTTTTCACAAATACTCCCAAAGTACGAAACTCTTATTTTCTTGGAAATAGGATGTACGTTCTACCTGCATCCAAGAAGCTCTTGAACTCGTTTACTTCCGGTGATCGATCGAGTCTGAAATTCTAACATAGGTAACCCAAGTTATTCGGTTGACTTGTAGAACTAATATGCCGCCTTTGGCAGTTTTACAAGAGAGCTCACGTATCGTTAAGCCCGTTTATCCATGCGATCTTTGCTTCGATTTTTCGCATCCTGCTGCATGCAATTGAATGGATGACTCACAAACGAAACATATAGACCTTATTCAAAAATGAAAAAAAATGTAGTGTCCTGTGTAGGCAGTGTTGAAATACAAGTCGAAATATAGTAAGGTTGGAGTACTGCCGAAATTATTGTAGATTTCTAACGTTTCGAGAGAAGGCCCTTCGTCAGAGAGAAACGTAAAGAGAGTAAACAAACGACGAGTTTATATAAGATAATCATGTGACCAAAAATTAACCAATCAGATAAAAATAACAAATTAATAAACGCTAAACAAACACACTTTCCTTTAATTATTCGCACTGAAACTTTCGCAATAGAAAGAAATAATCTCAAACTTTACTTTAATCTTATTTTCTCCAACTTGAAAATTTCGTTGCGTCAAAATCGAGAGAAAATTAAGATGAAGTATAATTTCTTTTGTTGTAGCCAGTTGCAGGGCTTTTGGGCCAGTTTGGTGGAATACCGACCAGACGCATAAGACAAGGTCAAATGCCCGTAAGCGTAGACGCAATTGCGGCAGAAACTATTTCAGTAAATGTAAGTATGAAGTAGTCTACCTAGAACAAAAATACAAATGTAAAAAAAAAGAAAATGTGCAAAGGTTGGTATACTTCCGAAATCGCCATAAAGAATCTAACGAAAAGCTTTTGTTTGAGAAAATGTGTAATTTCTTATTCATTTTTCATTCCACTACACCCCGTAACAGTAAAGGTCTAGGCTTAAGTTTTAAATTTAAAAGCATTTGGCAGACTTTTGTCAAATTTCCGTTATAATTTCATGTCCAAAATAAGGCATGTAGACCTAAACCCAAAATAAACCTTCAGGGCCTGTTTATATGGAGTCGAGTTACCCAGTTTGCTGGGATAAACTTTACGTTCGGTTTATATGGAATCGAGTACTGTTACCTGGCAAATTGTAATATTTGAGATGATTGACATCAACAAAAGTGACATAAACAACGAATATGGAAACTTCATCCCGCTATGCGGAGTTATCTTGCCTTGCCGAGATCTCGGCTGCCAGTCAGTGCCGAGTTCTCGCCAGGGCGAGTTATACTCGTCTGCCTCATATAAACACTGGGGTGGGAAAACAGTGTTTGCTCTAACGGGAACTCCCACGTGCCGAGTAACTCGGCTGGCTGGGTAACTCGCGGCGGCCATCTTGGTATACTCCTAATTCGTCCTTTCGGGTGGTTCCACAATTTGCCGCTGCGCTGTGACTATGCGTTGTGATTAGGTACGTAGAAACGATAGTAAAAAATACCAAGTTACTGCTTTATAAACGTTAGTGTAATACAGCCAGTGAAATAATTTTTATTTCTCTGAACATGTTCATTAGGGCCAATTATTCCAACAGAATTTGCAGCTACGTTTAGAAGTAGGAAAGTTGCAAGAAGCGTTACGACACTCGAAGATTGAAACTGCCGAATTGTATTCCGAGTTTGGGGAATTAGCAAAAAATTGGACTGCAACGGTTAAAGAAATGAATGCCCTGCACGAGAATCAGAAGCAAGAATATGAAGAAATAACTGAGTCGTTGAAGAAGATGAATGACGCGCTACTGAAAGAAAATCACGAGATGAAAAAAGTTATAGAAAATCTTAATAGCATGAAAACCGAGTTTGATAAACAGAAAAGACTATTACGATTGGGTCAAATTGGATATCAGTTGGATATATTAGTGTCCGAGTATGTTTTCCCAGGCGATGACAAAGCAAGTAAAAGGGCCCGCTACGGAATTAATTTAAAATCACTGAGAAATAAAATGGAGAATCAGAAATTGCAGGAAGACGCCAAAGAGAGAATGAATAAGCTCAAAGAAGAAATTGGTTTTGAAGATTGGTTTTTAGGTATAGTGAAGGAAATGAAGAAAGTTCGAGTAGACACAGCTCATCCAGACCTTGGCACGTATGAAGAGATGGAAGAAATTATCATGGACGAGTGCAAGGATGATGATGACAAGCGCGAAGATATGCTTCGGGCCCTAGAACGTCTCGGAAAGATGTATGAACTATTGAAACGTTCATTTGGTAAATAATTCACTCATCTTTATAATCAATCATGCTGAACTCTGCAATATCAAAAACTGTGAACAGAAAAATTCTCAAATGAGACATAAAACCAAATACGTTTTTTGTTCAATCAATTCGGGGAAATGATCTCCTGAAACTCCAATATGCACGTACTATACTGGAGGCATCTACTGATGAATCGTCAGCCGTTTATCGATTTAAAAAGCTTGGATGGATTTAATTAAACTAAACTAAGAAGGCTTATATTAGTATTCACTGTATTAAAGAATAAAGCCCCATCAAACCTGTATGACTTATTTCAGTTTGTCAGTGAAGCACATAGTGTTAGCACAAGATCGTCACTTGAAGCACTGACAGATCTGAAAACAAAAATCTCGTATAGTGTAGCTTTGTTCTTTAATTCGCTCCCTAACCACCCAAAGGATACTAGCAATATTAGTATCTCAACATTACCGCTATAATTAAATTACGGGAGAGAAAACATCTAGGGCCAGGGTATCTCAAAATTCAAAAAAGAACTAAAAAATATTTTCTAGAACAAAATAATGTAGCACACTTGGAGGACTTCGCCTGGATAAGTTTTAAATGTAAGTTTTAACTTTAACTGTACCACTTAATTATTTATTGTTGTTAACTAATGAAGGCCAGCTGGTAAAAAACTATATCTAAAGATGTTTATACCTTATTTTAAATAAAGTTCATTATTATTATTATTATATTCGTCACCCTGCCTCGTACCCAGTCGCGATTAAAAACCGGAGCACGCAAGGAGCGATGGGATTGGAGTCCCATTTCAAGTGCCCTCTACCTATCGGACCCTGCGCGCAACACCCTCCTCCCCCAAAACAGTCAATAGATCGTTTTCACTCACGTGATCGGTGGCCCCATTGGGGCGGTGAAACAATACGAAATATTTGAATAAGAATAGAGCTAAATTCCCATAGAATAAAGATAGTACACCAATATGGCCGCCATTTCATTGTTTTGGTACACCAATATGGCCGCCGTGACGTCAGATGAAGACGATCTATAGAGATTTATACAATACCCTGATTGCTATGCGTGTTTTCATTGGTTGTTGCCCATGATCTATTAGAGGACAGACGCATGGTCACGTCAGATCACGTCAGCTGGCTTGCTTTCTTCGTTTTTCATGCCCCAAAATCCGGCAAGAGTTTCGACAAAAACCTTTTAAACTTTTATTGTAGATTCCATTTTTTTGTTGTCTGTTCAGTTATAGATGCACAGAAGACGTCACAACGTGGTAAGAACATCAGTGACCCACTCGACTGCGTCTCGTGGGCCACTTTTTTGTTCTTACCACGTTGTGACGTCATCTGTGCATCTATAACTGAACAGACAACGGCAAAATGGAATCTATTTGTTAAATGGTCTGGAAACTCGGCAAACGTCAAAGCGCCTATAATGAGCTGTGATTTTCCGTGCACATCGTTTATTTTAGGTTTATTAATATTAATTAGCACGGTTGAGTGATTGAACTGAAACGTTGCTGGATAATTCGTACATTATACTGGGTTCAATGACCGTGCACAAAATTGCAAAAAGGCGAATAAAAAAACAAAACAAAGACTTTAGCTGAGTTTCCAGACCATATTTTGAATGACTATTGCCCAAAAAGACGCCTGTGTACGAGGCAGTTCGTCACCGGTAACGCTAAGACTATAATTGACAGAACTTTGCGGTAGACTTGCTGTATTAATATGAACGAGTTTTCTCATTGCCTATAAGATAATCATAATAATTGTACGAAATAATAGGAGACGAGATATAACACTCAACTATAGATTGTCAATAACCAATTCGTTCCCATGCTCGTTACTGATTATAGTTAGGGGCTGGAATGGCTAATTTAAATGCATATAAAAGAATAAAAATTGGCGGCCATCTTTATGAATACGGTGTACAGTCAGGAGACTGTGAAGTCGAGAAAGATCAAAACCGTAGATCGTTAGGACAGAGATCCACAAATATAGTTCTGGCAGCCCCACTTGGCATGTTTTACCTGCGGGCAGAGCCTCCTATTATTTGGCTTCTTTGCGGACGCCCAATTGACCTTCTCTACAAAGATTCGTAACCAAAAACTCTACATATAATACATCTATAGTCTGTATATATTTGGCAATTAATATACAATTAATATTACTGATTTGAAACCATATTTGACCACGCATGAGCAAGATCAGCCTTACGTCTAGGAGCGTTATCCTGAAAGACAAAAACAAACCCACATAAAATATATATCACCCACTTTTTGCATATAGTAGCAGTGTTCCATCCATCCACACATCCATCCCACCCATCTCGTCTCACCTCATCCCTTATCTTATCTCATATTTAGTCCCATTTCATCTCATCTCACCCCATCTATTATCCTATCCTATATCTCGTCTCATCTCATTTCATTTTCATCAAATGCTGTCCTATTGTAACTATTTCCCAAATACTTCAAAATGCAAAATTACCTTTATTATTCTCTTTTGCCGCTGTGTTTTCTAAAAAAAGATTAGTATTATTACAAGAACGTTACTCCACATCAACATTTTGACTTAGTGTTCACTATTTATCGCCGGGGTTGCTAGCGAAGAGAAATGGGTTGTACTTCTGGCAGTAACAGTTTGGTAATTTTTGTTGCAATAAAGAGGGCAGCAACTTTCAATATAATTAGTGGGGTAAAATATATCAGCAGCATTTCTTAGTAATTTACTCTGGCTAAAACGAGATGACTTAATTCATCAAGGTAAAATTTTCATGACAATCAAAGTATTAATAAACAAATTATGGATTTTATAACAATACCTGGATACCAGACCCTGGGCAAGCAGCGAGATTTTATTTGTGCTTGGAGACCTATTCCACAAAGGTCGAAGGTATGATCTGAGTTGATATCGCTGCATATTCAGCATGTCATGCATCAACTTGAGAACAGGTTTGACAAGAGAGTGCTATTGACAGTGGTGAAAGGAAATGGAAAGCCAGAAGAAAAATCGAGCAGAGGTTTAAGAACAAAAACAAGAAAGCAATATTAAGTCAGAGAGAGAGAGTACTAAGGAGTCTGAGATTTGTAGCAGCAGCGACGCTGTTGTAATTGACATTTTGACAGATGGTGAACAGTAATTTCAAACCAATTTTGGGTTAATTATGCTGTACGCCAATATACACAAAAAAAATATTATGTTAATTTTTTTTACCCCACCTTTTCCTCTATTAATTTTTTTTTACCCTACCTCAGATGTGCTCATTTTTTCAGTTAACCCACCATTTTCTCTTCTGCCCCCACCCCGGCCATAAATAATGACCGGTCCCTTAAAGCAGTGCGGTTTTAAGGAAATACGTAGTACAGTGCAAATGTTTGGAGCCAATCAAAAACAAAAACTGATGAGTCCATCTCGTTCTACAGCGGATTTTGGGGGATGGTGTTTTCCAACCAGTACCCAGGCATTTGCAAAAAAAACCCAAATATAAACAATTCGTTCAAGTTTGAAGTTCTTTTATTTAATGTTGGTCACGTAAAGTGCCTGCAAAAAGGCTATTGGTGCACGTGACAAGTTTCATTTTTTCAAAATAGTTTTGTCACAGGTTATCCAATCTTCTGGAAACCGTTGAAGAAATAACGAACTTTCTGGATTGTGAGTATACGACGTATATAGACGTAATATATTTCGATTTCTGTAAAGAAAAGCTTTAGATTCCGGGGCCACATTCGCGTTTATTAATTAAACTGCAGACATTTGGAATCACCGGAAATACTTTGCCTATTGTTCCGGACTTTCTGGCAAATAGATGAGTGTAAGTGTAAGAGTCTCTTACAAAATTTTTATCTTCATACAAAAATTTCATATATGGAATAAGAAATTTCATATATCGAATTGGAACATTTTCATATGTGAAATTTGTAATTCATATATGAAATGTCTAATTTCATATATGAAATTACAAACGTAATATATGAAATTGACATTTCATATATGAAATGGTATATGAAGTCTTATATGAAATTTTCGTAAGTGTAGGACTGGACATTTCCACTGTTATCTATTTTGGAAAGAAAATTTGCCATTTGCTTTAACCCGTTCCGATTTCTGTTACTGTTACTGTTACCCTAAAGTTATTAATTTTATTACTTTGGTTTTCCTGTCTGTGAAACATGCCATGCACAGAAGCCAATTAAAGACTTGCACTTGAAAGAAAATCACTTTGGAAACCTCCGTGTAAACAGGATATTTTTTACAAGCATGTATATCGTAATCAAAGTTAATGTTCAACTTTGAAATTATATTAAAAAATTCATTAATAATTCATAAGAAAAACACAAAGGAAATCAGTATATATAGCATGTCCGTCGTTTTATATCTGTAAAACACTGCTGCTCATGTGTTTTGAATATTACTTAAAACAGTAATATGATAATCTGTCTTTTGCTTCATCTTGACAATCCGATTATATTGTTTTTAATATGTCGTACTGCGATTTTTAGTTGAGCTTGGAGACCGCGGGAAGTGTTGTTGAAACGTTTTATTGTTTCACAATTTGGCACGTTCCCGTGGGAAATTTGAATGTTTGAGCATTTTGACCAATAGAAATTAAGGCGTTGCCCAAACTTTTCAATTTGCCTTTAACGCATGCGTTTCAATGTTTAAACTTTCCAATAAAACTTTCCGAATCTATTATAAGCTCAACTGAAAATCGCAGTATTTTGATGACAGGAGCTGTTGCAAGAACCTCGTGTGACAGGGATTATTTATAACAAAAACGAATCGAGTACATATTTTAATCAGGGGCTACAAGAATTCACGTAAAAGCGGCGAGGGGTTATTGCGTTCATGCATTTCTAGTTGATATATGACAAAACGAGAGGGTTAACGCCGTCGTTAGGTGACATTTGCGGACTTGGGTCCGTAAAAATTGTTTCTTCATACTGCAGTACCAGTTGGAGGGAAACTGAATACAGCATGTTGAGAGATTTAATCGTCTAATCACATGAAACCATCGTGCTTATTTACGTAATATAACCACTGAATATAATGCATATTCTCCTTACCTCACAGCTGGTACGTGTCATGTATGCATATATTATATACCATGCCAACTTCGTTTGTCTTAGTTTACAGCCGTTTGACGCAGGTAGCCACTAACAGCTTCCATTTGTGTGGATCCAAAGGCCGACATTTTCTAGAGTAATATCATATCGTAATGGCAATGGGAAGTAATCCTAGTTTAACGGTAAGAAATCTAACATAAACTGATTCCGTAGCATATACTAGTAATATATATATACTCGAATTTGTTCGTTGGGCTGATGTACTGTATATAAATGAAAGACAAATATATCTGAACAGAAACTAACTTGCCAGAATTGAAACACAATAGTTGCCGTTGTTCGATCGATAGACATTTAAAAATGTGATTCATAACAGCCATAACATCTTTCAATCTTATTCTTAACCTCAGTTTGTTTTAATTTTAAAAAAGCCTATCTATATAAAATTGCTGATAATTGCTGACTAGCTTCAGTAAAAACGTAGAAAGCGTTTAGGCCCATAAAGTTATATTATAGTAAGTTTGATCCGTGATTCAAAGTAGGAAGTTATTTGGCAAAGTAGTTATTCGTCAGTATTTTGGCCAACTAGTATAATTCCTTATAGTTGAAGTAAAGTTTAGTAATACTGATTTTCAAAATGGGTTACCGAGGCATAGACTCTTCAACTATTCTACACCTCACTAACCTCCTTGCCTAGAATATACGTCTTGAACTCGATGAGATCGATATTTTCGAGAAACAACACCGCTTTTCCGCCTGAATGTTTTCTGATAAAGCGTTTTAGTAAAACACCCATATAAACTGGGAAACGTGTACACTATACAGATAATTTTATAAGCTTAAATCACAAACTGTGCGGAAATCCCAAATGTTTTCTGCCATAGCTTTATCCACTGAACCCAGCACGGAAGCAGGATAATGTTGAAAAGATACATATATTGTAGATTTAGTTTTGACTTCGACCATATAGCAAAGATATATATAGCTGATGTATGATACAAATTTAACTATTTTTAATAGCAAAATGGGTAAATGATTTTGTTCTGTATGTGTGTTTCATACTTTTCATGAATAGGTGTCGTCGAATCTGTTTGATCAGTTCAGAGATACGTAAAATCCTATTTGAGTGATTTCTTTCGATAATGTACTATAATAATGGCTATGTGTTCACCTATCATATGGTTGTCAATATTGTTTGAACATTCTTAACTTAAATAATGTGAAAATGTCGCTTTGAAATCTGTTTTTCTAGGCTTCAGGTGGCAACCCAGCTGAATTTGGCAGCAGATTGGGTTTAGGAGAAGAACTGGGCGAACACGGCGTAGGAGCTCTTGTTGGCGTACGTTTCTTTTAACATAGCTTTTCTCATTCGCAATAATGTACTGATAGTTTAAAACTTTTTTATGATAAAGTATTCTACCTCATGATTCGAACAATAGACGACAGACATCTTCTGAAAAACACGGTTAATAATTTGTTTTGTATATAGCAACAGGCGTTTTTACAAAGCGGTCTATCTCGACGAGCAAGACCAGTTCAATTGTCAGTAGAGGGTGCAGATCATGAAGGCTATGTACTAAATGTAAGTATGAAAGAACTGCAGAAATACGTGATGATTAACTAGTCAATTTTTCACAAATACTCAAAGTACGAAACTCTTGTTTTCTTGGAAATAGGATGTACGTTCTATCTGCATCCAAGAAGCTCTTGAACTCGTTTACTTCCGGTGATCGATCGAGTCTGAAATTCTAACATAGGTAACCCAAGTTATTCAGTTGACTTGTAGAACTAATATGCCGCCTTTGGCAGTTTTACAAGAGAGCTCACGTATCGTTAAGCCCGTTTATCCAGGCGATCTTTGCTTCGATTTTTCTCATCCTGCCGCATGCAATTGAATGGATGACTCACGAAAGTATTGAAACATATAGACCTTATTCGAAAATGAAAAAAAAGTAGTGTCCTGTGTAGGCAGTGTTGAAATACAAGTCGAAATATAGTAAGGTTGGAGTACTGCCGAAATTATTGAACGTAGATTTCTAACGTTTCGAGCGAAGGCCCTTCGTCAGAGAGAAACGTAAAGAGAGTAAACGAACGACGAGTTTATATAAGAAAGATAATCATGTGACCAAAAATTAACCAATCAGATAAAAATAACAATAACAAATTAATAAACGCTAAACAAACATACTTTCCTTTAATTATTCGCCCTGAAACTTTCGCAATAGAAAGAAACAATCTCAAACTTTACTTTAATGTTATTTTCTCCAACTTGAAAATTTCGTTGCGTCAAAATCGAGAGAAAATTAAGATGAAGTATAATTTCTTTTGTTGTAGCCAGTTGCAGGGCTTTTGGGCCAGTTTGGTGGAATACCGACCAGACGCATAAGACAAGGTCAAATGCCCGTAAGCGTAGACGCAATTGCGGCAGAAACTATTTCAGTAAATGTAAGTATGAAGTAGTCTATCTAGAACAAAAATACAAATGTAAAAAAAAAGAAAATGTGCAAAGGTTGGTATACTTCCGAAATCGCCATAAAGAATCGAACGAAAAGCTTTTGTTTGAGAAAATGTGTAATTTCTTATTCATTTTTCATTCCACTACACGCCCGTAACAGTAAGGTCTAGGCTTAAGTTTTAAATTTAAAAGCATTGAGGAGACATTTGTCAAATTTCCGTTATAATTTCATGTCCAAAATAAGGCATGTAGACCTGAACCCAAAATAAACCTTCAGGGTCTGTTTATATGGAGCCGAGTTACCCAGTTTGCTGGGATAAACTTTACGTTCGGTTTATATGGAAACGAGTACTGTTACCTGCAAATTAATATTTGAGATGATTGGCATCAACAAAAGTGACATAAACAACGAATATGGAAACTTCATCCGGCTATGCCGAGTTACCCGGGGAAAAGTGTTTAGATGGGGAAGTGTTTATCTCGCCTTGCCGAGATCTCGGCTGCTAGTCAGTGCTGAGTTCTCGCCAGGGCGAGTTATACTCGTCTGCCTCATATAAACACTGTGGTGGGAAAACAGTGTTTGCTCTAACGGGAACTCGACACGTGGGTAACTCGCGGCGGCCATCTTGGTATACTCCTAATTCGTCATTTCGGGTGGTTCCACAATTTGCCGCTGCGCTGTGATTAGGTATACGTAGTAGCCATAGTAAAAATACCAAGTTACTGCTTTATAAACGTTAGTGTAATACAGCCAGTGAAATAATTTTTATCATCATTAGGGCCAATTATTCCAAGAGAATTTTCAGCTACGTTTAGAAGTAGGAAAGTTGCAAGAAGTGTTACGACACTCGAAGATTGAAACTGCCGAATTGTATTCCGAGTTTGGGGAATTAGCAAAAAATTGGACTGCAACGGTTAAAGAAATGAATGCCCTGCACGAGAATCAGAAGCAAGAATATGAAGAAATAACTGAGTCGTTGAAGAAGACGAATGACGCGCTACTGAAAGAAAATCACGAGATGAAAAAAGTTATAGAAAATCTTAATAGCATGAAAACCGAGTTTGATAAACAGAAAAGACTATTACGATTGGGTCAAATTGGATATCAGTTGGATATATTAGTGTCCGAGTATGTTTTCCCAGGCGATGACAAAGCAAGTAAAAGGGCCCGCTACGGAATTAATTTAAAATCACTGAGAAATAAAATGGAGAATCAGAAATTGCAGGAAGACGCCAAGGAGAGAATGAATAAGCTCAAAGAAGAAATTGGTTTTGAAGATTGGTTTTTAGGTATAGTGAAGGAAATGAAGAAAGTTCGAGTAGACACAGCTCATCCAGACCTTGGCACGTATGAAGAGATGGAAGAAATTATCATGGACGAGTGCAAGGATGATGATGACAAGCGCGAAGATATGCTTCGGGCCCTAGAACGTCTCGGAAAGATGTATGAACTATTGAAACGTTCATTTGGTAAATAATTCACTCATCTTTATAATCAATCATGCTGAACTCTGCTATATCAAAAACTGTGAACAGAAAAATTCTCAAATGAGACATAAAACCAAATACGTTTTTTGTTCAATCAATTCGGGGAAATGATCTCCTGAAACTCCAATATGCACGTACTATACTGGAGGCATCTACTGATGAATCGTCAGCCGTTTAGCTAATTAAAAAGCTTGGAAGGATTTAATTAAACTAAACTAAGAAGGCTTATATTAGTATTCACTGTATTAAAGAATAAAGCCCCATCAAACCTGTATTACTTATTTCAGTTTGTCAGTGAAGCACATAGTGTTAGCACAAGATCGTCACTTGAAGCACTGACAGATCTGAAAGTTCCAAAAGTCTTTCTGAGCCCATTGGTAAAACAAAAATCTCGTATAGTGGAGCTTTGTTGTTTAATTCACTCCCTGTCCATAACTACCATTGCACGGCCTTTATCTAACCGCCCAAAGGATCTACTAGCAATATTAGTATCTCAATATTACCGCTATAACTAGAAATACATTAATGCAACAACCCCCTCGCTTCATGTACTTTACCTTTACAGTTTTTATGCATATATAGACCAGTATTTATATAAACTAATTAAATATTCTAATTATTTATCCAGAAGATGATTCATATACACTACAGGTAATATTTTATTTCGTAAAACAATGGAAATATCAATTTTTTAATTGCATGTACTAAATTCACCTATTCCTGCCAAGCTGGCCTCATATTATTAATCTACTCTGGCTATCATACTGGATGACACAATCTTTCAGGCAGGAACGGGTTAAACACTTGAATGAGTATTTAATATATGCACATTTTTAATATAACCCATTTCTGTGTGGACTGCAAACTCTTGTATAATTGCATATTACTAAAACAAAATTAGCTTTACTGTCAACCAAATACAAATTTCTTACTTTGTTAGCATTCGTCAAATATAATAGTGATAGAGTTAAGTCCCTACATAAAGGACATGATTTTAATAAGTAAAATGCAGTGACAGGATGCAGTGAAATAGCAACAAAATTCAAGAGACAATGAAATACTCACGAAAGTTTTATTTTATTTTGGCTGTTAAAATAGTTCACGCACTCAATGCATTTCAATTTTTAATTCAATATTTCAATAGTTCACGCATTCTAGAATGCTTACCTTCTATATTTTAACTTTTCTCATTTCGCTTTTTGTATTTAAAAACAAACTCTGAACTAAAATATCAGTTTCCCTAAAGCGAAGACAAATTTTCAAAGTATAATATTTCGTGGTATTACTTTCATTTCATTTTATCCTGGGCTGCTACACAGGCTTTACACAGCTTACTTTTCTTGGTTAAATCTGCAGTAGTTTGTCTGAATTTGGTGATAATGACGCAAGCGCAGCGAAAGTGACCGGAATTGTTGCATACAAACAAACATATAAACTTTTTGCTCGATAATATTACTTTCGCATGGTTTTCAAACTCGCGTGTACTCCACGCGAGGCGACATTAACACCCTCTCCACCAGGCTCCGGGCCTTCGGCTCATCGCCTGGGCTTGGGGATTAAATTACGGGAGAGTAAACATCTAGGGCCAGATTCAAAAAAGAACAAACAATATTTTATAGAACAAAATAAAGTAGCACACTTGGAGGACTTCGCCTGTATAAGTTTTAAATTTAAACTAACCTGTAACAGTACCACTTAATTATTTATTGATTTTTAACTAATGAAGGCCATCTGGTAGAAAACTATATCTAAAGATGTTTATACCTTCTTTGAAATAAAGTTCATTATTATTATATTCGTCACCTTGCCTCGTACCCAGTCGCGATTAAAAACCGGAGCACGCAAGGAGCGACGGGATTGGAGTCCCATTTCAAGTGCCCTCTACCTATCAGCCCCTGCGCGCAACACCCTCTTCCCCCAAAACAGTCAATAAATCGTTTTCACTCACGTGATCGGTGGCCCCATTGGGGGTGGTGAAACAATACGAAATATTTCAATAAGAATAGAGCTAAATTCCCATATAGAATAGGCCATTTTCAAAATCACATATGGTTCATACATATATTATTCTGGATTATGCCATCGATATCGGGCAAAAAGTGCTTCAGGATTTGAGTAAACAACAGCTGTAATGGCAAAACATGATAAACTGATCCTACATCACTTTTTCACCAAGATTGATGCCATATTAAACATTTTGTCTTTCCAGCATAATATATGTATGAACAATATCACGTGATTTTGAAAATGACCTATAAAGATGGTACACCAATATGGCCGCCATTTCATTGTTTTGGTACACCAATATGGCCGCCGTGACGTCGATCTAGAGATATGGTTTGGAAACTCGGCAAACTTCAAAGCGCCTATGAGTTGTGATTTTCCGTGCGCATCCTTTATTTTTATCACTCGGGCTACCTATATGGTAGGCCGAGTGTTTTTGGTGTCACAAAATTGCATTTTTGCACAATTCACTTCCTGTAATGCATTGCGACCGTAAGGTGGTAAGGCCATCGAGTACGATAGCCGAGTTCTTTCCAGTGTGTTCTCGAAGGATTTTTGCTGAATAATATATAGCCTAGATTCAAGTGACTTACCAAATACTTTTGGTCAGTGAATGTGGCTAACTGTGCTGATCTTAAATATGCTCACAATGCTTACAACTGCACACGCCGATTGCCGTAGACCTACAAATGGGAAATTAAACTGAAAGTGCTTAGGATCTCAAATTTGCAAATTATGAGAGAATCACAAAGGTTTCTGCTGCTTGCTCCAACGACTACAAAACGCGAGTAATAAGCACCGAATAATTAATGTTGGATGTCTAGTCGTCTAGATATCATGCATGTGTCTTATTACATTTGGTGTTTCAAACCATTTTAAAATATTGTCTGTTAGTACGATTTTAATGATTCGATATCGAAATGATCGCTGGAATCTGCCGAATCCAGCACCATAGGCTTTGTCTACTGAAAGTATTAAGGGCCAATGGGCCATATTTTAGCCATTAAGACTCATTATTCGCTACATGGGCTTGTTATGCTTCATGGAGCGGCCCATGTACTTCACCTAAGGCCATATATAGAAGACCCCGTTCAATTTGTCAAAAATTATGGTAGTTTGCTTTAACAACGCAAGCTGTTCCTCAGGTTCTCTAGATGTACGCAGGTTACGCTAATTGCAAACATAGACGTACGAGGCTGGGAGGGCAGCTGCCCGGGCAAATTTTCAACCTAAGTCGGGCAAAAAATATAGGGAAAAAATAGGATGAAAATAAGGAAAAGGTGGGGTTTTTATGTCATTAGTCGGGCAATTTCCGTTTCAGTCGGGCAAAATTTTCTCCGCCCCCCTATAAATTTGTGCCCGTACGCCTATGAATTTACAAAAATCAGTGGCCCGAGTGAACGCCTAAGGCGTCTTGTTAATGTTTAAATAGCACGGTTGAGTGATTGAACTGAAACGTTGCTGGATAATTCGTTCATTATACTGGGTTCAATGACCGTGCACAAAATTGCAAAAAGGCGAATAAAAAGATAGAACAAAGACTTTAGCTGAGTTTCCAGACCATATTTTGAATGACTATGCCCAAAAAGACGCCTGGGTACGAGGCAGTTCGTCACCGGTAACGCTAAGTAAGACTATAATTGACAGAACTTTGCGGTAGACTTACTGTATTAATATGAACGAGTTTTCTCATTGCCTATAAGTAATCATTATAATTGTACGAAATAATAAGAGATGAGATGTAACAATGTAATGTAATGCCCTTTATTTACTTCACTCAACTACGATTGTCAATAACCATTTCGTTCCCATGCTCGTTACTGATTATAAGTGATCTAGACCAATCAGAAACCTTCTTAGCATTGACTTGGCTTCAAGGTGAGAGGTTTAAGGCAACAACTAAAAGTAAATCGGTCGGGTTGATGAGTTATGTGTCTGCAACTTTAATTATTAATTTATTCAAAATTTAGTTAAAAGTGTAAAAAAAACTTTCTTCTGTCTTCGAACAGGCCGTTCACTAGTGTGAACTTATAAGCTACTTGTATTATACAATAACAGACGTCCAGCACGGATCCTTGTCTGGGGCACATACTTAAGGCTGTTTTCCACAAAGCGATATTTTTCGATCGAAACGACTTTTTGCTTTTGTCTTGGTTAATTTGTTCCACCCGAGAGCTTACGATACAAAAGAAAATGTCGCTTCCTACAACATTTTTCGCCAAGTGGAAATCCAGCCTTGCATTACATCAAGCTCGCTACCACTTAGGACTACGAATTTGCAATTTTGGTTAGCAGATTAAGGTGGCTCACTTGATAAAAAGTTTTGCACAGGTCTCACGAGCTTCATTGCATAGCTCTAGTTGTGGTCTTGGTTATTGAAAAGATTTATATTTGAAGCGCTTGCGTGTCTAGAGAAATTGTGTTTGTGGTAAGCGACAGATTTTATGCAAATTAGGTTTTCTGCATTTACTGGAAGCACGATTTCTTCACTTAGGTAAACTCTATAAAACTTTCCAATAATCAAGACCACCACTAGAGCTATGAAATGAACCAAAATGAAGCTTATGAGACCTGTGCAAAACGTTTTATCAAGAAAATACGTAATTTCTCATGATTTAGACTGTTGAGCCACCTTAACCTGTTGATATTTTTTACACGCAGTTTAACTGATTCTTGCAAATAAAAACTTGTTCCTTTTTTTAGGCTGAACAAGTTCTTATACATTAGGGATAATTAGCCTATCTAACCTCGTTCTTGTGTTTCTAATTGAAAAAAACAAACTTTTACGCAGGAACGAGGCTGGAATGGCTAATTTAAATGCATATAAAAGAATAAAAATTGGCGGCCATCTTTATGAATACGGTGTACAGTCAGGAGACTGTGAAGTCGAGAAAGATCAAAACCGTAGATCGTTAAGACAGAGATCCACAAATATAGTTCTGCCATGCCGTTACATTTTTCCAAAAAGTTGCTGCGCCTTTTCGCGAAAGAACTTATTATTGAAAATTTTTTAGGTCTATGAGCTTATATTTTGCGAAGCTTAATTTCGGAATGATTTTTGTGTTAAGATGCGCCGCCCCCTCCCCCTCCCTTAGCTCCCCGCAATGGGGCGTGCTATAGGACGTTGAAGATAAATTAACATATGATATATCACTTGTTCACATGATATATTTAGTCAATAACTGCCACATACCGTCAAGTGCATTTACCCGTGACACCGTCAACAAAACATGTTCTCCAACAGCCTAAACTGTTCAAGATTGGCAGCCCAACTTGGCATGTTTTACCTGCGGGCAGAGCCTCTTATTATTTGGCTTCTTTGCGGACGCCCAATTGACCTTCTCTACAAAAATTCGTAACCAATTAACTCGATCAATATACCCTCTTTGTGTGAGAAATACACAGATGGAAATTCCACTTATATAAAATGACAAGTGGACGGGTCAAATTTGAATAGTTTGAAAAGGTCGTAGAAGTTGTGTTAACGGTGTTCATGGGTTGATGCAATCGACGGTATTAAAGTACAGGAAAGAGGATGTCGAATATTCTTCACTATCGTGGCAAAAACTCTACATATAATACATCTATAGTCTGTATATATTTGGCAATTAATATACAATTAATATTACTGATTTGAAACCATATTTGACCACGCATGAGCCAGATCAGACTTACGTCTAGGAGCGTTATCCTGAAAAACAAAAACAAACCCACATAAAATATATATCACCCACTTTTTGCATCTAGTAGCAGTGTTCCATCCATCCACACATCCATCCCATCCCATCTCACCTCATCCCTTATCTTATCTCATATTTAGTCCCAATTCATCTCATCTCACCCCATCCTATAGCCTCCTTGAGCAGACGTTGTGAGGTGCCCCCACTAACGTCTGCTCAGACGCGCGATACATTCCTTTCTCGATTGTTAACCAATCAGCCAATCAAATCGTTTCTTATTCATAAACTTCCGGTCACTTTGTGAGAATCATCTCAAATCATCTCTACCGCCAGGTAGCTCGCTCTCATATAAACAGAACGTAAAGTTTTATATCACGGCAAACTGGGTAACTCGGTTGACCGAGTAACTCGCCACCATATAAACAGGCCCTAAAAGAAGCATTTACCTTGCCGCAAAGATGTATAAAAGAGCGTAAAATGACCAGGAGTCGAGGCTAAGGAGTAGCCGTATTAAAGCCGCCGCTGAAGTTTGAAACGGACTAAAAGGATCAAGTGTCAAACCGTAACGGACTAACCCAATAAATCAGAACCAAGATGCCTTAGATGTTCCTGGTTTCAAAATTCTACCAGCTTATCAAGACAATCAATCCTTGTTCCCACTGAAAATCCTATAGTCATCGATATCCGAGTTCGGCGGCACCACGATTTTAAGAGCCTCGCGCTGATTGGTCAAGAATCGAGAAAGGAATGTATCGCTCATCTGAGCAGACGTTAGTGAGGGAATGGAGTGACGGAAGCGCCTCACAACGTCTGCTCAAGGAGGCTAACCCCATCCCATCTATTATCCTATATCTCGTCTCATCTCATTTCATTTTCATCAAATGCTGTCCTATTGTAACTATTTCCCAAATACTTCAAAATTACCTTTATTATTCTCTTTTGCCGCTGTGTTTTCTAAAAAAAGATTAGTATTATTACAAGAACGTTACTCCACATCAACATTTTGACTTAGTGTTCACTATTTATCGCCGGAGTTGGTAGCGAAGAGAAATGGGTTGTACTTCTGGCAGTAACAGTTTGGTAATTTTTGTTGCAATAAAGGGGGCAGCAACTTTCAATATAAATAGTGGGGTAAAATATATCAGCAGCATTTCTTAGTAATTTACTCTGGCTAAAACGAGATGACGAGATTTGTAGCAGCAGCGACAATGTTGCAATTGACATTTTGACAGATGGTGAACAGTACTTTCAAACCAATTTTGGGTTAATTATGCTGTACGCCAATAAATATACACAAAAAAAATATTGTGTTAATTTTTTTTACCCCACCTTTTCCTCTATTAAATTTTTTTTACCCTACCTCAGATGTGCTCATTTTTTCAGTTACCCCACCATTTTCTCTTCTGCCCCCACCCCGGCCATAAATAATGACCGCGGTCCCTAAAAGCAGTGCGGTTTTAAGGAAATACGTAGTGCAAAAAAATACAGTGCAAATGTTTGGAACCAAACAAAAACTGATGAGTCCATCCCGTTCTACAGCGGATTTTGAGGGATGGTGTTTTTGTTTTTCAACCAGTACCCATGCAGGCATTTCTTGCAAAAAATAAGATTCAGAGTAGCGAAGAGAATTTGTTCAAGTTTGAAGCTCTTTTATTTAATGTTGGTCACGTAAAGTGCCTACAAAAAGACTATATAAGATTATTGGTGCGTTGAGTAAACTTTTCCAAGCACTAGTGACAGAAGCGGGGTGTTTTTAAACAACCAAAATACGAGGAGTAGACTGGGAACTGTAACGCCGTAGGTACAGTTGTAATAACAGGATGACTTCTATTTGATGTCTTGTAAAAACTCTCGCATGCATTATTTTCAGTTAAAACCATGCTATTACATATGATTATTGTAATATTAGTATAGGAAATAACACGGTTCGAGAAGAATTAATGAAAAATTGCGCACGCGTGTTTGGCAAAATATTCATAATATCACGAGTGCAAAGTACAAGTGTATTACGAATATTTTGCCAAACACAAGTGTGATTTTTCATTAATTCTTCGAGAACAAGTGTTATTTCCTTTTAATAACATTTCAATCAATTTTATCTTCTCCCAAAATAATATAAAATAATGGAAAATCTTGACGAAACAACGAAACTAACCTCAAACTCAGTATATCAAAAAAACGTCGAGTTCTTCCACTCTGTGACATTGATGATAACAGCATCTTTGAGTAATGTCTCCATTTAATTTTTAAACTGTTTTAAGTAAACTTTACTTTCTTCGTTGGCTAACTTCTTGAGCATTCAAAAACAGCAAATGAACCGGGACTCACGACGAACTGACTTGTTTACTGTCAGTAATTGTTTCCATCTGCCAAACTGACATGACGTCACTTTATTCGTATCAAATATTGCCGTTTAACGTCAGTTTGGCTGATGGAAACAAATATTTACTGAAAACACCCTGGTATTTTTCATAAATACCCCTCTAGTAAAAGAATTTAAATTTAATAGTGATGTGATTAGCCAATAAGTAATGAGGAAAATTGATTGAAATGTTATTAGAAAGACATATATGCAGCAAAATCTCGCGTAAATCTCGTACTACAAAGGTGTTAGAGAAGATTGGTTGAGCATTATGCATGTTGTACAACAAATATTAGAACCAAAGGAAACTTTTATGAAATTTTCATCCAAATTTTAACTCAATTAAACCAAAATTTAATGGCTTTGGTCCTTAAGCTATGATCAATATTTCCACAAAACTTTCATGTAAACTTGAACAGCACTTTGCAAGATATCCTGGCGACTGACAGACAAACAAAGGCCGTAAAAACACATCCTCCTAATAACAACAACGAATAAATAAAAGTTCAAAATTATAAAACTATCTTTTTACATACTATTTCCTTTATATCGGAGTTTAGCGGTTGTTGTCTTTCCAACTGATTTCGTGCATGGGAGAAATTTGATTTATCCTCAGATCGTTTCATTTTGTCCAGATTGTAGTTTTCCATTTGGGTTTCTTCATCCTAATAACAGACCAAGATTGAAATTAGTCAACTTTGCAGACGATTTAGTATGCTATATGCCAAATGCAATGTGCAATATGTTATACGCTATACGCTATATATGCTATATGCTATATATATATATATATAAATAAAATAAAATTATCTACGTATCTACGTACAGCAAAATATATACCTGGTTATTAGAAAAAATACAGCAAATGGTTAGTAAGAATGCTAAAGAGCATAAATATAGACCCTTTCAATAAGTGCAGAGTACATCATTTTCCACACTTAAGGCCTGCGCTAAACGTCGCACAATAGACGAATTGAATTCAGACGAATTTAATTGTTTGACGAAAACTGCGACGTATAACTCGATCAAATTCGACACACGAATTAAATTTGTCTCGGCAATTAATTCGCCTGAGTGAGGTCAGACGGATGATGCGACGATAATGCGTGTTCGAGTTATACGTCGAATTATCGTCGCGTCGAATAAAATGTTTCTCTTCTGTCTATGACAATTCATGTTTTCAAGAAGTCGTTTTCAGGCTCCACGACTCTAAGTAAAAACAATTAAATATGACTGAAATTCGACGTTTAACTCGACGTCGCATTTACGTCGCATTTACGTCGCATTACCGACGAAGTTAATTCGAATTAAATTCGTCTGAATTAAATTCGTCTATTGTGCGACGTTTAGCTCAGGCCTAAGACAATAAACGAAATTGAAAAGAATTCAAAGAAAAATTGAAAAGAAATTGACGTCGTAGGGTGAAAATTACGTATTCCAATACTATTAAAAGGGTCTATATATCTTAATTAGTGTTAATTCGGGAAAAACCTAAAAAAACAACTTTGTTAGTAAAAAGATATAGAAAATGGTTAGTAAGGTTAAAATGGTTAGTGATCAAACTTCGTGGGGCCTGGAGCTGTTATGTCACGACAGCGACCGTATACGCGCCAACACACAGAGTTCGATTTTTGAGGCATTGCTTCGGTAAAGATCTTTAAAACTTTTTGTAAAACAGAATTTCCTTAACTTCAATAAATATAAAAGACCGTTCGTGTCCCAAGATTATCAAAGTAATATTTTATCAGAAAATAGAAGGTTATAGTGTGTGAACATTAGTCATTCATTGACCATCACGCGTTTGAAAAATGATAAAGAATTGGATAATGCAGATTAGGATTAATCCTTTAGGTATGTTTTAGAATATTAACGACAACAACAATAATAATAATAATAATAATAATAATAATAATAATAATAGTAGTAGTAGTAATAATAATAATAAAGGGTGTTTCAGCCAACCCCCCTCCCCCCCATCGTTTTCAATAAATTGAACGTGATTGTATCGATGAGAAGCTTTGACCGAATCACCCTTTATTCAAACATTTATGCTAAGGACACGATGTCCCTGGCAGGCCAAGCACATAACGTTAACTTTAGTATTGATTCTCACGGCAAAATATCGTTTTAGTTGGTTAGTCTGAATTTTAACAAAAAAAAACCAACAAACAAAAACCTATTTTAAATTACGCGACAACAAATATCTTAACTGCTTTTTCAGATGGTAGACATGGGTCCCAGAGAACATCCTGCTGCAGAAGACAGGGCGCGGATAAACGTTTGTACGACTTCACGAGCTCTTTAACCTTCCCAGATTGCTTGGCTAACAATTCCACATCACTTTCCACGGATTGTTCATTTACATGACCAGAAACGTTTTCTTCAGATGCATCGCTTTTTACGTCTTTTGAATGTGAACAGTTTATTGCGACGTTTTTTGCCTCGCGTTCTTTGGATTTTCTCTAGTGATCGGAAACGTTACAGAAAACTGTTTGAAATGGTAGAGCAGTAAGCACAATACACATCATAAAATTGAGTTTAGATGGTTGTTATAATAAACAAAATTTCTTGATAATTGAACGATTATATCATTTTAATGTCAATCAATCAATGCGTCGTTAGTCCGTCCGTTCGTCAGTTGGTCGGTCTGTCAACCGGTCCGTTTGTCTATTGATCAGTCCGTCTATTTGTTCGTCGGTCCGTCCGTCCGTCCGTTCGTCCATCCGTCAATTCGTTTGTCCGTCGGTCCGTCCGTTGGTCTGATCGGTCCGTCCGTTGGTCTGATCGGTCCGTCCGTCTGTTCGTTGCTCCGTCCGTCCGTCCGTTTGTCGATTCGTTCCTCAGTCTGTCCGTCGGTCTGTCCATCCGTCTGAACCAAATCAAATCAAACCAAATCATGTCAAATCAATCAATCAAATTTACCAAATTATTAGCCAATATTTAAATTATTTGAAACAAAATAAAACCGAGAATTTGTTTTTCAGCCGTCTCTTAAGAGGTAAGTATACCGGGGCCCGAGAGACGGCTGGAAATCGAGCCTATTCGCCTCCTTCCTTATTCTTTCTCTCGCTTTCAACTCGCACTATACAACCCCATGGCAACAATACAAAAACACAAAGAAAACGGAACGCCAGCTATATATATATATTCAAAAAAACAAAGTGTTGTTCGCGAAATGTCGAAAAGTGCTCAATACCGTAAAGATAGAGCGAATATACTATAAGTGGGCTTACCTCAAATGTTGATGGTCGCTACTGTCTGAAGATCGCCCAACGTGAAACTGACAGACATTTGAGGTAAGCCCACTTATAGCATATATATATATATATATACGTGGGGTAGCTCAATAGCCAATTACAGCACGTGTTGCTGTCACTTCCAGTTAATATATATTTACAATTAATGAACCTCATATACCTGAGCACTGATCTCTTGTCTCATCTTTACAGTTTCGGATTCCCTCCTTCAAAGAGAAAAAGACAACGTGTTTCTTAAAAAGTTCGAAAGACAAAGCTTCGTAAAATTCGGGGGAAAAAGAACATAACTCGGAGAAAAAACGATCATCAAACCTTTGATCGTCTTCCAAGATGTCAAGAAAAGAATTCCATTCCGTGGTTAAGGTGTTCACTAACGACCGACGGTTGGGATTCGACGACGATTTTTCCTAAATAAAAAAAACAAACACAGCAAGAAAGTATAAGCTCCAAGCTGTTCAGTGAACTCAAGGTCTGACTCCGATGTGTTATAGGCAAAAAATCATAAGAACCCTAATAAGATTTCGCAGTTTTGTTAAATCTGTATAATTTAGCGCGGTGGTGGATATAATTGAGATATATTTTCTGACTAAACATGTTGCCACGGAAAAATCTGCGTGACGTTAAAACATAACGGATGGTACAGCATATCTTTAGAGATCTGCAAAAATGGCTAAGGTTGGTGTATTTATTCGAATTTCTTGTGAGCGAATGGGTGGATTAGCGGGTGAATGAGTGGGCGCGTGCGTATAGGTGCACGAGTATAAGTAGATGAGTAGATGGATGAGTGGGTGGTTGGATGAGTGGCTAGTGAGTATAGTACAATACTTCATGTAAGGAAGCGAGCGAGTGAGGCAACGAGAAAGCGAATATCGAACAAAATTATGACCGCCCCCAAATAGGCGCCGCATTTATTGACGAAATGAGGCGCTTAGTCTCAAAGCACTATTAGACCATTGAGCTAAACTAAAAAATAAGCGTGGCCTCTGAAATAGAACGCTAAAAATTTAAAAAGTATACCGCGGCGCTTATAATCGAATAAATACGGTAACCAATTATAACTAACTATACCAACCAACCATATCCAGCCAACCAACCAACTAAAATTATTTTGGCTTACCCGCTTCTTTTCTGACGAATTCGAGACTTGGTCGATTTTTGATTCGCTGTCTTGGTCAACTTCCCAGAATTGTTCAACATTTTCTACTGTGTAACTGGTCTCTCGTTCAAGACTGTGTCGTAGTTTGCTGACCCTTTCACGTTCCTTCTTCAACTCTTCCTCTCGCCGGAACTGTTCTAATGCTTCCTCGTCCACAAGATCGGGAGCGCTTTCTAAATCGACGGTTGTACTGTGTGCGAGTACAGAATCATCGATAATTTGGTGTAGCGGTTTGTTAAACATTCCGCCATAAAATGATTTTGGTCTGGCTGTCTTGGTCTTAGATTTGACTCCCCCCAAAACACCACTCATCTCTTTCTCGCTTTCAACCTTTTTCATGAAAAGTTCCCGATTAGATTTAAAGTTTTCCCGGCGAATTTCGTCCTCTTTCAGTTGTTCCTCTTTTTCAAAGACATCGCCCCGCTGTTCTTTTGCAGCTTCCATTTCATTTTTGCGAGCTGATAACGAATTGTGCACGACAGATGGTGATGTTTTCAAGTTTGTTTGTTCTAACTTCTGTTTGTCGTTAACTTGATTCGCGGCGGTAATATTTTTGTAAACATCTATCCCCGAACTCGATGTTACCCTCTGTTCCGAGACATCTTCAGTTTTACTTCGTCCTGGTGTAGCTTCAGGTTGTCTAGCAAAAATACTAAAGTTAGAATTTAGTTTTCCCGACGTTCCTCGCGACACAATACCAGCTGGCACAGAGCTCCCTGGATCACGTTTAGTTTGTCCGGACTTCTCAGCCTCTTCGGTGACTACTCGTTGCTTCAATTTCTCAAGATTTTCTAAGAAATTCCGCTTCCGCTCTTTCGCAGCAAGATTCTCTTCCTCGTCTTTCGCCATTTGTTCCAACCGTCGTTTTTCAGCTTCGCGTAGTTCCGACTCGCGGCGTTTTTCCAGTTCGGCCTCGCTCTTTCGTTTAGCTTCCAAAGCCAAAGTCAAACGCTTTTTCTCCTCTTCGCTATTCATGCTGTTGTAATTGACTTTGCGAGGTTCAGCAAAATCATCTGACCAAATATCAACTGATCTTGTCTTTTCGTCCTGCAAGCTTTTTATATTAATCGAATTTGGCGTCACATTTGCCGTTTCTTTCGCCTCAAAAACAGTTCTCGTTTTTGGTATTTCGTGTTCGCTCGTGGACTGTCTAGCCTGTTCTCGCTGCTTTTGCTCGGATAACTGTTGCCGTTTCCTCTCAAGAAATTGGATTC
This sequence comes from Paragorgia papillata, assembly GCA_035771165.1. NCBI lineage: Eukaryota > Metazoa > Cnidaria > Anthozoa > Scleralcyonacea > Coralliidae > Paragorgia > Paragorgia papillata. The sequence continues at coordinate 282,026 of JAWNZC010000445.1, read as the reverse complement.
TCTCGATTAACTGCCTCTCTCTTTTTGCCGCTTCCTCTTCGTCTTCATTTTCTTCGTCCACAATACTCTCGGCTTTATTCACTTCTTTACTCGTAGTTTTCAAGTCGTGATTAACATTGTTTGTCTGCAATCTACTGGCTACAATAACGTTCCTCTCTATCCCAATTGTATTTTGCCCAGTGGAGTTCTTCCCCTCATCTCCTCGCTCTGGAGATGGTTTTCGGTTATCTTCGGTTATCCGAGTTTCATTTTTCACTAATCGCGTGTTAGTTGTTTGAATATACATGTTACCGTCTGTTTTAGGTCGCCTTTGGTATTGACCATTATCACCACCTTTTTCTTCCTTTTTCTTCACAAATGCTTCTTTTGCAAAAAGTTTATCCGGAACCGAACGAGGTTGAAAATGTTTCGTAGAATTGATAGGCTCATAGTCGTTAAGATATTTATCTCGAAGCTTCTTTCGTTCTTCCAGTTGGCTTTGCACAATCATTCGTTTTTGTTCGACGATATCAATCACGGCATCTTCGTCGCGACGCTTGTCCCAGTTCTTGGCATTCTCGATTTTGGTGGAATCATTTGGCAACACATCACGCTTGCTATCCTCTACGCCTCGGTGGAGCACGGCACTCCCCTTCTCCTGACCACTATCCTCCTGCCGTGATCCATTTGCGAAGGGGTCGATATAAATCGAATTTGCATTAATTTCCCTTTTCTCCCTATCAATACCAGAACTTTCTTGCTTCCCGGTTTTCACGCTGTGATCGGCAGTAAAACCTAAGTCAATTTCGTGCTTATCTTGCACAGTTGTTGTCTTTTTGAAAGGTTGTTCATTGGCACTGGGAAGAGACTTATAAATTGGGAGAACCCTAGCTATAGGAAGTCTATTATAAGATTCCTTTTCGATATCCTTGACAATGGTATCGAAATCAACCTCAAATTCGACATCACCGATTGTTTCACTGCCGACTGGATCTTCGAATATCAACTCTTTTCCCACGTAGGTTCTCCTCTTAAGGAATGGTAAAGCATCTGTTGTCACATCTTGTTCTTCCTCTGCTCGATCGACCGCGGCAGGCCTTGCAATATACTTCGGTCCCTCCTCGTAATTTTTCCCATGTTCTTTTTCAACCATTTCAAAAACGCTATCCAAGTCAATCGCCAGCTCGTTTCCACCACGTAAACTTCGTTCAACTTTATCTGAGTCGGTACAGTGTTTTCCTTTCTCTTTCGAAGCACACACCAAATCGTCAAATCCCTGTTTAAAAAAACCCAACAAAGCTCGTTTAGCTGTACATCGGTTGCTTGTTTTTTTGTTGTTGTTTTGGGTTTTCAGGGTATTTTTAAACTTTATTGAGTAAACCACAACATTACATGTTTACAAACACAACTAAAACAGTAGTTACTCAAACGAGAAAGGCGCGAACGGAACGCGAGTACCCATGCGAGGCGCCTTCCCATAAAAATAGAATAAAACGTTAAAAAATAAAAACAATGTTATTACAAGTTTCTCCAATAGTTAATCACAATAAAAGAAAAATAATAATAAAAATAATTGAGAAATGAGAAATGAGAAAAAAAAGAAAATTCTTAACAATAATCATACTTGAGAAATTACTATAGGTTGAGCTATTCTACAAATACAGTTCCATAACTTAACAATCCGGTTGAAATAAGAAACCTGATACGCTAGTTTAAGTAGTTTTGCAAAATGGAGTTTTTAACATCAGAGCATGTGATGTCGTAAACATTCTACTGAAAATCTACAGAAAACCTGACATTTTGTATGTTTTTATATTTTATAATGATATCTGTATTATTGTTGCAAGTTTTTGTCATATTTACGGTTAATACGACTTAAGCTTATTCGTTCTACAATTATGGAATACTAAACGTTGACGTCTGACTCAGCATAGTTTTCAAAAATTGTGGAAAGCTATTTAATTCGCACAATTGGAAGTCTTATAAGTAAAGGTGAATCACAGTGCTTACTGCGCGTGCGCGGTGTATATTGGTTGGTTTGTGAGACACGCACAAAAGAATGTTTGAAATGCAGTTGATATATCTCGTATAATATGGTTCCAAGGAAGAGCTCAAGGTTTTCAGTCAACTTCATATTTAAATTAAGAGGCAAACATTACTCTCTTGACTAAAAGTGAACGATTTTACTATATCCGCCAAACACTCGTTACCTAGAAACGCAGGTTTCAAATTTCACCCACACGTAAGGACAATAAACTATCAACAAAGAAATGTAAACAAACTCCGTTAATGCACAGCAACGACTGTCGTTCACCTTTAAGCCTTAAAACTACAGCCTAAGTCATTTTCAGTTTAAATTTTTAGTTTAAATTTGGCTTTATTTGGGCCTCTGCTTTTTTGACCGCCATGTTGTTTGAAGTCAACCAACATGCAAGCATGGCGCCTTCATGTCAATCAAGGAATTACTTGACATTTTGGATTACCAATATCATTCAGCCACGAAAAGCATTATCGCTTAAATTTTGACTCTCGATAAATATTACTTGCTCTATATATATGCACAAGACAGGAAATATTGAAATTATATAAATAAGCTAAAAAAATGTCGTGATGACAGTGAAAAGATCTATAGCATATATCATTTTAGTAACAAGAAAACTTTATTCGTATTATATGACAAGCAGTCATTAAAAGTTGAGTAGTACAACGCGTTGCCTGTAAAATGAATTTTTAAATTTCATATTTCCGTTGGCAAATAGGTAGAGATCAGGTTTCTGTTGTTAAAATTAAAGTGCTTATGTCATCCTCAGGGACTTTACATATTTATACTAACTGGAACATTCTGAGAAGATTTGTAAATTTTTTGCCGTCAAACTTGACGGAAGTGACGTCAAAAGAGGAATCTGTAAAGTGGTTTTCATATAGACAAATTCCTCTTTCGACGTCACTTTAACGGCAAAAAAATCCATGAAGATGAAATTTGCGCCTGAGAAGATATATTACAAATCTTCTCAGAATGTTCCAATTAGTATAAATATTTAAAGTCCCTGAGGATGACATAGGCACTTTAATAAAGCGTTGTCTACACAACCCCTGCATAATCTTGTCAAACGTTATGAGCCTTGGAATAGGATGTTAATGAATGAATGAATGAATGAATGAATGAATGAATGAATGAATGAATGAAAGAAAGAAAGAAAGAAAGAAAGAAAGAAAGAAAGAAAGAAAGAAAGAAAGAAAGAAAGAAAGAAAGAAAGAAAGAAAGAAAGAAAGAAAGAAAGAAAGAAAGAAAGAAAGAAAGAAAGAAAGAAAGAAAGAAAGAAAGAAAGAAAGAATGAATGAAAGAAAGAAAGAAAGAAAGAAAGAAAGAAAGAAAGAAAGAAAGAAAGAAAGAAAGAAAGAAAGAAAGAAAGAAAGAAAGAAAGAAAGAAAGAAAGAAAGAAAGAAAGAAAGAAAGAAAGAAAGAAAGAAAGAAAGAAAGAAAGAAAGAAAGAAAGAATGAATGAATGAATGAATGAATGAATGAATGAATGAATGAATGAATGAATGAATGAATGAAAGAAAGAAAGAAAGAAAGAAAGAAAGAAAGAAAGAAAGAAAGAAAGAAAGAAAGAAAGAAAGAAAGAAGAAAGAAAGAAAGAAAGAAAGAAAGAATGAATGAATGAATGAATGAATGAATGGAATGAATGAATGAATGAATGAATGAATGAATGAATGAATGAATGAATGAATGAATGAATGAATGAATGAATGAATGAATGAATGAATGAATGAACAACTTTATTTCACGAAGGTGACACATGACAGCGATTGGCTGATAAACTTGTGGCCCTCAAATTTACCTAACTAAATACAAATAGGATACATTAAATTAGTTTATAAATAGAGATCTAACACATATAAAATTACATTAAAATTTCAAAGCGATCAATGTCTTTATACGATTCAATAAAAAAGTTTCTAAGGGAGGATTTGAAAGAGGCAAGACTAGGTTTCTTTTTAATTTCCTGTGGGAGACTATTCCATAACTTTATACTTGTAACCGTGAATGATCTACCTCCTTCAGTAATACGATTAAATTTAGGACAGACTAAATTATGCTTTCCGTGTCTCGTCTCTCTACCATGGATAGAAAAGTTGTTCAATAACAATTTATCTATATAAGTTGGTGCTTCACCATGTAATCTCTTATATATAAGTGAGCATTTATTTATCTTAACTTCATCGTAAAAAGGTAACCATCCTTCGAGCTATTTTACTCAAGTTCCAAAGCGGGACTCGAACCCAAAATGCGCGCATTGCCGTAGATTTTTAAATTTCTGATTAGTATTCAGCATTAATAAATTTGACAAGTTTCACATTTATCAAGAGACTGTATCGTGTCTAATAACCCAATTCCATAAAGGCAAACAACGTTCGGCCATTTTGAACGTATATTTTCCACCAGGCGCCATGCACCTCGTAATTTTGTTCCGCGCGACGCTTCCCGCAAACCATGCATAAGCGTCTGGGAGACTGGTATATCTGGCAATGCAATACAACGTTGCAATAAAACTAGTTTTTCAAATCTTATGACGAAAAATTATTGGGCAGGGATACTTACAGTGTGTTGATGCAGAACACGCGTGGAGTCTACATGTTCTTCATCGAATGAGTTGTACTTTTCGTCAACGTCATCACTTTCACCTGGAAAAACGTGGTAGAAGACATGCAGTAGTGAGAAAACACAACTTCACACATAAAGTCTTGTCAGCATAACAATTTTTAACACGATAGTGTAAATTTGACAGTTTATTTATAAAAGACTCAAATAAAGCAATGAGAAATTAATATATAAATTCTTGCGGATACAACTATGTAAAATTATTTTGCTGTCATCCTGTGGTGCTCAGGACATCACAAAAGCTTTCGAACTAAAATATTAGTTTGTAAACGTCATTACAAAGATTGATGGAAATAGTATTTTATTTCGCGAGCTCTGATGATGTCCTATAAGCACCACAGGACGAAAACTCTTTTGATGGAAAAGTCTCAAATTTGTATAGGATCCGATATAATAGTTTAAGCCCTTGACTACAAGGGGACTTCCCTTGACGAGTAAAATCGTCTGACGTTAGCCAGAGTAAAATACTAAAGGTGCGTCTACATGCGTGTCAAATGGTTAACGCTACTCTGGCTTGAACGTTTTTAAACGTACATGTAACATAACAGAATGGAAACAAGAACAATTTGCGCGACTTTTTCATCATCGTTCCCCAGAGCTTCTGATTCTTGTCGGTGGTGAAAGAATCGCAGACTTTTAGAACGGGATTATGAGCGTCTGACATAATTCTATCCAAATAAATAACTCCAAACCCAGGCAAGTGAAAAACCCCACATAGATTACCACTACTTATAGCTTAAACGCTTTGCAAGTAACTTAAAAGGTTACTGGTCGTGACCCAACGTTTCGACACTCCGCTATAGTGTCTTAAACAGGGGTATTCGTTGTGAAGAAAGAACCCGTATTTATACTCCCAACGATGACGGTATCTATCAACAACATGCAAATTGCCTTCTGGTAATAAACCACTGCATGCTACCATGAATTAAGGGGGCGAACGTTTGATGGTACCGTGGATTGGTGTTGATAAAGAGAACACACCTTTACCATGCAAATTAAAAAATATCGATTTGTGTATAGTGGGCTCGTCCGATCTCTCACTCCCCCTACGTAATCGAATGTTTAACGACCAGAACAGTCAAAGTTTTTGCCTTGAAATGGATGCTTGATGAAAACTCCCAGTTAAGAATTGAAAAAGTTGCGGACTTTGCCAAAAGTTGGGAATTTGTCACATATTACCACAGGTATCTTTCAAGACTTGTTGCATGTGATCACCAAATGAAATCACCGCCAAACGGAAATAAAATGATGAGTTACTGTCGTCGATGAGCCCGTATTCTCGCTGCATATATCAACCAAAATTATCGCTAATCTTCTTCTAAATTTAGATATATTTAATCGAATAGAACGATCGCTACAAGACATGTTAATTTGGTACGTCATTCTGATTTACGAGCGGATCCATATATTTTGCATTAAAAATATAATTATCGCAAGTTTTGGAGAAGCAACAAACTTTTGGATTCTTTTCTGTCAGTTTTCATAAATCAATCAATTCGAAGCAAAAAGTCTGATTATTTTGGTCATAAAGTCGATTACACAAATCAATATCCAATCTCAGCACGTGACAATCTCAGACTGCCGCCACACCGGCCACGTACGCAGGCTAAAAATATAGTACGAACGTACCTTTATTTGGAGTATCTGCATTACTAGGAAGATATTTAGCAAGTAGTTCAAAATCAAAGTCCGATAGTTCACAGCCACTTGAAACGAAACAGTTTTCCTTTTCTCTTTTCTTCTGTTTCAACAGCAATTCTTTGTCAAAGATCTTCAACTTTTCCGTACACGAACGAATTGCATTCTCCTAGTATTTGAAACAAGTGACAAAAGAAAACACTTACAAACTTTTATCTCAATTTTCTCTTAAAATACTGATTTGTTTGAGATGCTATAACAAACACTCAGAAGAATGTTTAATCAGGATATCCAAACACCTCGAAGTTTGTTAAAAAACCTCGGCTTTGCCTCTTTTTGCAACAAACGTCTCGGTTTTGGATATCCATTAAGCTAATGAAACACTCCTCCTTGTGTAGTTGTGTATGATATATTACATCTCCATTGACTATAATCGTTTTAGCTTCTGTAAAAGCACAAACAGACAAATGGTATTGTGGTAATATAAACAAACCCCCTGATCATGCGCAGATCACGCTGTAGATCATCATTAAATAAAAAAGAAGTTGATTAAATTTAATCAGGATTTAATACATAAACGAACCTCCTCAGGAACAATGAGAAATGGATTCACAGGACCATTCAAACCGATACCTTTTAAGAAAAAGTAAATTTAAGAATAAACAAGTTTTAGACTGATTTCTATGCAGCACATCATCGTTATTTCATTTTCAACTATACATCTTTCATCCTGGTAGAATATTGGTGTTCAATTGAGATATTAAATTACACATTGTTTGTTTTTCTGTAAGTCTGTCACTAGGACACCTCAAAAAGTATTAAACCGATTCTGAGGTAACTTTCTCCTAAAGATTGGCCACAGACCAAAGACAAACCCATGAAATTTTGGTTGACTTGGGTTGAGAACTGCCTCGCACTCAGGGGGAGAAGAGGGTCGCGCGAAGAGACTGGTGACAAGAAGATACAAAAATGGGCTGAACAACCCCATCGTTCCTTACGCACTCCCCCTTCCAAACGTGCCTGTGTACAAGGCAGGGTTGATAATTAGATAAAAGTTTAAAAAAGAAATGACTACAAGACTCTTTGTGAAGAAATAAATGAAAAAATGCTTCATTGCGCTCAATATATATCTCTATATTATGTAAACTTTTAACTGAGTATTCAGCTAAATTAACAAATAACAATAGACCTAACAGTTCCCTTGTTTTAAAAATTACCTTGAAGACAATGTTTTACGAGATGAAAAGCAATGGTGAACTCAAGAAGGCTAAGTTTTCCATCTCTGTCAAGGTCAGCAATGCTCCTATTCATAAACAGAATAGACAAATAAGTTAATATAATGACTATAGTTTATACGAGTGACCATAAGTTGTTTATTACCTCCGCCAGGAGGATATATATTTACACCCCAGTTTGTCTGTCTGCCCGTTGTTTGTTTGCTTGTCTCTCGTCAGGATATCTCCCAAATACTGCACAGGTTTTCATTAATGTTTGTGACAAGATTGACCATAGACCAAGGACCAACTCATTCATTTTGGTTGAATTTGGTTGACATTTTAAAAAAATATTTTGGGTGAGAAATTAATAAAGATATGACCACAAGATTCTCCAGGTAGACATGCTCGATTGCGCTCATTATCCTTATTTTATGCAAACATTTTTGCATAATTTTGGTACAAGTGTTATCAAGCATCTTATTCATTCATACAAAGCCTGGCTCGTTTTCTTTTTAAACATCCCCTAATAACCCGATGGGAAAGGTATATCCATTCTCTAAAAAGCGACGTTTGGCCAATTGCATATACATGCACGTGCTGTAACAATATCACACGTCAAACGGTAAACCTTCATGGGTGGAAAAAAAATTCACTTTCCAGAAGCGCAAAAAAAAGAAAAAAAAGAAAATTTTCCAGATGGTGTAACGAAGCGGAATACTAGCTAGAGGTGCAATGCCCCATATTTATTACTAAATCTATACGAACCTTTGCGCATCATACAAGGGAGCACGTTAGAATGTGATAGTTCTTGTAAACTTACCTAAAGTTGTTGACGTTTTGTGCGAGTCGCCGAGTTCGATAAAACCGCTGACGATATGAGCCCCCGACGAGCGAGCCGAATACTCTCCGAAGATACGCGAGGGCGGAGCGGGAAGGGAAGAGAGAAGGGGAGTGCAACTACCGAGCACGTGATGGCTTTCAGCCAATAAAATGGTTCGCAACCTTTCTCGTAGCAGTATAGATCGAGCCAAATACACTAAAATTATCATATTCTACGACTCGTTAACTACTAACTACCCTATTAAAGTTCTTGTAAGAATTTTATTAAAAATAATGAATAGTTGTAACACAAAAGGATCAGTACTCGTACGTACTGGTCGATCGTTCCACAAACTCGTCTAGTCTTCTTCTCGCACGAACTCACGAAGGAAATAAATGAAACAAAAACTTCCCAAAAGTTGCACGATTCAGTTGGTTGACCTTGCAATCTAACTCCTTTTGTATATGTTGTGGGCTTCTTCGGTATTGAGATCATATCCTGGAGCGTCGACAAACAAACACGCGATGGCGCGATTCTGACAATAAAAATTCAAAATGACTTATAACTTATTCGTGAAAGCCAACGGTTTTCTCATCAGAGTCCAAATTGATAAATCATTCAACGAAAACAACTTACGTCCTGCTGTGAATATCACGAAGATCTGTTGTCTCGGTATTCGCGTATATAATTGTTGTGAATAGCAACACTCTATGTGCATAGCAACACTCTATGTGCATAGTAACGTGCTACGAGCATTGTCGAAAGATATCTTGGTAGTTGCACTCCCCTTCTCTCTTCCCTTCCCGCTCCGCCCTCGCGTATCTTCGGAGAGTATTCGGCTCGCTCGTCGTCGGGGGCTCATATCGTCAGCAAACTCGGCGACTCCCACAAAACGTCAACAACTTTAGGTAAGTTTACAAGAACTGTCACATTCTAACGTGCTCCCTTGCATCATACAACATCACTCAAAACACTCTACATAATGCCATGCACCTAATTTACTTATTTATCGCATAAATTTAACATAATGAAGACATCAACAGTGTTACTAATACCCACCATATTCTAGATAAGATTAATGGTGCCAGTCCAGAAGCCAACAACATTGGCTTTACAACATCCCCTAGAACACATTCAAGAAACTATTCAATTAAATAGATATGGATTACTTATAAATTCAGCGTACAATTTTTATTCACGAGTTGTGATATATATATATTCCTCTAATGTTAGAATTTTGGTCCAGCAGAGACGGACTAAACGATGACAAAGGTTACTTAATTCCCCTCCTACACATTAGCACCCCCCGTTGGCTTTATATTGACGTCAAAAATAGCAAATGACGTTTCATCTCATTACTATATTGTTGTTGTTTGAGTTGCTGTTGTTGATGGTGTTGTTGTTGCTGCTTTTGCTGTTGTTAGTGTTGTTCTTGCTGCTGCTGCTACTGTTGTTGGTGGTGGTGTTGACGTCGTCTTCGTCGTCGCCTTGCTGCTGCTGCTTCTGCTTTTATTTGCATCTGATCACAGGCGGCCCAACCTCAGGCTCCGGTTGTCACAGGTAGTGCGGTATTATATATAACGGTAATAAATTTCAAATATAAGGTTTTAAATTTTCAAGTAATTAGAATGACAAAAATGACGAAAGATTCCTGAACAAAAAATCGCCAGGCGATCCAACTCGGTATACGAGAAAAAAATCACAATCCCCCAAGGTTTTCCGAAACGACGAATTTGTGAAACAAAATGCTTTAATTTGTATCGTTAACTGTAAGACTTTGTTGGTGTGCTGATTGCATTCAGAGGAAAGATGGACACCTTTCCGTGGAGTCTGTGGATGTTTTGCTGCGCTGGATTGATTTTAATGTGAAAAATACTACGTGGTTTCCAGAGTGTGCAGCCTTCCCCTTATTTGACGGAAAACGAAAACATGAATAATTTGCTTCACTAATTCATACACCAAACACACAAATAGAAGACAACACATCATGAACTCAAGATAACGTTATTTTAGCCAAAAATCTTTCGTATTTTAGCTTATTTGACTTTCTAATTACTTGAAAATTTGAAACCTTATATTTGAAATATCAGATTACCGTTACAAAACCTGCACTGCATTGCACTGCATGCCTGTCACAACCGGAGCTTGAGATTGGGCCACCTGTGCAGATCTGATTAGCTTATTTTTGCCACATCATAATTCCATTCTGATTTTACTACACGTTTCTCTCTGACGAAAGATCTCCGCTCAAAACAATAGACATCAAGTTTTTTCGTACGTTTTTGCTGTATAAGCTGTCGTAAGTTAAACTCAGAGAAAAACTCTGAGCTCCAGACAGGACTCAAACGTTAAGTACCCATAACCTTCCGAACGCCAGCCGGACGCTCTCATCACTGAGCCACTGAAACTCAGATAGTAGACCGAGGTTGTTTTCGATATTTATACGCCTGGGAACTAGTCAAACCGTACGTGTGTCACAAGTACTTGTTGGGCTACAAGTCGCACTGTGTCGGTTTATTTTCAGTAAATGTTTTTTGTACGTTATTAGTGTTTTCGGCTTGAGATGGTAAAGTTTATTCGTATGTTTTTGCTGTACAAGCTGTCGTAAGTTAAACTAAGAGAAAACTCTTCCGAATGCCAGCCAGACGCTCTCACCATTGAGCAACTCACTGGAACTCAGATGGTAGACCGAGATTGTTTACTTGTTTTCGTCCAACTGGCATTCGGAAGGTTGTGGGTTCGAGTCCCGTCTGGAGATCAGAGTTGTTTTTTTTCTCTGAGTTTAACTTACGACAGCTTGTACAGCAAAAACAAACGAAAAAACTTTACCAACTCAAGCTGAAAACACTAATAAACATACATTAGACATCCTTTACGGGTATTTCGGTATAGTGCAGTGGCGTAGCCAGGGTCTTGGGTTTGGGGGGGGCGAGAACCTCGGTCTCCTATGGGGGGTCCGGGGGCATGCTCCCCACGGAAAATTTTGGATTTCTAGGGTCTCTGAAACACTATTTCCTGCATTTTGAGGCAAGTATTTACGAGTAATATGAAAGCCTTAAATTACATAATTTTGTTAAAATCAAACCAGAACATAGAATGATACGCATCAGAATATCTTTAGATTTATTTATAAACAAGTCGTAAATGTAAAAACAGGTTGGAGTCATTTAGTATAGACCCTTAGTATTGTAATTTATATAGCATATGCATGCCTGCAATATATATATATATATATATAACACATCACTATCTACTCACTTGGACTTAAAACAACTGTACCCCCCCCCCCCCCCTACAAGTTTCTCCACGGATTTAAACTTTTCATGAGAACGGTCTTGGAGACCATTGGGGGGGGGGGGGTGACCGCCCCCCCTTGGCTACGCCACAGGTATAGTGCCCAAACTCTTCAACATTTTCGATTTGTGTCCACAACCTACTGTATTCAACCAAGAATAATATAACATTTAAACTTTGCACTTACTTTCAAGAAAACCTTGAGAATTTGCATCTTTGTACTCAAATATCTCTTCTAATTGGCGTTTCTCTGTCGTTGTCATTACTGGGATAATCACATCTTTCTCAGCCTTGTGAAACGAAGACAAATCAAGTTGTTTTGGGATATCTTGACCACACAATCTCAACTCAATTAAATGCATTGCAATCGAAAATTCAAAAACGTCAAGTTTGTTGTCATGAGTAACATCAGACAGTTTCCTAAAAGGTAAAAAGTAGAATAATCCTGTTACACACTGAGGATTAACTCTTTCTGGGTGGCAAGCGACTCTCCTAGAATATAGTATTTTACTCTGATGAGTCTGGTGTATTTTACTTTGAGACCCCGTTTACACGATGCCGGTACAATTTGAAAACGGAACAAAATCATGCCGGTGTGTAAATACAGGCCAAAAACGGATTAGCATGTGACTATTCTCTTCCAATGAGAATTGAGAAGACTTTGTGACTACTGCTGACCCGAATATTGTGGTCGTATATATCGTGATTACCGTCATCAAACTGTTACGGCACGGGCGTTTACACGATACCGGTTAGTGTTCCGTTTTCATTTCATGCCGTCAAGGAACCCGTCTTCATTTTGTGCCGTTTTCATGTCATTTTTGTGCCGGTATCGTGTAAACACAAGCCCTAAACGCCATGATTTTGTTCAGTTTTCAAATTGTACCGGCATCGTGTAAACGGGGTCTAAGTCTCGTGTATATTTTACGCTGGCTGTTGAACGTCAGACGATTTTACTCGTCACGGAGGAAAATCCCCGACGGGGAAGAGTTATAACAATCGTGTCGACCATTGATCCAGCTGGAGTGTGACGCGCCGGAACGCGGGCTCACAACGGCCGGAATCGAGCCTAGGGCAACCTCGTCCCCAGGGCCATTTGTGGGGGACTGGGCCTGCCTCCTTCGCAGGCCCTCATTGCATCATGGACAGGTCACACTTTTGAGAGGGCCTGCCAGATCCTGTAAACAAAATGGGGACTGATCCCATTATGCACAGCGAGACTAGGCCCTAGAGGCGATAGTTTTGGGAGGACCTGCAAAATTTTTCCGGCCGCTGTTCGACAAACGTACGTCCAAGTGACCCACCAGGAAATTCGGTCTAAACTTTCTTACAGATCATGACAATGAAGAAACCAATATGTTTTAGAATTACCGACCTTCAGTTGCCAATAATATTTTTAGCGACAAAAAGGAATTGAAGGAAAAAATATCTGCCGAACAAAAGCAAATTCGACGGTCAGGAAAGTACAGGTTTTCCTTATTGTTTGTTTTTTTGGTTTATTTAGCTATCAAAGACTGTCAACTGACCAAGAGTTAATGAAATTTAATTTTGACGAAAGTTGACAAAGTTCAACCGTAATTGCTTTTTTCAACAATTCCTGCATTTTAAAGCTAGGATCCATATATCGTAAGTCTTCAATGTCATTCAAAATCTTCGGAAATAGCCATGACTATTAACAATGGTAGTTAATTATGCAAATTTATTCCGTGCCAAGTTTTGCCAAATTTTTTACAGGATCTTGCAGACCCTAAATTCGGCGTGTGTGACCTGTCCATGATGCAACGAGGGCCTGCGGAGGAGGCAGGGGCTGGGCCAAGATGGCGGCATGCCTGGCACAGGCTGCAAAAAATGCGCCATATTTTGACGCATTTCTTACTCGGACCCAGGCTTCACTAAGTTTATCGCGCCTAGTCAGGCTCAATTTTTTCTGAATATTTAGTTCAGCTTGACTGACCAAAACTGAAAACAATCAAAACATTCATTTCCAAATACATTGTCGAATTATTAAAATAAATACATACACTTTTAATAAATATCTGTAAATGCTTATTATTTATAATTTGCTTCACCGTTGTACCAAATTCGCAAGAAACTGGATTGCCGTTGTCTGGCCGGGCGCCTTGTTTTCGTGAGTTTTCGGTGGATTCAATTCAGCGTTTTGAAAAACATTTAGGCTTCGTTTAGTCGAGAATTCTTGTTTGAAAAAAGCCACGTATTCTCAATGGCCAAACACGTAAATTCTGCCCTGTGGTGTACTTTCCTTTCGCAGCCAAAATACTTTTTGACATGGTTCACCAAGTCTTTCGTTCGCCCGATTTAGAAAACACTTTAAATTGCCGTCCCATGGACTTCGTTGTATGGCAGCCAGGGCACAGAGACGACCCGACCCATCATTACATATTCTTCTGACGTTTGTACGGGTGTTTCGCCAGCTTTCCTCACATTTTCATTCATTTTGAAGTTGTTTTTAACAGCCGACGAGTTAGCCTGCCGCCCGCCTTGTTTCCAATCAGAATACCTAAAACATCAATGTTATCTCGACCAATCAGATGTGGTGATAGCTCAACCTGTGCCAGAGCCATTTGTTCTTGGCCGCCATCTTGGCCCAGCCCCCACAAATGGCCCTGGGGACGAGGTTGAGCCTCAAGGGTTTATAGGATTAGCGTTTGTGTTGAGCTCAGGCGGCTTTATGCCAAAAAGAAGTGCAATAGTATACCTGGGTTATTTTGGACATGAACTTACAACCCGAAAAAAAACCTGGTACTAGTTACCGGAAGTGACGACTGCAGTACTGCACAGGTGTGTATATATATATGCCCCTTTAATAGTTCATCGTTATACTTTTGCTATACAAGTAACTAAGTATAAAGTCCGCGGGGCGGGCGGGCGGTGAGTGAAGTTGTACTATACTGTCTTCGTTTTACTTCGTTTCCATTTCTGGTTGTAAAGTTATTAATTTCATTACGTCGGTTTTTGCCGTGCTATATTTATGAGAATGGCAACTGCTCCATTGAATTACGCTATACAAATATACAATATCGTGGCGCCAGTTTTCTGTATTCAGTTTCCGACATGCGTTGATTTGCTGAGAACACTACAGTCGTTGGCATCTAAGCGTGTATACCGCACGTCACAACATGTTTTACGTCAACGTCAAAGTTAAATGTTTACCTTGGGAACGTTACCATTCGATACATTCGAACCAATACATTATTGTCACATGAATGTGCCCTTAGCCAATCACGTCTCGCCAATCCCACGGTGTTGATTTCAAAACGGTTAACTTTGGCTTAAATTTAGAACATGTTTTGACGGGCGGTGTACACGCTTTAAAGGTGCCAACGACTGTAGTCTGCATGCAGTTCTTTTCGGACGCTATAGAACTGTTGGACATATTAAATTTACACATTTTTACCCGACCATTTAATCATTATATTCAAATAGAAGTTTCTCTTTTGTTTTATTTTGACAAACCAATTATACTGCTTTGCTTTTACTTCGTTTTGATCTCCGGTTATAAATTTATTAATTGTATTACGTTCAGAGTTTATGCTTTAATTGTCTTGCCGTGGACGCCATGTAGTCTGGAGTTATTTTGGACGCTATAGGACGTGACTTTTTCAGTTTTATATTTTCTTGACCACCGTTATCTATTTTCGAATGAAAATTTGCTGTTTGCTTCATTTCGCGACAGTCTTCCTCTATTTTAACTCCGTTTCACCAGCTATTAATTTTATAACGCTGATTTTCATCATTTTCCCCCTGTAGTGTCGTACTGCGCATCTCAACCGCGCAGTTGAGATGGCGGGAATCTCCTTGGAAACTCGTACTTCTCCTAGTAGTAGAGGACCTGGCTTCGACTTGTATGCACATAATTTAGGAGAGGGTAACTCAACTGATATAGGCTAATATGACCCCAAGGAACAACTTGGGATGTGTGCCAAAATCTCTATCCGGGGCGAACAGGCCGAAAATGACCACGGCCTTTTTCACCGGAAGTGCTACTTCCGACATAGCTGTATCTTCTAAACCGTTTGAGCTACAGATTTTTTTTAGGTGCTCAAAATGTTCAGAATGGCCATGTTTAGGGGGGTCATACAAGAGTGAAAAATCTCTAATTTGATATTTTACGAGAAAATCGCTAAAAACCGTTAGGGCAACTTCCCAAAATACAAATACCTATACTGAAATTGCCATATATTTATCAACTTAAACTTTCCGGACTTAGAGCAGAGTTAGAACATTTGTGTTTTTTACTAGAGTTGAACTGACAATTTTGAATTTGATCAAGGCATTTTTTTAAAAGAAAGAAAGCGAGAATTTAATGAATATAATATAAAGAAATTGTATTTTAACTTAAAATAAAAAATGAAAAACAAAGCTTATTACTTTAGTAGACAGCAGTATCTAGAAAGCTTAAATGTTTCAAAGATCAGCAGGGAAATTTCCCAACAGCTAATACAACTTTTAAAACTACATTACTACTGTTTTCCCATAGCCACACGTGCATGCATCTGGCAGGCCTTCGGGTCTTGAGATCACAATCTCAGGGACTAATAAACTGCCCCTTACAAAACCATAAGACCAGTGGCGGACACTTGACGAAATATTCGGGGGGCGAGTGCCGAAGGCACGAGCCTTCTAGGGGGGTGCGGAGGCATGCCCCCCGGAAAATTTTTAAAATTTGGATCTCTGAAATGGCATTTGCAGCATTCTGAGAACACATTTTGTAAAAAATTTTAGGTTTTCAAAACACTATTTTAATGGTGTAATAACACTTATTTTGTGGGATTAGAATACTTTCGCTTGTTTTTATTAAAACACGCCATTTTGCTGCTGTTGTTATTGTAATAACTAATAAGTAGTGCTTCCACTTCTTGAAATGAAAACTTTCTTGTGCTTCCACTTTTCAAAATGAAAGCTTCAGCTAAAATTATTGGGGGGGCGATCGCCCCCCCCCCCCCCCCCCCCCTAGTGTCCGCCACTGCATAAGACTCGGCATTCATAATCAAAGTGGCGTCTCAAAATGGGGCTTGGACCCACAGCTGCTCTTGGTAATAGCATCTATGGATATGTTTCCTTGAATTAGTTGAGGTGCAAGTGGTACTCTCAAAGTCCATCTTGAGAGCATTGCTATGAAATGCAGCGAGACGAAGGTCGTTAAATTTCTCCAGGTCTGTCGGTGGTTTGAGACATTTGACCAAAAATGTCTCCGCCATCTGTATTGCGCTTTCTGTTAGCTGCGGACAGTCGAAATTCAGGATCAGAGAGGAATTTCCTGGTTTGCAGACAGCTTTCAGGGCTGAAAGTTTAGGTGATATCTTGCTCGTTGAATCGCACCCAATCAGCGCATGGAGTGCTGGAAGACACTTTGTGAGCTCGTCTCCCAGCGCTGTGCAGCTGTCATGGAGTAGTAATATTGATCTTTTCAATCGAAGCCAGAGTTCTTGCAGGCCAAGACCTTTCCAATTGACTGTGATGTGGTATATAAACAGGCACACAAGGACATCTGTGTCACCTGATGACAGCGTCAAGGAGTTGTAGGTCCTGACTGGTGACTTAGAATGTCATGCACATGGAACATCATCGTATCCTGTCATCAGCTTCCTCGTGTGCGCAGCTGATACCATTCATGCCTGTGGTGATATACCAAAGTATAGAGGGTTTGGTGCCTTGGTGATTGGTGGTGAACCACTCAACATAGAATGCCTGGAAAGCAGTTTTGCTGATGGAGGACGACCAAAAGTTCTCTAATACCACTGGAACATTTTGGTTCGGTGATATTACAACATCAAGGACATCCATTTCATTTGACTTTCCTCTTCTTCCCCTCTATACATTCCTGATGCTGTCCTCTCTGTAAGCGTAGTAAACGATGTGAATCTCAACACAGTTGTTGGATCTCATCCCAGCTTTGGTGACCATAGATGTCAAGGCAATAGCAAAGTCTTGGTCATCTTCCATCAGCAAAACTGCTTTCCAGGCATTCTATATTGAGTGGCTCACCACCAATCACCAACTCAGGCACCAAACCTCTATACCTTGATATATCACCACATGCATGAATTGTATCAGCTGTGTGTGCTTCTCCATTCCCTCGGCTCAACTGCACACACGAGGAGGCTGACGACAGGATACGATGATGTTCCATGTGCACTGTGCGATACATTCTAAGTCACCGGTCAGGACAGGTGTCTTTGTGTGCCTGCTGGGAGACAAGCTCACAAAGTGTTTTCCAGCACTCCATGTGCTGACTGGGTGCGATACAATCAGCAAGATATCAACTAAACTTGCAGCCCTGAAAGCTATGCGCAAACCAGGAAATCTCAAGACCCGAAGGCCTGCCAGAATGGGTGTCCCTGCAGGGTAGCTGGGATCAAGTGTTGCAAGGAGTGGTGAGTGTTGCCAAAACCCTATCACTGAATGAACACTGCTCATCATTTCAGAAACATCTTCCTACGCCTCTGATATTGCAACCTGTGCATGGAAGAAGTGACAACAGACAGTAACCTATACTTGGCAACAATTAGAGCTGAAGTTGTGTTATTATTTCAAATTGCAATATATATTACAATTCTATGGGAAAACAGAACTAATGTGGTTCTAAAAGTTGTATTGTTGCCTGTTGGGAAATTTCCCTGCTGATCTTTGAAACATTTAAGCTCTCTAGATACTGCTGCCTACTAAAGTAATCAGCTTTGTTTTTCATTTTTTATTTTAAGTTAACATTCCATTGATAATATTGATTGAAACTACAATCGCTTTATATTCACTAAATGCTCGCTTTCTTTCTTTTAAAAAAATGCCGTGATCAAATTCAAAATTGTCAGTTCAACTCTAGTAAATAACACAAATGTTCTAACTTTGCTCTAAGTCTGGAAAGTTTATGTTAAATAAATATATGGCAATTCCAGTATGTAGGTATTTGTATGGTGAGAAGTTGCCCTAACGGTTTTTAGCGATTTTCTCGTAAAATATCAAATTAGAGATTTTTCACTCTCGTATAACCCACCTAAACATGGCCATTCTGAACATTTTGACCACCTAAAAAAATCTGTAGCTCAAACGGTTTAGAAGATACAGCTATGTCATAAGTAGCACTTCCAGTGAAAAAGGCCGTGGTCATTTTCGGGCTGTTTGCCCCGGATAGAGATTTTGGCACACATCCCAAGTTGTTCCTTGGGGTCATATTAGCCTATAACAGTTGAGTTATCCTCTCCTAAATTATGTGCATACAAGTTGAAACCAGACTATAGCCGTTCAAGACCAGGACGAGCCCCGGTTTTCAAGAAGAAATATATGAAGATGGAGCTGAGGAAATGGAACACCATTAATGAAAATACTGTAAAGAGCTTTTTATTTGAGAAAAAAAATATCACAAACAGTGTTTTGTCTGGGAGCTTCTTGTAATTGAGCCCTAGTCTATATTGAGTTTTAAATATAGACTGAGAGTGTATACTAAGGGAAAACCTGAACAAGCTTCAGATGTCTAGTTGTCTACTCTAGTTATCTACCTAGAGTGGGGGGGGGGGGGGGGGGGGGGCATGACAATGACAATGACAATGACAATGAAAGAATAAGATCCAGGTTCCATACAAAAATTTAAAAAATTGGGAAATTTGCAATGCATGGAAGGAGCAAAGTTAATGTTGGAGAATTACTCCCAAAGGAAGGGTACAGTATCTCATTTTTTGCATTGACTGCTTGCCCTGACAAACTGATGCTTGCAAGGTACAGTAGATATTTGTTCATGTAGGTAGTTTTCAATTTGTCTTCTCATCTGCAACATTGGTTCTGGTTCTCTGGCCTAGTTTCTTAACCTGGCTCTGGCATTGTAAGTACATTGTATTGGTGTATTGGATGAGTATACCTGGTTTTAACAACCATGTGAAGCCAGTGTTGATATAACTCAGTTATCCTTCCCCTCTCTTAGACAGGCCACTTGCTGATCTCTGGGATAGAGGAGACTATCATTGGTGGGTGGGACAAGTACAGCTTTGCCTGCTTAGGTGCCTGCATGTTTAGCATCAGTGCAACATGCAGTCAGCATGTCAGCTATTGACCCCATTCCTACTGAACTGCATTCCACTAAATCACTATGATCATAAAATATGGTTTAAATTACCTGAGTGTCAGTGTGGAGTGACAGTCAATGTATGTAATAATATATACATAACCCATAGGAAACTTTTTGTTAACAATTTTGCTGTTTTTAATTGCAACAACATGCAAATTTGAACCATTCCCTGAAAGCACATGTTCCCTAACTTCCATCAATCAGTGACCTGTAGCCTGCCTGCTGCATTAAATTTGTTGCATTCAATCAGACTGAATGCTAAAATTAACAGTAACAGCCCTAATGCAAATCCTACAAGGTGGTCAGTATTACATGGGTGGTGTCAATTTCCAAAACCTGTTCTATTTTGGAAATTTTAACCAGAATATAACAGTACGGTATTTTAGAGAAATCATTGCCAGTTCTCCAAAAAGCATTCTATACTGTAAACGATAACCAAATCCAATGAGGATATTTCAATGTTTGCAACCGAATGGTTCTCAGTTAACCAAAAACCACCCTGAAAAACTGAATATGATCAAAATCTGTCCTAAAATAATGGCTAAAACAACCTAACTGCCAAACTATAATATCTGACCCCCCTACAATTGAGTTGGTGAAAACAGTAGTCTTCTTATTTTACTCTCAGCTGTCACAATTTTATTTATCAAAAAGAAATTACCCAGCTGGGTAATTAACTAATCTTCTATCTTTGTGACAATACATTCCTCAAAGTTTAGACTCCAGTGAGAGAAGCAAACCCAATACTTTTGCCATAATGAGACTGAGTCACTGATGCAGAAAATTGATTTTGACTTGAATGGCATGCAACTCCACTTAACTTCCTTTGAGAAGGCTAGTATACTGTTTCGAATGGCAACAGAGTAATATATACTGCAGTACTGAATTTCAATACAAAACTGTTTTTTTTAAATCCTCCACGAAATATGTGCAAATTTAACTACACAGTATGCAAGAAGATATCCAACAGTTTCTGATCCAGCTGCTCATTACAAGTGGAACCTTGCTAAACAATTTAATATTTATATAATGTATTGTATATATTAAATTACAAAGCATGTAAGTATAAACGTTTTCAGTTGAAGTTGATATACAGTTGTTATACAAGTACCAGTTGCTATGAACAAACTTTAATGTTTCACAAAAAAATCAGTATTATTAAAGAGAGCTTTGGAATGCGTTGGGAACAAAGGGAACAATGGGGTTTCCAAAAGGCAATAATCATTCTCAGGACTTGGATGAATAATCTAATGTGCATTTTACAATCCACAATGGAGGTGAATTTTCAATTTCAATGTTGTCACATTCTTACTTATAATACCCTTCCAACACGGAAGGCCACGCACGCGACTCTGGTTGACTTTAAATTTTGTTGCTAAATAAAACTGGTGATGTAATAGTAGCGAACGCAATTCCGAGAATATAAAAACGTTCTTATCTTGGCTATTAGGCGGCTAAGAAGTATCAAATTACATAAATTTACAAACGACCACTTTTAATATACACACCATGTTGTCGCACGATTATGGAACTATTGTATGTTGTCACATCTAAGTTATTAAACCTACCATATTCTTGTGAGGTCAGGAAGGGGGAGTTTCGATCTTATAAACAAAGCTCTGGCTCCATCACCTAAAATACACAATATACGGTAATACGGATTACGAAATACGAAATTTCAGCATTTATATGTCTGCATCGATTATGAAATTTCGCTAATGAAAACCTGATATTGTTCCTTCTAATTTCCTTACATGTGATAGTTTTCTACGGTCTCGATATATAGGCTCGTGTACTGACCTGACAGAAAGCCATTCTCCAATTTTTGACAGTATACATGTACGTAAAATAAGGTTTCGTAGCGTATCCTGTCTGCTTCTTCCATCATCAGACAGCAAATTAATATTTACATGTGCTCTCCACTCCTGAAACTACTATATATAAACCATTCACACTCTCATGACACCTACAAAACAGTAAGAAATAAGCTGAGATTTGTGAGAGTTTCTCCATTATGATTTATCACGAAATACAGCAATAGACTTTCAGTATTCTACACCGTTATACTGTAAATTATCTGCTAATTATTACAAACCGCAAGCGAAGTAAAAATTCTCGTACTCACAAGAAACAACGAGTAGCGTAAATGTAATTACATAGACCGCGCTACTTTACCTTCAATATTGTGATGATCAGGCTAATGTTGATCGGTTTACGTTAGTGTTGGGTTGGCAAGGAAGAACCGACAATCATCCACTTAAACAGCTTTTGAAAATATGCATATATATGCAAATATGCATATATATGTATGCATATTCAAGTTCCTCCTCCACATACCGACCGTAAAACCCCCGAACGTAATTCCACGCGGGTTCTACCTCGCGTGGCTAACGCGATAACATGTTGGGGCCCACACCACTGGCCCACATAGCCTCCTCCGCAGGCAACTGGTGTGTCTTCTTAGTTATGTGGGCAACTGATGTATCTTTTTAATTTATTATGTGGGCACTTGCACTTTTTTCCAGTCAAAAAGAGCTTTCGATTTAGAGCTATCAGCTATACGAGATTTGTATACGAGATTGCAACGCTGATTGCCCACATAACTAAGAAGACACACCAGTTGCCTGCGGAGGAGGCTATGGCCCACACTGATTGGGCCCTCTGACACCTCTGATCTCAATATAACTGGATGGGGCATGAGGCCAGATTTAGCGTGCCAGTTGTATGATGACGTGACCACTACCTAAGATGGCCGCCACTAAAGTTCATAAGATTTCGTAGATTGAAAACAGACAAAAAGAGTTATTTTAAAGGTGCCCTCCAGTCCGTTCTGCGCATGTACGTATACGAAACTAATGTTTACATCTCCATTTAGAAAAACATATACTTATACCTTATTCAAGATTGTAAGCTTTTCTTGCTTCCTCTTCATTATTTGTACCCAAAACAAAACATTTTCAGAAGAAATAGAAGAAATCCGAATCGCTTGGTTTTCTGCCATGCCATGTTGTTTCTAACGGTTTACACTGAGCGGAGTACTTCATGTAATTATCTACGAATGTCATGTTTGAGGGTCCTCACGGCACAAACAAAGATTCGGATCATGCGCAGAACGGTCATGTAAGGAAACAAGAAGTACCCAATGAGGTTTAAGACGCTAATTTCTTGTATTTGTTTCTGTTACTGAGCTGTAAAACCTTTAAATTTCGTTGTTTTTCTTCAGTGCTGACAACGAAGAAACTTCACGATAATATAAACTGAAAAACAGACTATAAAATCTACGCAGAATTCAATTCCAAGTCTTATATTGTACCTTGTATAGTAAATCTTAATGCCTTAACAATATCTCGTGTTGTGTACTTGCCATCTTTTGACTGTATACTATTTGTTGTTAAACAGTGAAAACTAAACGAACCGGCATCTGTTGTTTGCTCATATGGTTTGCTTTAAAATACGGCACAGTATTCTGTGCTTTATGGCTTTTCTGACCCCCCGGCACAGAGTACTTAATATTTCTCCCCCGGATAATCTGCCGTGCTGACGTCAAGACAATCGTCAAGATTGCTTATGCCACTTTAGGATTGGGAACAAGTTCTAAGGCCGCAATGCGTCATATGTTCCACTATATAGTTTCCCGGGGGAATACTCCCACTGTCCCACATTCTCCCACATATTGGCTATTTTTGGCCATTTTTAGTCTGGAACCGGGGGGGGGGTATTACAATTTTTTGCACGTGTAGATTCCATCGTTTCAACATGGCTGAATCTACAAACGAAAATATCTCCTTGAATGAGAAAGTTAACATCATCCTTAGCGATCGAGCTGAGGTGAATAATATTGTGGATATCATAGAACAATTAGATAGCGACGATCCGGCTGTAGTCGTGGGAAGCATCGATGCACTGGGCAAGATATTCACGAGCTTTTTGAAATCCGGCGAGTGTTCAACGATTGGGAAAGGAAAAAGCGCCCAAAATATTGGCCAGAAGAGAAAACGAAATGCCAAAGAACCAGAAGAGATCTTTCGTACTTGGTTGACTTGCAACTACGGCGTGACAGTGAAGAAATTACTGAAACTCGTTCATGCTCCTGACCAAGCATTTCAAGAGCTAAGCTTGTCGACTCTTATGGGATTTCTTCGAACAGAGAGCCAGATATTGCGTGGGAACTTTGATGGATATATTTTCCCAAATGATTTCTTCTTTAGAATTGTGACTAGCATGACTAATGGTTCAAGGAACATGGAGAATCTGATCAAATTTTTCAAGCAATACATGTATCTTCAGTGTACAGATATCCGTTATTATGTGCTGAAGAATTTGAGCATAATTGTTTCAAAATTCCTCGAGGCAGACCAGCAAAGCAAAAAGGGCAATGTCCACTTTTCTAGAAATGTTTACCATCTTTTGCGTCGAGTTAATGTACCGCAGTCAGAAGATATGAGTTTGTTTTCAACTCCCGATGGTGATGACAGAGATACAGCACCAGTCGACCACAGTGTGACTAATGTAACTTCGCACAAGAAAGTCTTCACAGGGGCCTGGACATCTTTCCTTAATCTCTCTCTTGATGCTGAGGTTCATCGGCAAGTTTTGGTAATACTTCGTGAAAAAGTGATGCCGCATCTTCTTGATCCCAAAGTCTTGATGGACTTTTTGGTGGATTCTTTCGATATTGGTGGTGTAACCAGCATCCTTTCACTTAATAGTTTGTTTGTTCTTGTACATCAATACAACCTAGATTACCCAGATTTCTACAAGAAGTTATACAGCTTGTTTGATGTAGAAGTCTTCCATCTAAAGTACCGGGGGAGGTTTTTTTATCTTGCTGATCTATTTCTCACATCTACCCATATTCCAGCCTACCTCGTTGCTGCTTTTATAAAGCGTCTTTCAAGACTTGCATTAAGAGCTCCTCCTTCTGGCGTGGCACTTGTTGTCACATTTGTTGGCAACTTAATCAGACGGCATCCAAACTGCAAGGTTCTTATACACAGAAAAAAGGTAAAAGTATAAAATCCTGTTTTATGAAAGTGTCAGAGTTTAAGGTGGCTCCATACAGTTTCTTGAAAGTGGAAACACACATTCTAGATCCAAAATCTTGTACATCAGCAATTGTAATGTAAAAGTGCATAACTGTGGTTGCTATGGCAACAATGACATTTCAAAATGGCTGCTAATTTGCATTTAAACTAGTTTAATTCAAAAACAACATCAGTGACCCCCAATTTTTATTTTATTACAGAGGATTTCACATAACTTTTGCCAATTGTGTTCCAAAGTTTGTTCGTTATTTCTGAAGTTGGCAATGAACTTTGCAAATTCATTAAGTAGTTGCCAATCAAGTTGCGAACTTCAAACAACGAACTTCACAATCTCGCAAGTTTGCAACTTCGTTTTGAAGTTTGCAACTTGATTGGCTACTACGTAATGAATTTGTGAAGTTCATCGCCAACTTTGGAAATACTACCATTTGCGATCAACCGTTAGGTGTGAGAGTTAAAACGCGTTTGTTTACGTTTCAAACGTGCACGTTTAACTGGAAAATTTTACGTTTCAACAATACCCCAATCAATCAACCTGTCAAAAAATGGCGTGTGATTCATCAAGCTATTGTTAAAACGTCAAGATTTTCCAGTTAAACTTGCACGTTTGAAACGTAAACAAACGCATTTTAACTCTCACGCCTAACGGTTGATCGCAAATGGTAGTAATGAACAAACTTCAGAACACAATCAGCAAAAGTTATGTGAAATCCTCTGTAAAAGTTTTCTTCTAGTATGAGTAATTGTTAGGCCAATTATTTACTACTCAATCGAAATATAGTAAGGTTAGATATACTGCCAAAACAGAGAACATAGGCGTCTAATGTTTTGAGTGAAGGCCCTTCGTCAGAGAGAAATGTAAAGAGTGTAAACAAACAATGAGCTTATATACGAAAGGTAATCATGTGACCAAAAATAAGCCAATCAGATAAAAATAACAACAAATTGGTAATGAGATGTGAAAAATTAGCCAATCAAAGCAAAATAACAATAACAAATTGATAATGAGATGCGAAAGACATTTGCTATTCATGTGCTCCATTGAGTTATGGATAAAGTTGGGAAAGCACTCACAAATCTAGAGTTGTTCTCGGCTATATCACCTCGACCAACTCTTACACTTTTTTCTTGCTCTCCGAACTTCCCGCGTGCATCCATAACTCGATGGAGCATGCCAAACCTTGAACCATTTCTTAAATATACTGTATACTGTAGAGGACCGTTGTCTTCTACATGACCTCCCATTTATTAGCAAAATTGTGTGCTGTCTGCCTTTGTTTATTGATTTTATTCTGTTTTAACATAGGATACTAATGTGACTGACAAAGACTCCAAAGAGACAAGCAACACACCGACTGATCCTTTTATTGAAGATGAGACCGATCCAGGTCAGTGTCGAGCACTGCAGAGCTCATTATGGGAACTGGAAACCTTGCGACACCACTACTACCCAGGAATTAAAAGTTTAATAGAATTCCTCGAGAAGCCAATAAGCAAGATTGAAACTGATGTCTCCGAGTATTTTGATTCATCGTATGAATCTTTGTTCGAAGATGAATGTGTCGAATTAACAAAGAATAATGCTTTTGTTGAATTCCATATGCCTAAAGGACTGTTTTCAGACACTATGAATGAACTGTGGCATGTGGAAAACTGAAAGTTTTCTTTGTGGTTTATCGTGTTCCATGTTCATCTCATTCTGTGTACAATTGCATACAAATATACTTGTGTACAAACGTACTTGAAATTCACAAAATAGTGTGTCACGATTGTTGATTGTGCAAGACAGTTAGACAAAGCCGGCGACTGAAGCTAAGGTCTCCCCCCTTTTTTGGTATGTGGGCCAGGCATACAGCAGAATAAAGTAAACCTACTGAAACCGCCTTAGATTGGCTTCCTGTTTTCATAGTTTAGTGGCAACCGCTTGACTGGTTGTGAAATGTTCTTGCCTTTTAAGGTGAGGTAATACGGGCAACATTTTCCTTCACTTGCAACGCAACAAAAAATGTTGCCCGTATTACCTCACCTTTAGTATTCTAACAATGAACGTAGAATAGTTTTCCACTTGTGGAACCTTATACCCTTCCGCGACTCTCTTGAACATTTTTCAAGCAACTTGCCTTGCAACGCCAACCGCATTGACGTGCGTAATTATTGCGTGACAAATTCCACGTACCTATATACTACTCTGTGCTAACGGTTTTTTGTCACGCACAATCTTGAACATTGCGCAGTGTACAAATCAATGGTTCGTGCAACTATACTTTAATATATTGTCTCGCAACGACACGTCTCTAATATTGCGAAACAAATTACATGCAATATTGCACCGTGTAACTGACCAACAGGGTCTGAAACTGTTTGTAAGGAATCGTAGTTTATGCTAACTTAGTCTTTAGTATAATCTCGGAGCTGAATGATATAGCAAATTACAAGGATATTCGTGTTGCACGAAAACCGCTTGTTTTGAAATGTTTGGACTGCAAATACATGTGCCAAGCGGTTTTTGAAGGGATTTAACACCCCTAGTGAGTGCCGTTCCGGCCGATATAGCAGGAACCTTGAGATCTAGACTATGAGGTTAACTTCGACGACGACGTATTTTACACAAAAGAATTATAATTCTTTAAAAACAAAGAGAATAGATAATTTTTAGTCCTTAGAGTAATCTCAACACCGTCCTCGTTCTTTATGCAACGCCACTTAAAGGATTTTCACGCCTTTCAGAACGACGTCAACTCGCCAAAAGACGAGAATTGGTGCTTAACTAGATTAGAGACTTTAAATTGTTTGCAAAACAAAGAGAACGAATAATTTTTAAACCCAAGAGTAGTCCCAACACCGTCCTCGCGTTCTTTATTTTTATACAACGCCACTTATTTTTAGGGGGTGTTTACATGAGGCCGGCCCGAACTCAGGCCGGACTGATTTCGGGTCGGTTGTAGTGTAATTACTATAGATCGTTTTCATGAGTCCGGCCTGAGATTCAGTTCACGCCGGTCGCCTGCTAGACCGAACTGAAGCACTTTCACCTCTCAAACTCAAATCCACATAAAATAATGATTCTCCTGCAGTCATGAGCTGTAAGGCAATTGACACAAATCTTGAAGTAACAGCGAAACCAAGCCCATATAATTTCAAGGCTCGCCTCCTGTAAACAACCCGTGATAGAGCAAAATATATTAGACCAAAAGATGAGAACTGTTGCTTGAGATTGACTTCAATACGGACACTATATTTTAGCAATACTGGGGCGTTTTGGAAGTCATTAAACTAATTAAGCGTGACATGTAAGATTTGTCTTGCTTTTTAACTGCCGTCGTCGTTCTAGCATCTTAAAGTTCAATCCTATCTTTAACGCAGACACTACAATTATTTTAGCAGCACCGAAGCGGTTTGGACTGCTTTATCGTGCTTTGATACCGTGTTCAAACAATTGGACTTGGTTTTAAAATAGTACTTCAAATGATAAAATATAACAGTCAGTTATAACCGCATGACGTTTTTAAATTGTAAAAAGATCCGTCTAGGGTTGAAACTCGCCCAGGACAGTATCAGCTGCGTGCAGATCAATTTCTCTCTGACGAAGAGTTCGCTCGAAACGTTTCTCTCTGACGAAGGGCCTTCGCTCGAAACGTTAGAAATCTTCATTCAATAATTTCGACGACTAGTATACCGTCCACCTTGCTGGTTCCGGTGTGGCTATACTACTCCAACGTGGCGAAATATTAGTCAGTGTGATGATCAGATTTGTAATTTTATATTATGTTTTATGCTGCCACTGCCAGCAATTCTGATATGAATTTTATCAGTCAGTATATTAATGCAAGTATGCGAGGTCGCCCCATTGACGAAATGACCGTCTGTGAACGAGGTTGAATTGACCGTGCCAAAAATACCGCGAATTATCGGAAGCTCTATAGCTGTTGTATCTTGACCCGAAAGGAAAGTACTTAATCCCATCTACGGTTTGTCAAAAGGCTGGATTTCCACTTGGCGAAGCGACATTTTCTTTTGTCTCGTAAGCTCTCAGGCATGCAGGTGAAACCAATCTGCCAAGACAAAAGCAAAAAGTCGCTTCGCTCGATAAATATCACCTAGTGGAAAACAGCCTTAAGGGTTTATAGGATTATGGTTAGGGTTGGGATTAGGATATTATGGTTTAGGGTTAGGATTAGTGTTTTGGTCAGGATTAAGAGAAACCTCTTAGTCATCTGGATATGCATGTGGAGGAAGCTCTGCCTTAACAATGTCTCAGTGCCTGCTGGAACTTTTCCGCTTCAGCCAATCTCGAGTTCAGGCTCTCGAGGAACGAAATTATTGTCAGCAAACCCCGTCATTCTGTTCATACAGCACTTAAACTCCACTTAGACACAGCCGGCATAGGCGACAGGTCCACAGGTGCCACCGTCACCTACTGTAGTCAGCAAAAAATTACCTTTTCCCCAATTATTAGATGAACCAATTACGTACAAGAAATATCGTATGATTTAGGAGAAACACGAAGGGTTTTTTTGTCAGTTATAGAGGAATAATATCTATATATCTATAGTATTTTCGTAATGAGGTCTCTCAAGATAATAGACAAATTATAAAGAATAGTAAATATGTCTCATACGTAGCACAATCGCCGCATTTAATTCAGACAAACTTCGTTCAATTGATTTATGTTATACTAAGGAATAAGGACGTTGAATATAAAAGTGTGGATCAAATCTATCAGCCTGCTTAGCAAACGTTCCGTTTTGGGGAAGAGTGCGCGTTTGGGAGAGCGTGCGCGAGGTGAAAAAAAAATTCGCCTCGCTCATTTTTTCTTCCCTCCAAACCAGGGGCGACGTGGAGTGGTATTAATGGTATTAGTCTAATACCATTTTTTCCCAAAAAAGTAGAGAAAACGATTTGCTTCAGATATATATTAGTAGGTTATTCAGTTTATTGTGCTAATG
The DNA here is from genome assembly GCA_035771165.1 of Paragorgia papillata. Classification (NCBI taxonomy): domain Eukaryota; kingdom Metazoa; phylum Cnidaria; class Anthozoa; order Scleralcyonacea; family Coralliidae; genus Paragorgia; species Paragorgia papillata. The sequence goes on along the minus strand of JAWNZC010000445.1, from coordinate 252,347 downwards.
CGTAGCAGCTTACAAACAGAATTGCTTGCATGCTATCCATTTGGTTTATTTTATATTAAAAACTCATCAGACCATATTCTTCTATTTATATATTGCAAATGGATTTCTGTTTCCCGGTTTTAAAACGAACTGCCAAAGCGCGACTATAAATAAAAGTAAGATTGTCTTCGGAGCTGGAAAACAACAACTAGCTAAATGTCAGTAGCGTCTAAACCTTATACCGGAGTAGAATTTGTTAACAATAGCCGATGAGAACGATAGCGCTAAGTTCCTTGGACGAATACGATCTTCTTTTTTCTGATTAGCGCAGCGGCATGCAGGCGTTTCCTCAGTTCGTCTCCCTGCACTGCAGGCTTAGGGCTACTACTTTCGAAACTCTACGGTATATGGTATAATACTATAATTAAGAAGTAAATGTTCTTAATTTCCGTTCTGATTGATTTTGTCAGTGACAAAAAGGTGCGATCCTTAATTATGATCACTTTATTGCGTTTCGGAAGTATCGTTTACCCCAATAACGTCAACACTCACTCGTGGACAATGACTCACTCGAACCACAGATAACTCATAACTGTGTAAAAGTACAAATTCGAAGATCGCAAAGTCATTCAGTGAACATAGCGCTCTGGTTTGAACTACTCAAGAAGATATCAATAGAACTTTCTAACATCGATTATGAACGGTGTTGTTTTCGTTATCTTCGGCTATGCATGGTGTGTAGCGCAAATCTCTAGCGCCACAAAACAGTACGAGGTATAGCTTTATGTTATGTATTTGCGCATCTTATACGCGCGTATATGATGCTTTTGCGCGTAGTGTATATACAGTTTGCTTTTAAACTTTTTTTTCCAATTTTGTTTCTCAAATTCTGTGTTAACTTTCGCTGATATTATTTTATTTTTTTATTTGACCCGCAGACTAACGTTAACGAAGGGATTGGGTACGCAGTGGTGAATTTGAAAGAAGGTACGTGCATGTACTTATAAATAGCGTAGAAGAGAAATACGCAGTAGTTAAAGTCTTTACGAGAAAGACTGAAAGAGAATCAGTTGACTGCTCGTTGAGCCATTCTAAACTAGTTTCCTCATCTCACTGTGTGGTTAATCGCTTCAAAGCGTATAGTGTTTGCGTGGCAGCGGACAAATTACTAATTGCACGCGCTTTCGTTGAATGTTATATAAATTATACAATCATATGACTAAAAGTCTTCAAATCAATGCCTATAAAAAGGTTTTACTTAAAGATAAAGCGAATAAGTTCCCTATAAGAAAACTGCGGGAGACATTGAAAGACACTGCGTGGAAATTACCCCGTAATTGTCAGATAGCCCTTTTAATGAATTAGTGACTAAACTAGAACACAACGTTTAGTTTTGTATAAGTATGCGGTTTGTATATCGTTTTGTAATTAGAAGGTCGATATTGTGATCATCAGTAAGATCGTTTTTCTGATTAGTCGGGTTATAAAAAAAGCAAAGACGCATTGTTTTCAAGCAAAACGGATCGTTCATGCGCTGTGATTTATTGCATGCATTCTGGAATCAATCCAATCTAATCAATCTCGTTGCCCCGCGCGGCCGGGCATATTTGGCTCTGGGAACGAGATTGGGAATAGACTGACTATTGACTGTGCAGTAACCGTGTTCTTTTGGGAGGAATAACTGTTATATTGTGTGTGTGTGTGTGGGGGGGGGGGGGGGGGGGGTTATGCCGACTGTAATCTTGATTTCAAAAACTTATTAATAATTCATGAGGAAAACACAAAATAAATCTCTCACATTTCTGTGGTTTTATAGACCTTTTTATTGGCCGACGATTTAAAATCCTTTTACAGCTCAATAGAGGTTCTCGTACCCAGCCCCCCTGTCAATCTCGCACCCATTCCCGTACCCCCACCCCCCCGGATGCCAGATACGGTTTTCCCCATTATTAAACTAATATAGACAATAAACGATATTCGTAATACAAATGTGTTTAACAATAACATGAGTAACAAAAATTATATTTAAAATATCATGCAAATCCCGATTGTTTGATGTCTATGCGAAGAACAATTTAAATTAAGTTTATTACTGAACGACGTCGAGTACTTATTGTTTTTCTACAAAAAAATGATCGTTGATGCGCGACTGTTTGCGCCCTTGAATCTTCATTTCTTGCAATAGGTTAATTGACTTTAGAAATTGCTAAAAAAAGTTTCTCTTGTCAGCATTTCCGCAAACTTCAAAGCTTCGGCGGCAGACCGGATGCTTGGTTGCTTTTCTTGATCGGATATAAACCCATCATCACAAGCTTGTTTTGCTATTAAATGATGTGTGACAATTATCACCAAGAATCTCTTCCCTCGCAGTCTCGGAGTCCAAGTCTCCAATAAACAACATTAACTCGAACCAAACGCAGTTTAGAAAAATATGAAAAAAACGTCGACATTGAAAACAGGAAGGGCGCTAATCTAATATGGTTAACATGGGATTCAATCCGGGACTTTGGGAACTGTCCGCTTAATACAGGGTGTCCGCTTAATGGAGGGCAACGGCGGCGGAACCACGGGGGCTAGGGGGCTATAGCCCCCCTAGAGGACGCATCTCCCCCTAGCCAGTAGCCAGCACACACCCACATACACAGTACGCTGATACACAGAATAGATACTTCTGAGTTCTAACTTCTATGACCTGTCAACTACTCCAAAACTGAACTTACCTGTTGTAAACACTGATATATAAACACAAGAAAAATTTTAGATTCTGTTCAAAAGTGCTCTTAAAATGCAGGAAAGGCCATTTTAGAACCCCAAAATTTGTTTTTGGGGTTTTGCCCCCAGCCCCCCTACTTTCAAAGATGATCCGCCGCCACTGATGGAGGGCCGCTTAATACAGGTTTGACTGTATGTGCATATAAATTAGCCCCTCTGACCTCGTTTTAGAGTAAAGATTCTTTTGAATTTCGCACATGAAAACGAGTTCAGAGGGGCTAATTTATATGCACATAAAAGAATATTACTTCCACGGCCATTTATGGAATGGTCGATATGGTCTATATCTGATAAAAAATCCTCCTGATTTACATAAACGTTAGGCTTTAGCTTTGATTCACGGCGAAAACAACGTTGTTTACGTTTTCAAAATTACTATACGCCAATGAACTTACCAAATGGTTATCGCCTCGTGTTTTAATTCTGATAAAACACTGCTGCTTATGTTGTATCTTCTACTTATCAAATTCATTAATAATTCATAAGGAAAATTCAAACGAAATGAATGTTTAATTTAAGGTGTTTGTAAATACTGTTAAAACATTAATTAATAAAACAACAATGTTTTATCAAAGTTATTAGACACTAGCGGCTCAAATTCAATTTTTCTGAGTTAAAATGATCTTATCTAACGTTTCTTATAACTCTTAAACAAAGTATTCATCATGTACTTAGAATTTGATAACTCATACACATGACCAAATATATTTCTTTGATTGGCTAATTCGCTCATGAATTATTAATGATTTGAGAAAGCATATATCATATCACAGTCACATCTGTAAAAAATTGAAACATATCGCAGCAACAATGTAAAGTCGCTTGTTTATAAACTGCTGTCATTTCTAATTTCAATAACTATTAATTTCAAGGCGTTTCTGACTCTCAAATATATTCAAGAAATAGAAGAGATAACTCAAAAGATGAAGCAAGTTACATATTTTTTGATAATAGAAGTGATCGAATGGTCGAGGTTAGAAAATACGTAAAAAATAAGTAGTCGTAAATGTAAAATATGGCTTAACAAATGGACCGTCAACATAGAATAACGAACAAACAAACAAATTAAACGAACGAACGAACGAACGGACCGACGGACGGATGGATGGATGGATGGACGGACGGACGGACGGACGGATGGATGGATGGATGGATGAATGAATGAAAAAAAAGGATGAAAAAAAGTAGGAAGAAAAAAAGAAGGAAAGAAAGACAGACGAAAAGAAGGAAGGAAAGACAGAAGGAAGGAAGGAATGAAGGAAGGAAGGAAGGAAGGGGGGAAGGGAGGGAGGAAGGAAGGAAGGAAGGAAGGAAGGAAGGAAGGAAGGAAGGAAGGAAGGAAGGAAGGAAGGAAGGAAGGAAGGAAGGAAGGAAGGAAGGTAAAATGAAAGAAGGATGGATGGAAGGAAGGAAGAAAGGAAGGAAGGAAAGAGTATTTTTGTATTTTCGAATTTTTTTGTAACAAATGCAAAGCAAGCCTATAATCAATACACCAGCTCAACGAAAAGCTTTTTAATTTCTTCATATATAGTTATGGTGGATGGACAAGTTGAACGGCAAGAAATACAAGTTTATGGTACTTTCGCCTGGAGAAACTATCGACATAAACTCCTATAATACTCATCAGTGGTCAGTTATAGAGAAATATACTAGAAAAAGTTTATTGATTAACAAAGAGAAAGTATTCTCACCGCAACCAAATGAACCCTCCATGAGAACTATTCTTATTATAGGGCGTTCTGGTATGTATGTTCAAAGTGCCGAAATATTTTGTTTCACGCTTATTTCATTATTTACTCAATAGCATAGACAACGTTGTGTACAAAATTAAATTTAACTACACTCGCAATACGTATTTTATCAGATCTAAAACACTTGGCTTTCGCCTCGTGTTTTAGATCTGATAAAACACTGCTGCTCATGTTTCTCAAAAAAAGAATTAAGGTTTATATTAAACTATATACATACTTTCCTTTTTTTAGAAAATTTACGCATAAAACTACATCTAAAATGTAGTAAAACTGTATTACTAGTATTCTACAGATACGCTGAAGCTATACCAATGTGGCAAAGTTTACCCATATGAAATACTCGGTGGACGTTTTAAAAATATCTTCAGTTGGTTTTATTTAAAATAAATAGAAAACCTTGTTATCTTGTACCCCTGGTTCTATATCGAGTTATTGGTGTACTTTGGAAGTTAGGAAAGGACAGTCAAATAACTCTGCTATCGCCTCGTCTTTTTATTTCTTAAATAAATTAATATTAGGTCTATGTAATGTAATACCATGATCGCCTCGGATTCTTTTGTTCTCCAAGGGAATGTAAACCTCGTATTTCACTGGCCCTCATCGCTCATGCAAGAGGGAAATTTATCCTTTATCTTCTAATTTTCCCGTGCATGTTGATGAGGGAAACTTAGAAGACAAAGAAATCCTTTGTCTTCTTCTAAATTTCCCGCTTACATATATTTTCCCTCATCAACATGCACGGGAAAATTAGATGCAACTTCTCTGATCAACCGTGTAAATTTCCAGTATTTCCTATTGGTAAGATTCTCAAAGTTTTCCTCGGCGATCATAATATTACAAACTAACAACATGACTTTTCGGGAAATTAGCGATTAAATTTCCCCTTTGCCTCGGGAAGATTTGTAAAAGTCCGAGGGCCGCACAAACCTTCCCTCGGCGGCGAAATTTAATCGCTAATTTCCCTCAAGTCATCATTACTTATAATAATCAATTGATAGTGTTGACCTCAGTTGTTCGATTTCTAGAACAAACTGATACAAAAATTCCCGAAAAGTTTATCGAAGCTATGGTTGTGGTTGATAAATCTGTTATCGAATTGCTTGGAAGAAAGGAGAATGTTACAAGATATATTTTAACGTTATTGAGAATGGTAAGTGAAGCTAATGGTTTTGGCGGGTATTTGTTTAGAAATAAACAAATGTAATCAAACAATTCAACTCGTATTAAGTTATTTTATTATTTCATTCCATTCAATTCAATTTAAGTTAATTTGATTTATCTGTATTATACATTTTTATTAAAAATATTATTTGCTGAGCGAGATTCAATTCAATTCAGTCCAGTTCTGTCCAATTCAATCCAATGCAATTCCAATTTAATGCAACTTCTGAATTCCATTCTATTCCAATTCAATTCTGAATGTCCTTCATTCCTAAACGAGTTATAGTTTTAGCAAACAGAAGAAGAGCATATAACATTTGTAACTGATGCATGTTTGTCATTTTTGTGGCTATTCTTTCAGTCAACAAAAGTATTTCAACACCAGTCACTGACCAAACTTGGAGTAAAACTGACGCATGTTCTTTCCAAATTAGTTTTACTGGACGAAGATGTGGTAAGTAAGCGGTAAATGCTATTACTAAATAAAACGTCAAAATTTCATTTAGACTTTTACAAGTCAAGAATAACACAATCTGTATAAAGATGGGGTTTGTTGATACCGAAAAAAAATTATAGCAGTGAATTTAGATATTTTCTCGTTTGTTTACCATTTGCTGCGGAGTGTTTCCATTTGGAAACTTATTAATTTTACTCTAAAAGCCTATCTAGTGAAAACGCAAAGCCTCTCTATAAAAGTATAAATGCAAAGCCTGCATGCATGTACATGCGGGAGGTATGTGTTTTTACGTATATGGGAGGCCAAAATGAGACCAAAATTTCATGAGCAATTTTTGTGATGATATTATTGTGGCATAGATCATCTCTGTTACTTAGAATTGTATTTTTAAATGTGCTGTTACATGATTAGACAACGAACCCGAGTTGTATATGAGCTGATAGTCGACGAGGCCCACCCGAGTTGACTACCGTACTTCATATAGAGAACGTCAAAGTTTATTTTTATTTGCACAATATTAAATCTACATTACAATTACAATTAACATTAAAGAAATTAACAATATATATTTACAACATTTACCGGCAATAACATTAAAGAAATCGTGCGCAGTAGACAAAGTAGCACCAGGCTTTCGAGTTATCTACTGGAATTGCGAATCGAATTGCGAATCGTTTTTCACTATAAACCAATTAGTCGGACAAACTATTATTCTAAAGAAACAAATTAACTCAAACTTCAGTTTTCTGCTATTATTTTGAATTTAAAACTTGACTCTTTTGCTACTAGTGGTCTATCACAGAATGCAGCATTTGTCAATAGTCCCGATGCACTAGTTGGTGTTATACTAACGGACATCTCCTACGAAAATGTGCTAGAATATACTATGGAATATTCAATAAGAAATTGGGACAGATTCTATAGAATATTCTATAGGATTCTATAGAATTTTAGAAATGCCTCAAAATATTCTATAGAATATTCTATAGGATTTAGAAATCCTATAGAATATATATTCCATAGTCCCAAATTCCAATAGAATATTCTATAGGATTCCATTTTCGTGTGGGATTATACTGCGATACCGGTTCTTTCATCGTGGTAGCTAGGTGAGGGTACAGCTTAAGTACAGCGATTGATGTACGGCGGTATTTTCTAATCAGTTTTTAATTTTTGACGTCATATCGCTATTTTTGACTTGATTTTGACGTTTGCTTTGTTTTAGAATGAAATAAGATTTAACTCCGACGACGGTGAGGCGACCTTTCTGTCTATATGTAGTTACATGAATAAAATTGAAAGCAGTGGCTCCGTCATTTTTGATCAAAAAATATTTCTAACAAAGTAAGTAATCTGTGGTTAAATGTCATTAGTGACGCGATCCGATTTTCTGATCTAAAATAACATGCTAAAAATTTACATTTAAAATGTGTTATATGATGTTTTGAGTTAAAATCATTTAACTAAACTAAAACTTACTTTGTTTTTAGGAGAATATTTGGAAAAGTGGGTAAATAATTATTTTTTTATTTAAATATCTATCAATACAATGCAGGAAGCATTTATAAATATGAACTTTGTTACGCCCTCAATTTCTTTCTTTCTTTCTTTCTTTCTTTCTTTCTTTCTTTCTTTCTTTCTTTCTTTCTTTCTTTCTTTCTTTCTTTCTTTCTTTCTTTCTTTCTTTCTTTCTTTCTTTCTTTCTTTCTTTCTTTCTTTCTTTCTTTCTTTCTTTCTTTCTTTCTTTCTGAGATTGGGCAACCACTCCCTATGCCACCGACATTAATATTAAATAATTATTAGTATTCGTATATTTCCTTCCTGTGTTCTTTCCTTCCTTCCTTCCTTCCTTCCTTCCTTCCTTCCTTCCTTCCTTCCTTCCTTCCTTCCTTCCTTCCTTCCTTCCTTCCTTCCTTCCTTCCTTCCTTCCTTCCTTCCTTCCTAACTTCCTTCCTTCCTTCTGTCCTTTCTTTTTTCCTTCTCTCCTTCCTTCCTTCCTTCTTTCCTTCCTTCCTTCCTTCCTTCCTTCCTTCCTTCCTTCCTTCCTTCCTTCCTTCCTTCCTTCCTTCCCTCCTTCCTTCTGTCTTTCCTTCCTTCTTTTCTTTTTTCTTCCTTCTTTTTTTCATTCTTCCTTCCTTTATATAAGTAGAATATTAATAATAACTGAATTATATCTCTTGTCACCAACCAGGCTATTCCTACGGCAAAGGAATGTGCCGTAGAGGTAGTAATTGTGCTTTGATTTTTAACGACGGTTTTTCCTCAGCGCTCAATATAGCACACGAAACAGGACACGCGTAAGTATTAGAAAAGTATACACTTTTAGCTTGTCAGTTCTTAGTCATTTCTATAAGTTTTAGTGACAAACCAACGGCTAATACATACAAAAAATGATAAGCCGTGCATGCAAATGGCCAAACCCAATTTATGGTATTTAAACTGTAAAAATATTCAGTATAACTATATATGTAAATGCTGTGTGTTGTGTTGTCGTTGTGTTAGAGTATTGTATTGTATTGTATTGTATTGTATTGTGTTGTGTTGTGTTGTGTTGTGTTGTGTTGAGTTGAGTTGAGTTGAGTTGTGCTGTGCTGTGCTGTGCTGTGCTGTGCTGTGTTGTGTTGTGTTGTGTTGTGTTGCGTTGCGTTGCGTTGCGTTGCGGTGCGTTGCGTTGTGTTGTGTTCTGCTTACTACATAGAGTAATTATTAACACATGCGTTTGCATGTACTATCATCTAGACTTGGTATGAACGACCGACGTTTTCCTCAAGGAAGTCCCTTTGTTATGTCAGGTATAATATTCGCACGTTTCAATAACTATGACTGGTGTAGATCAAGTCAGATTTCTCTGCTGAGAAACATCAGGTAAGATTGAAGAAACTGGTGCCCATAAGTAAATGGATTAATTTAAATATTCCTTTTAAGCTATTCATTGTTATCGATATCCTTTAAACTATTTTTTTTTTATTTCATAACTGTCATAAGAATGAAGCATTGTTTGGATAACAAACCTTCAATGTACAACAAAGATTTCCCATTTGTGCACAAGTACCCTGGGGTTCACTACAGCATCCTTAAGCAGTGCCATCTTAAATATAATATGAACTATAGCACCTGGCCCTACCAGGTAAGTATGCCGCGTAACATGCAAAGTGTGTGTATGTGTGTTCCAAAGTCGAGGTTATTAACTATTTCCTGTCCGAATTAGTCTTTAGTATTTTATTCTGGCTAATGCCAGACGATTTTATTCACCTCTGAGGAAGCCATCGGACAGGAATGAGTTAATATTATATGCATGGCTATTTTAAATAACATACTTCACATACGTATAATGTACGACTGTCATGACATAAGGCCTGTTTACACGGCCAAAATTTAAGCGGGATCTGAGCCACATCTGACTTTAAGCGGGCTTAAAATGCCCGTGTAAACAGATCGGCGTAAATTAATCGCGATTAGTTTGCACCACCTCAAGGAGGTGGATTGAGGTGGATTAAACTGAGCACGATCAGTTAATCGTGCTTAACTTGGCCGTGTAAACGCAACGGGTTGAAAAAGGCTTGCTATTAATACGTTGTTATTAATACGATAAAATGCATTTTTTTGCCGTAAAACTTGCTTTCAGATTGCTCATCGTCTGACTCATACATGATTTAGTGCTTATAGGTTACTGAATACAATACATTTTTCGGATTTTTAAAGTTTCCTTGTACTTCTTTCATTGTTTTTTTGTAAACAATATGGCCGACAAATCCGTACTGATCCGAACCGGTTTATCACCGGAACTTAATAAACCAGTTCGTAATCTTGAGTGCGCATCAAAATGACGCATTCTGCGTCGGAATAAACATAACATCAAACTAAGGTCGCAGGATTCATTTGCATTTCCGATTTCTTTATACTTAATTCCTCAGATGGAAATGTTATGCAATCTGATTGGCCCCTCGATCTCGCGATATCCCGAAATCACTTTCGGGATAAGACAAAATAGCCGCTAGTCAGTTTGCTGTTATAAGTTCATGTTATATACGCACGAATTCTTGGGTTAGGATATAGGGTCAGATTTGCATGAAGTAAATGGGTTATATAGAATATCAACTTACAACCAGTTTTGCTTTGTTCGCTGAAGCAGGACATTTTCTTGATAAACAAGACGTAATAGTACCGAGAGTTGATGTAATAGTATATACCGAGAATTTGTGGTAATACTGCGTTTTTTGTTAAGCTTTCGACCTGTTGACTCAGGCCTTCGTCAGAGCAAATTTATTCTGCGCGTGTACGTCACAACGTGATAAATTCACATATTAAACAAAACAAACTGATATATCTCAAAAGGGAAGCAAGGAAACCAAAAACTGAAAAAGATGTTACCTTGTCATTTTAAATGTTTTTTGTTGTTTTTTCAAATTTGACGAACTTAATTTTCATGTCCGTTGTAGGTTCTTTGACAAAAACATGTAGCGTTCAGCGTCAAATAACGCCCCCCCTCCTCACACACAGCCAATGAAATACAGAAGTATCTAGGATTCCACTTGCTCAGGTTTGACAACAAAATAACGTTTGTTATTTTCCTACTTTAGACAGATCAGTGCAAATGGCTTACGTGTCGAATGCCTCCGCCGTGGACAACACAAGCTAATCGGGACGACTCGCACCTATTAGATGGGACTAAATGTGGAACCAATAAGGTAAAAATTAAATTGTTTTATAAAATAGTCAGCAAAACAATTTAACAAGGGCAAACTGATTATATATCTTTCTTGAGACGTGTAACCATAGTCAATTGAGAGATGGTCTCGAAACTCGGCAACCTCGTACCCAGGGCATTTTGCCTCCACGTTGGGAGGTCCTGGCCTAGTTTCAAAACTCGATCAATTTAGGTAGAGCATAATTTATTCATGAAAATCTGGATTGCAATAGATTTACTCTTCAAAACTTACCCGATAAATAGAAATGATAGCTTTGGTCAGAGTTAAGAACAAAGAAGCAATTATCCATTACCAATGTTTAGGTTCAATCCCTCAACCATGTTATTGAAATATTAATAAGCGAAAAATAAAAGGTTTGTGCACTGCAGCGAAGTTTGCCGAGTTTCCAAGCCATATGTTAGTTGACTCTGTTGCAACTTATGTACTGCGCGGTGTCTTGGTGTGTCGGTGGTACTGGTGGTGGTAACGCCGATGCGACGTTATATGCATGGAGTTGATGAGTGCATGGACGGTATGAAGAACTTGTTCAGTTGAATGTATACGTGAATGTTGCGATAGCTGCTGGGAGTGTTGCCAAAATGCTACATTCAGAACGAGGAAATAAGGAGAAGAGGAAATCAGGAAATCAGGAAAATAGAATAAAAGTGATTCTTAGGTGTCAGTCACACTACCTTTTGCTTGAAATTTCATTTTCGATTTGCAAATGGTGGTCAGACAAAATTAAAAATAGATTAGATTAATTTGTACAACCTAGCAGAACGTAATCGTTCGTCACTTATCAGCACGAACGTAAACGACTTTAGAGTACAGCAATATCATGTAAATATTTTGAGCGACCTTAGCATTCGCCCTTGACCAACATCTGGACAGAAGTGACGTAACGTGAGTGAAAAATCAGGAGTAGAAAGAATGAAGAAAAAAGGAGAAGAAAGAACGAAAAATCAGGAGAATGAATAGCAGAGGAGGAAGGGGGGGGGGTGCGTTTACACTGGTATGGCCTGAAACGCGGTCACCTAACGAAGACATCGAACCACCCTCTAAGAGCATTGAGCCACTCGTGTTTGAGGCAGCTAAAAATAACACCGCTGTCAAACGTTTTCCGCCTGCGCGACGTCCGAACACGTACTTCAACAATCTCGTTCCCAGAGCCCACGTTCCCCGCCCGGGAAACGAGAGACTCTGGGATAATCCGTTTCAAATCACAGGATTCTTGTTATTCCTGTTGAGGTACGCATGCGTAAATATCCGAGCGGAATCCAAACAAGTCAATGGGGTTGCTGGCGAAGCTCGAATTACAGCATCTACACACATACGGCGAAGATATCGATCGCGGCAACGTCTTCGTTGGAGTCTTGTCGTCCGACATCTTTGTTATTTTGGTTTTATTAATTCTACTTCCGGTCACTTCAGACCAACTCATGCTCACTATTCGGCCAATAACGTAACGATTTGAAACGGATTATCCCAGAGTCTCTCATTTCCCGGGTGGGGAACGTGGGCTCTGAGAACGAAAGGTACCTCAAAAAAACACACGCTGGAAATCACTGTGAAATATTTAGATTGGTTCAATAGTCCCACACAAAAGTTAAAATTACAAGCATACCACCAACACGTTAAGGTAGGTAATTTGTACATGGCTTCTTTGTCAATATTGTAACATATTCTGCAATGCCCCATTCGTAATTTTCATGCCCTTTTTTTTTAAACACAAATGAATGTCTGGTTGTTGTTGCCACGGCTATTTCCCACATCTCTTGCAATGTTTACTCTTTGAAATTCACAATTGCCCATGCAAACGTTTGGCAGTCGTGTTGCTAAAACTCATTATTATTTCTCTCTTGCGTTAAATTTTCTAGTGGTGTTTATCTGGCGTTTGTCAAAAGAGAACGGAGCCAATAGTGCTGCCCACTGCAATTCATGGGAACTGGGGCGAGTGGAAAGCCTGGAAACCGTGTTCGAGAACTTGCGGTGCTGGGATCAGTACGAGAGAAAGGGAATGCAATAACCCGCTGTACGAAAAAATCGTTGCCACTAACTTATAACACAACAATTACTTATCAGACTCAAAAGCATACTTTTGACAATGCCCAAAAAGTAACTTCGGTCTGTCACCTGAGTCTCAGTAACTCAATAGTTAGAGCGTTTGACTATAGTTCTTACAAGCTTTCTCACCTGAGCTTTATAGTATAGCCCAATGGTTACACAGCAAAAAATAATTTTCTTATCAAGAAATTTTTTTCTTAAATCAAGAAATATTTTTCTTAAATCAAGAAATATTTCTTAAAATAAGAAAATTATTACGTTAATAAGAAAGATATTTCTTAAAATAAGAAATATATTATCTTAATAAGAAAAATATTTCTTAACATCAGAAAATAATTTTCTTAGTTCAAGAAATATTTCTTAAAATAGGAAATTATTATCTTAATAAGAAAGATATTTCTTAAAATAAGAAAGATATTATCTTAATAAGAAAAATATTTCTTAACATCAGAAAATAATTTTCTTAGTTCAAGAAATATTTCTTAAAATAAGAAATTTATTATCTTAATAAGAAAAATATTGCTTAGCATAAGAAAATAATTTTCTAAATAAGAAATATATTTCTTAAAACAAGAAAATTATTTTCTTGGTAAGAAAAATATTTCTTAATTTAAGAAAGTCATTATCTTAATAAGAAAAATATTTTTAAAAATAAGAAAGTCATTATCTTGATAAGAAAAAACCAACCGAAAAATAATGACCCATCAATGCTCTAAGTGTTAAAGCAATGAAAGCAGTACAAATACCACATTTCCACGTTGTATAATGTTGATTGCCGTCCATCTTGGAAAAACCACGGTTATAAATGAAAAACAAGGTGCTAAGTGGTGTCTCGCGTGTATCGTGCGAACCCACGATGAAACGCGCGTGAATATCCCATAATTCCATTGGCCCTCAATGTCACGAGTCACGCTGTCGGCGGCACATTTCGAAAGTGATTCGAAGCTTGGATGATCAAGTTTTTACTGTATCTTTACTAGTCTTACTTTGTCTATAATAAAATCCTTAGCAGGCATCTTGTCTACTATGGATTGTCGAAGAAATTCGCTGCTACTTAGGATCAGTTCCGAAGTAGAAGAAATTGGTGCTATCTTGAAAGGTAAAGTTTTTAAATAATTACGCTTCATGTCTGACAACTGACAGCGTATCCAACTTTCTATATCTACTATTATATAGTATTATAATAATTTTGTAACACTCCAACATAGTCTACTCAAAGTAATGTTTGTGAATGTGGGTTTTCTGTTTAGTATTTGATGTTAGTGTCTTAAATAGAACAATCGTTCAAGGGTGAAGGGCTATTATAAAAACTTTAGAACGGATTTGATTTGAACTTTATTTGTAAAATGGCACGTGTTTAATCTACGATTGGCTTTTTCTGCCCTTCTGTCCATAACTTTAATATGGTCTAGCGTACTGCTGCAATTCCATCCATATAAGCTGTGTTTATGTATAACAAGAACTTAAGAAAAATATTTCGAATATGATACTTGAAATGGTGAAATTTTATATAATTTTTGCTGGACAAGCTCTGCCACTGCCATCTTTATAGGGGTGGACCATAACCTTTTAAGGGTTGTGACTTAAGCTTTACTACAATATTTCACGACTATAGCTTTTAAGACCATAGCTTTAATAGTCAAGCTACTGTATTAGCACACTGCCTCTCAAGTCTGAGGACTGCAGTAAAGCCCAATTGGCAGGGCTTTCAAGGAAGAAACAACAGAAGCTTGGCAGAAAGTGCTTGCAAAAGTAGAAAGGGACTCTAAAAAGAGCAGCTAAAAATTTGTAAAAAAATAGGTAGTGCGTATAGGTCCACTGGCATTAAGAATTGTTAAAACTTAGCTTATAGTTAATAGTTAACACAATAACCCTGAATTAGTTTAATTAGTGCATAATGTTATTTTAAATGTCTTCTCTTTTCTTCACTGGATTGTAGAAAATGAGATCACGGCAGATGAAGATATACAGGATCTTTGCTATGATGCTTTGAAAGATATATTTCCTGGTGGAGGACGAAGGATTATCCAGAGATCAAAAGTGTGGAAAATCATTGAATGCTCATTAAAGGTGAGTTTTTTTTTTTAATCTGTATGATCAAGTACAAGGCATTACACCAGGAGTGGGTCTGGAATTGGACTATAATATATATTGAATTTGTGTCCAAGCTCTCGACAAGTGCTTCTGACAGCTCAGTGGTTAGAACACTGCACTTATTTAGAATTGCAGGGTCCTGCCTCCTGGTATAGTCTTAAAATGTATATATCTTACACTCGAGAAGTTTTCTCACCTAAAATATCCATTATACTAAATTGAGTCTGTTTCATACTAAGGACTACCCTATTAAGGACTACAGTATTATAATATTATTCACTGAAAATGTATTCATGGCCAAATCCTTTGGTAGATTATGCATAGCAATCTTAAGCTGTCCATTACTTTTTAATGCTTAAAACAAAACAAATTATTTCAGTCACCCAATAATGAAAAAAAATATTGGAAGATTGACTTCATTGAATCACTGAAAGCTTAGATTAATGATTTTGAAATAAGAATTTTTGAATTCATCTTAAAAGATTGAAATAAGAATTATATGTATATGCAAGACGGGAGTGGTTGACACATTTATCAGCAGAAGAAAGAGTTAATAAGCTTTTGAACTCTTACCCTTGCTTTAAGGATCATATTGAGGTAATTGAATAACTTAGATTTAGTACATCACTGCCATTCCCAGTCAGTGGCAATTTGCCCAGTAATAATATTATTTCACAATATGATGGAAATATTTAAAAATGTTTGTGTAGGTAATATCATGGTTTTGAATGCAATAAAAAAACCCACGCACAAGTGGGTTTTTTATAGACTATCAAAATACCACGAGTCTGAAGGACAAGCCATTGTTATTTGAGGTCTTTGAAAAACTTGCGAGTGCATGTTTGCACGAGAGTGCATGTTTGCACGAGAAAACATGCTATTAATTATTGATTTTAATTTATATATATATGTACTATTTACAGAATGAGTAGCCATTCTGTATTGGGATATACAGACACGAGGTGAAGCCGAGTGTCTTTATTCCGATACAGAATGGACACAACTTCTGTAAATGGCTTCAAAAACTCATTTATAATTCATCAGGAAAATTCAAAAGGCTGTGTCTGTAAATGTGATACAGAACTGCTGTTTTATTAATGAGTGCAGTATCATGCTATAAAGACACTGATTAAACCTTAATTTCTTTTGAATTTTCCTCATGAATTATTAATGAGTTTTTGAAATATATATATATAAAAAACTCATTAATAATTCAAAAGAAATTATGGTTAAAAAGTGTAATATGTAGTTTTTTGCATTTTTAAAATTATTGTCATTAAAATTATATAACTGTGTATTTTAATAGGTTGTTGAGGAAGCTAGAAGAGTATTGCAAATACCAGCAGGAGAACGCGGTGAATTTATGGGGGAGTGTGTAAAGCGGTTAATGGAGGAGATTGACCCTATGATATATTTTGGTATACATATGAAAGGAGTAAATCCCCCAAGAAGCCCAAGTCTTAGTAAGTCTCTTCATAAATTTTCTGTTAGGTTCTAACCAACTACATTTTAGCACAAACAAAATGTTCCCAGAGTTTCACTCGGGCATGTCCCCTCAGGGCTGTCAGAAGCTGGGGGGCATATTGGAAACTCCCACTTTGCAATATATTTATATATACAGTCAAACCTCTATTAAGTGGCAACCTTCGGGGAATGGCTTTGTGGCCGCTTAATAGAGGGGTAATCTATAGTAAATTACAGGGAATATTTTAGGGGTTTTGACAAGTGGCCATTTAAAGGTGGCCATTTAAAGGGTGGCCGCCTAATAGAGGTTCGACTGTATATATTGACTAATTAAACTTGTTACTTTGAATTCTTATTTTTACAGATGCTAAAATATTGCATGTGTTCAAACTTCTGCCATTAGTGTTTACAAAACAAAAGGCCCCTAAAAAGCCAATAGAGCTTTTGCACGATTTAAAGGTATGTAGTGAAAATTGATTTATGTGTTAGTGTTTGTGAAATAGACAGATGAAATTGCACAATATATGGAATATAAATGTATCTGTAATTGATGTGACCATGTATTTTTTTTCTCTATGTACTATTTTTCTTTTAACAGATAATAGCCAGAATATGGCTTGAACAATGGTTCTTGCTGGGTAACTATATATATATATATATATATATATTTATGTATGTTTACTAAAAGACTTCTATAATAATCTTTTTTATTTCAAGAATCACGAGGATCCAGACACTTGGTGTGATAAACGTGCAGGAAATGTGCCTGTGTTGCTGCTAGACCAGGAAAGTTGTTATATGGTTGTAGGAAAAACAATCCTGTTTACGACCGAAGTTAAGAAGTTGGTTGAAGCTGTTGTTGCATATTTGGCAACATTCTATCTGTTGGATTTTGATTATCCGAGATACAATGAAATTGGATTAAACATTTTACAGTATTATGCTTTCACAGACCACAATGTTCCGAATGACATGTCTGTTTCATTTAAAGCATTACTATTATCTTACCAAAATTATAAAAATGACACAAGTTAAGATGTAAAATAGTAACTTAACATTAACTCTCTATATATATACAGTAACTTAAAATATTACTGTATATGTTTACTTATTTTATATTTGTATTGTTACTTTCTTATATTGTGAAATACAAACCATATTTTCTCTGAACTAATTATCTGTGTCTACATCGGTTATATAAATATAATGCTTTAATATTTAATTTCATATTTAATTTCATGGTAATATTCTTGTTATTCTCGCAGAAAAAAATTCTTGTTTTAAGTAAAATAATTCTTGAAATAAGAAATGTGTTTCTTAAATTAAGAAACTTATTTTCTTAATTTAAGTAAATTTTCTCAAGAAACTTTTCTTAAGAAAATATTTTCTTAAGAAAAAAATTTCTTAAGAAAATTTTCTTGTTATTCTCCAAAGAAAATTTTTTCTTGTTTTAAGTAAATTTTCTTAAGAAAATATTTTCTTAAGAAAAAAATTTCTTAAGAAAATTTTCTTGTTATTCTCCCAAGAAAATGTTTTCTTGTTTTAAGAAAATTTTCTTAAAACAAGTTATTTTTTTCTTAAAATAAGAAAATTATTTTTTGCTGTGTAGAGTGTGTGACTATATAGTTCTCACACTGAAGTGTGCCATTGAGCCTCACCGGCGCAATGGTTAGAGTATGTTACTAGTTCTTACAAGGTCCGCAACATAAGTGTCAAGTCTTACAAGCTAGGCCTGTCACCTGAGCTTCAGTATAGCTGAATGGTTAGAGCATGACTAAAGCATAACATTTAAAATTTAGCTTAACCGTTGGGCATTTGGAATATTGGTGCGTCATTCGTTTTTAATTTGTAATACTTGTAGCATACTTGACCTAACGTAAATATATCTATCTTTCTTTAGTCCTATCTACGGCGGGAATTTTTGTGTTGGTATAGCAGTTGAAGTTCGAGTCTGCAATACTGGAAAGGTAAGAACGTTCTGACCAAAATTATATCACAATTGACGCCTTTTCTTGAAAATGGACATCTGGCAGAGATATCCTGAGCGTGTAATCTTATAAATTATCAGCGGCTTGAATGGATCACAGGGCCGAGATATCTCAAAAGATATTTTGTCTTCGCACGTTAACAGTTCTTGTATTTTTTAATCAGAATTGTCCAGATAATCCTTCAAAAGAGGAGGTACTGTGTTCGGAGACGGGAGCAAATACCGGTAGAAAACGACAGTGGGGCATTTACGACGAGGCCAAAGGTTAGGAAACGTACATCATTAAGAAAGGCGCCATTTAAGATATTTGTCTGGTTATTCATTTAGTTATTTTGGTTCATCCATCCATTCATCCGTCCATCTATCCATTCACCCATCTGTCCATTCATCCATCTATCTATTCATCCATCCATTCATTCGTTCGTTGGTTCGTTTGTTCGTTCGTTCGTTCGTTCGTTCGTTCGTTCGTTCGTTCGTTCGTTCGTTCGTTCGTTCGTTCGTTCGTTCGTTCGTTCGTTCGTTCGTTCGTTGTTCGTTCGTTCGTTCGTTCGTTCGTTCGTTCGTTCGTTCGTTCGTTCGTTCGTTCGTTCGTTCGTTCGTTCGTTCGTTCGTTCGTTCATTTCATTGTTTGTTACGTTTGCTTGCAAAGTGGCTTAGTCTGTTTTCTAATTGTTCCTATTTAATTTAATATTTTTAGTTGGCTGGTTTGTTTCTTTTTATCTGTTTTCTGGTTATTGTGATTTGTTTGCTTGGTGGTCAGTCAATCAGTTATAGTAGGGACATGATATGATTAAAATCCAACTTGTTTTTCCAGTTAATGTTGACTGTAACTTCGAAAGTGATGCAAATGCGTGGTGCAATTGGACTAATGAAATCCAGACTGCTCAACAAGATTGGAAATTAAACAAAGGAAAAACCAGATCGTCCAACACTGGACCTTCTGTGGACCATACGACAAATACTGACCAAGGTATATACATACGTTGATATGTTTCTAAAGCAAGAGTTCAACATGCCAGTATACTAGGGTGATATGTGTGTGACTTGAGCCTCTGTCAGTAGCTCAATGGTTAGAGTGTGTGAGTATATTTCTCACAAAGTCTGCCACTTGATTCTTAGTAGCTCCATGGTTAGAGTGTAACTAGTTCTCAGAAGGTCTGAATTTGAGCCTGAGTAGCTCAATGATTACAGTGTGTACCAATAGTACCATACCGTATCGTACTGTACCATACCGTACGTACCGAACTACGATACAATACAATACAATACAATACAATACAATACAATACAATACAATACAATACAATACAATACAATACAATACAATACAATACAATACAACGCAACGCAACGCAACGCAACGCAACGCAACGCAACGCAACGCAACGCAACGCAACGCAACGCAACGCAACGCAACGCAACGCAACGCAACGCAACGCAACGCAATGCAATACAATACGACACGATACCATATACCATACCATACTACACCATACCATTCCATACCATTGATAGTATACTCGATATGATATCACAATTGTTAACATATTGTTGCCCCATTTACAGGGCAATACATTTACTTCGAGTCTTCATCTCCCGAGTCAGAGAGAGGATATAAAGCTCGCTTATCCAGTTCTAAATTAGCAGTGCGACAAGCCTGCTTGTCGTTTTGGTATCACATGTTTGGCAACCGTGAGATGGGGTCACTGAGAGTGATTCAAAAAAGCCAAGGGGCTTCAAAGACGTTATGGCATAAGACTGGGAACCAAGGGCAAACATGGCTTCAGGCAAAAGTTGAAATCCAGGATGATAATTTGTATCAGGTATATATCACTTCAAATTACATCTGCCTAATCGGAATTAAACTATTTTGTTGGCTCCATTCTCGAACTCATTAATAATTCACGAATTATCATAGCCAATCCATGAACGTATAGAGCGTTTTCATCTGACGTCACGGCGGCCATATTGGTGTACCAAAACAATGAAATGGCGGCCATATTGGTGTACGGTATTGCATGGGAATTAGCTCTTTCTTATTCAAATATTTTGTATTGTTTCACCACCCCAATGGGGCCACCGATCACGTGAGTGAAAACGGTCTATACCAATGGAAACCTGTAGGAAACTTCCTAGTGAACTGGATTACATTTCTTGATCTGCATATTGAAATCATGCAATGAAGGAAACACCGCAAATGGCCATAATGCAAATACTCGAAACAATAAAAATCTTGGGTTTACGCCCCTTGATTTCATGTGTTTTAGTAAAAGTTAATAGAAAATAGACATGGTTTGGAAGCTCACAAAAGTCATTGTTTTATGTTTTTGTTCAGGTTTATGGAAATGTTTGCACTTTCACGGTTACTGATCAACATATTGTGTTTTCTGTATAATGAAGTAATCATCCAATAGCAACGTTTGGGTTCAATCACTCAACCGTACTGTTTAAATATTAATAAACCTAAAACAAAGGATTTGGCACCTTCATGATGTACCTTTCAACATGAATCGTAGCTTGATTGTTAACCGCTTTGAAGTTCTCCGGGTTTCCAAGAAAATGATTTTTGGAACGCTATGACGTCACTACGACAAAGCGCACGAAAATTACAAAATAACCATAGATAATGGAAGGGGAATTGGACAGGAAACTTAAAACATGTTACGAAACTGGAAACGATGTTTGCACAACTTGCTATGGTAATTATACACTTATAGGCGGCTAAGGGGTGGTCCCACATGGCCACGATCAGCGCTATTGCTGAAATTAAACAAGAGTGTATAGCGTGCATTAGCCGCTTATAGGCGTATATATCAACAAAACGTAATAAATTAAAACGTAACGTAAGTTTCCTATCCAGTTCCCCTTCCACTATCTATGAAATGACAAAATCTTCAATAAAATCCATTTTGTAGGATTAATCGAAAGAGTCTTTTTACTGTCAGATTTTTCTTGCATCTTAGTATGACTATTTTTAATGAATAAGAAACCAATTATTGGATTAAGCTTGCTCATGATATCAAGAATGATCCAGACTTCGGTTAGTGTTATCTGCCGTAGCCGGAGGCTGGGATAGTTCTTGAGATATGTTATATCGACTTTCCTTCTCTTCTAAGCACATACTGCAAAATAGGATAAATTTCATTCGGTAAAAAATAGCTTAATTTATTGAACCTAGCTAGTTATAAAGGCAAAGATAGTTGCATTAAAGTAATTTGAATTGTTTTACTTTAGATTTTCTTTGAAGCCGAAAAACTTATTTCAGGTTATCACAGCGACATTGCTTTAGATGACATCACATTTACATCTGGGGCGTGTGGTAAAGCTGGCCTGCAGATTTCGACAACAACAGGTATAGAAAGTTAATCATCTTCAAGACTCTAATATTTTTTAAGAAAATAGACCGTTTGGCTTTGGTATTTGGTCTAGGAATGCAAGCGACGTCATATTTCAATGCGATGAAATGCCTGTTTTTTAAGTTTAAACCTGCGGGCCATTTTTTCTCATTCACGCGGAAATACTTCATCCTTGTCATTTTTCTGTTATCTTTTCTAACTTTTAGATACTCGTGACCAATGTTCCGTTAGATGTACAACTATTGACAATAAAAGGCCACAGAAAATACTTCTAGATGTACCAGTTTACGATGGAACCCGTTGCCACTACAAAGGCTCGGCGGGCATTTGCTATCGAGGAAAATGCACGGTAAGTTTTGTGAAATGATTATATATCATATATATACACATGCGTATATAATATCTGCGTTACTAAGTCTATTTTTGTGTTAAAATTTTTCAAAGGTTACAAAGTAAAAACTTCTTCAACTGGCTTGATCCTTTCAGGGCTTTTCAGCGGTTGGTTATATCAATAATCAAACAGTACTAAAGAGCGTACCCTGTTCGGCGTTAAAAAGGTTGTGTTAAAAAAGTCGTGCCGAAAACGTCGCTTGCTATTTATTCCGCACAAACGAGCGAACGAACGAACGAACAAATGCATGCATGCAGAAGCAGAATATAAAGTTGCGGTTTTCCACTTGCGAATAGAAAGTTCGTATGAATTGTCTTACGAGCTCTTGGCTATAATTAATAAAAATCTATTCAATATTTACAATACAAATGTTGATTTGCTAAAAGCGCTGCTATCTATTTGATTTTCTTTCATTGAATATTATATACTTGTTAACTTACCCTGTGAAAGGAAACCGAAATACCCAGAGAAAACAAACGGATTTTGGTAGAAAGTTGACGGACTCTTCGTACACGGGATCATGTAAGGTTCGAACTAGCGACCCCAAATGTGAAAGGCAGTCGCTCTGACGACTGAGCTATTGAAACCTTGCAGTAGAAAAGACATTTTAAAACGGCCCTTTTCCTATTTCTGTTTTTTTTTCACGTAAATGTGTGACTGATGTAATAAGTGTGGTGCATACGCGAGCTCGAACTTGTGGTTTGCTCAATTTAGAAGGTCGGTTGCGATGGTGTCATCGATTCTAGTAAGAAGTTTGATAACTGCGACGTTTGTGGCGGCGATGGAAGTTCGTGCAAAAGTAATGTGATTTTAGAAGATAAACGTCAAGGTAAAATAGTCCCCACATTCTAATACTCCTTTTTAAATCACGTTTTTACTAGTACTATAAAATTATCAGTTAATTTAAATTATAGTAGTAAGTACGTTTGAAATTCATTTTGTTTGAGATGACTTATTTAAAAAGGCATTAATAATTCATGAGGAAAACACAGGAAACCTGTAAACTTTAGCTTTGATTTTCTCGGTTTATACAACGTTATTTTTCAACATCACTACGCCAATAGACTTACACCATATGTCGTTTTTGAAGCTATATCCAAAACATTCGCAGGACGTGTTACTGCTGCTCATGTTTTAAGTATTACATTAACATCAACATATCATCATCATCATAATCATAATCATCATCATCATCATCATCATCATCATCATCATCATCATCATCATCATCATCATCATCAACATCAACACCATTATTAACGTCATTACCATGCATCATCACCACCAACAGTATAAGTATTTATTATAACATATTTAGATAATAAAATGTTGGAAAACGTTGAGGAGACTAGAGTTTCTGGAAAGCTGTGTGACGGTCGCTCACACCCTGTAGTTAACAAAGTATTAGTCAATTCCCTGCTAAACTTTCTTTTACTTTTTAGAAAAAAGTGCCTCGGACTTGGACTGTGACTTTAACAATGATTTGTGTCAGTGGAATAATGTGAAAAACAATGCCAGTGATGTAGGTTGGTCAAGGAAGAAAGAAAAATCTTATAACCAAGGTGTGAATTATAGTCTTTCTATAACAGTGATTCCTAACCGCAAATAAATTGAGCAGCAGTAGTTCAATGATTAGTCCGTCTAATCGGTTATTTATCAAGTTCGATCTTCAGCACACTTCGACAAAAAGTCGGCAAGTATGCGACTAACTTAATGACTGGTCCAAACGGTTCTTTTTTCCCGATTTATTAGGACATTACTTGTACCTGGAAACATCAAGCTCACAACGCAAAGGAAAATTCAAGGCAAAAATTGTGAGCCCTGAAGTGGGGGCCTCGAAAGCCTGTCTGTCGTTTGACTATAAAATGAATGTGAATAAACTTGGTAAACTGAAAGTAAAACTGCTGACCAAATCAAGGCAATTCGCCAGCTTAAGATGGTTCAAAAAGGGGTCACAAGGCAATATGTGGAAGAAAGCGAAAATATACATTAAAAAGAACGTTCCTTACAAGGTACTGCATCTCATGTTTTGTACAAATTATTTTGAAATTCTAAATTCCAATTGAGAGGTCTGAGAAATTTCTATTCTAACATTCTCTCTGCGAAACTCTTGTTATTTATAAATTATAACGGCGTTTTCTTAGTTTACAAACGAACAGACAGACAGATAGACAGACAGCAGTTCAGTTCACATTAGTCTATACAAGTATATATAAGACTCGCAGCGCGCTATTGAATATGCAGGATTCCCTTACAGATATTTCCGTTCTATATAATTCCAGGTTGTTCTTGAGGCCATTGTTATAAATCAACAGCACGGTAACGTAGCGATTGATAACGTCCAGTTTCTTCGTCAGAATTGCTAGTCGTGCAGGTAAGAAAAACCACTTTACTTAAACTAGGCGTGTGTTAACAAGACGAATCTAGAAGTATTTATTGGGAGTGTTGGTGCATGGCAGAATGGTTAACGCACGTCCAGATTTGATTTCTGCTTGATGCTGTTAGTGACTTTATTTATTGAGGGTAACGTATAACAGGATTTAAACACTGATCACCTGATGACCCTCTCCCAGTTGATGGAACTAATTGGATTAACTGGGGAAACCATGGTGTCGATTTTGTGGAAAGAGGAAAACCGGTGAAAAACCCTTGAGGCACAGGAAAGAACCAACAAACCAGCTCGCGTGAAGCTAAGTTGCATGGTCACTTATACAAGTACTAAGCCCATTCGACCGAGATTAACTTCAGTGATGAGAGGCAGCGTGGTAACAGCTTGTACCATTCTGACTCTATCAAACACCGCAAGGTCGCTTAGGGGTACTCTGCATGTCTTTCCCTGCCCTGAAATGCTGGACTACCTTTCCAGCGGAGCCTCCTAGGAATCTCTACTCGCAGGGTATACATTGGAACAAGGGCCTGGTACACAACACTGCAATAAACTAGAATGCAATAAAATAAAATAATCAGACCTGTACTACATAACGTTTTATAATTAGCTTTATATACGACACTTTCTATATTATTCTCTTTATATAAAATACTTATCATAGCCTAACTTTACATTATGTATTAATGACTTGCTCTTTTTATTAAAACTTAATAGGGGGAAATCAACATGTGAAGGAATCCTGTTAATTCGCTTTCTGTTAACGCTGGCATTTATTATTTAGTTTAGATTTATTGTTCATCTGTATATTTTCAACATGTTTTAGACCATAGACCGCGGGCGATCTTTAAAAATATATTCAAAAACTCATTAATAATTCATGAGGAAAACACAAAGGAAATCAGTACCATGTCCGTGGTTTTATACCTGATAAAATTACTATGAATATTAACTAACGTGATATTTTATATAAAGAATACTAATGAACGTGAAATTTTATATAATTGTCATCCTAATTAGCAAATCTATTGTCGGCGTTTTTGAAGCTATTCAAAACACTCGTAGTCGCGTTTTATCAGATCTAAAACACTCGCGCTACGCGCTCGTGTTTTAAATCTGATAAAACACTCCTGCTCGTGTTTTAAATATTACATAGCACTGTTTTACCACAGATATTTTGGACTTATGTTCTACACTATAATAAAATCGTTGAACTTTTAACTTGGATATAATGTATTATAAGGGGTAATGTTTAATCACATCTTATGTGACGGATATAAGAATTGTATTGATTTCGTGGAAATAACATTAAATTAAAGTTTGTAAACATTAAATATACATCTGTATTTGCTTCATTTAGGTTATATAAAATATCGATAACTAGTTTCGAAGGGAATAAAAGGTACAATCTGTCAGTCAATTATCACAGCGTTTTCCCCCATCTTTTTAAATCAGAGTCAATCAAGATAATATGGTCTAGAAACTCGGCAAACTTCAAAGCGCTTATAATGAGCTGTGACTTTATTCTTCACTGTGCACAAGTTTGCATAAACTTGAACAAAAAGATAGAGCAAAGACATTTGCTGAGTTTCCAGACCATCTCTTGATTGACTATGCTTAAACCTGCACGATTAAAAAAGAACACAGTGCAAATTTTTGCTAATCAAAAACAATGGAAACAGAAAAGAGCCAATCACGTTCTACAGCGGATTTTGTGGATGGTATTTCCAGTCTCGTACCCAGGCTCTTGCTGCACAAAATAGACAAAGATGGCGGATTTGGAAAAATTAGTGAAAGACAATTCGTTCAAATTTGAAGCTGCTTACAATACAAGTAAAGCACCTGCAAGAAAATTAAAAAATTCTCAGTACTTTGAGTAAACATTTTCAAGTAGTGGTAGAAGAAGCGAAACGTTTTTAAACAATCAAATATTAATGCGAGTTGAGGATTCGAAATTTCGTAAGTACAGTTGAGTTGATCATTTTATTATGTACTGTATATTATTAAAAAGTATTAATAGCATGTTTTTTTCGTGCAATTTGGAAAAACATGAACTCATACCGACTCGTGCTATTTTCATAGGCTATTACCTAATACTGTACCTATACAAATTATTCAAATTAAATAACTATATAGCTGCATGCCCGTTTTGTAAGTGTTTTGGTAAAAAGTAGTGTAATTTTTACATAGATTTCTTAAAATTTATCACTTGAATGGATACGACGAAACAGTCATTGTAAATTAATTATGCAAAAATGTGACAGGTCCGCATAATTAACAACGTAGGATCTATGTTTATCATTCATTATTCTAACAACGACTCATTCGAAGCCAACCGTTTCAACAAGAAAATCTGAAATAAAGAAATAAAGGTAATGTGCAATATTAGTAATATAGGGGCTGCAAAGCATATCACTCAAATTTGAGAATTGCCAATTTCTTATAAACTATTATATATTTTGACATCACAAAAACTTCTTCCATGCTTAGTGAATTGTACTTATGTATGTTTGGACCTGGAGAGCCCTATATATGACTTTCTCCATCAATTTTTGGGATGGGATGATATGAAATGAGATGAGATGAGATGCGATAAAATGAGATGAAATTGAATGAAATGAAGTGGTGAATTAAACTAAGATGAAAATAAAATAAGACATAGTAGCAAAACAGAATTAGAAGGAATGGGAGAAATGTAACAAATATAATGAAGAGTAATGCTGAATTAAAAAACAAAAAAGAGAAAACAGAAGAAAATTTTAAAAATGGAGGTGAGAGAAAGGACAAGGTGAGTGAGAAAAAGAGAAGAGATAGGGAAAAGGGGTGGGGAAAGATCAAAACAAAGGATCAGAAGAAAAAATGAGAAGACAAAAAAAAAGAAAATGTGAAAGAGAATACTGGAAAAGGATATTGGAGAACAAAATAGAGTAAAAAAGTTTGGAAACTATATAATAGTACAGTAAACCTGAACTAACCAGTAAGTAGTAAACACCAACACAATAATAAAACTTACTGTACTGAACTGTACTGGGTATTTGATGACTGCTGACCAAAACGATTTCATGTTCATCGTCGATCAACTGCGCCCGCCAGTTCTTCCACTTGGAAGGAAATTTCCTTCCAAAAAGGAAATTTGGTCATATGGAAGGAAAATGGAAGGAAATTTTGAAATTCAAACTTTTTCAGTAATTAAAAGTTGATGAAACTGCTTATTTTTTATTTTCGGTTTCAAAAACGTGTATAAATTAATTAAAAACACGGGTTAAATTGGGGTTTTAAGCGGAAGACTGCTACACAAATAACGCAGGCTCAATGTTTGCAATTTCTATTTTCTACCATTAACATATAAATCATGCAAAGAATGATTGACTCGAGTCCAGAATCAAACCTCGTCAGAAGATGACGTTGATTATGGGGCTCCAGTTCCACCTCACTTGCAACTGCAAACCGGTACAAAGCGTGCATTGATAATGACGTTATGTTTCAAACCTTTATCTGACAATTATTCTAGTTTCCAGGGGACTAAAGAGTTTGCAAAATTTTTGTAAACTTGAAGCTTATCTTTATTAGTTATATAGTTTGGGAATGTAATTGCGAATTGTTAGTTGAGTAGAATTTCACATTTAAAACCTAAAAATGGCCGTTGTCTAACTGTCTTTGCATCTGCGCTTGTCCAGTCAGCCCAATCTCGTTCCCAGAGCCCACGTTCCCCACCCGGGAAACGAGAGACTCTGTCACTCTGCTGGGATAATCCGTTTCACATCGATATTTCATTGGCTGATGAACACAGTGAACTCTATATAACTCTTCTTCCGGATAACAAGAATCCTGTGATGGCGTGACGGATTATCCCAGAGGCTCTCGTTTCCCGCCCGCTGGGTAAGGGGAACGTGGGCTCTGGGAACGAGATTGCAGTCGGCATTGGCGGGAAAATTTGGTAACCACATGGCAGCAACACCGCTGCCAAATGTTTTGCGCATGTGCGACGTCCGAGCTCGTCCTCGGAAAAAGAGCGGGAAAACACTGAAATATTTGGACTGGTCCGAGAGTCCGACACAAAAGTTAAAATTATAAGCATACTACCAAAAAGATAAGGTAGGTAATTTGTGCTTGGCTTCCTTGTCAATATTGTAACATATTCTGAATTTACCCCTTCGTAATTTTCTTTACCCTTTTTTTAAAACACAAATGAATAGTCGAGTCTTACTTAGTCTTCACTGTCTGGTTGTTGTCGCCACGGCTAGTTCCCACTTCTCTTGCAATGTTTACTCAGCGAATTCACGCATGCGCAAACGTTTGGCAGCGGTGTTCATGGCAGCCGCCATTACCTACTAGACCTAGTCCTTTGTCAACCAACACGCCTAATGTTTGCCTCCAAAAAAATCAAAGATGGCAACAGCCCAGATAAAAAAATAACTCGCTTTCCGGACCTCGGAAAGCGTCGGAAATGTTCGGACCATATTCGTATTTTCTCGTTGCGAGCTTTGCCATGCACAATTTCGATCGTACGATCCAAATTTTAATCATTAGAAGAAGGATTTATGAGAGACTTTGGAGGGAAAACTGGAAGGAAATTTCAGATTTTGGGAAGGAAATTTTGCTAAAAAGAAGGATAAAAAAAGGAAATTTTGATTTAGCCGAGTGGAAGCACTGGCGCCCACGGCGTCCCACCGCCCGTCCCAAAAGATGGCGGGGTTTTCGAAAGTGTCATGCCTCACACTTATATATTTCATTTGCTAAGGAGTTTCATTTTTCTCCCATCAGTGAAGTCAAAGAACGCGAGAAGAGAATACGCAATGAAATCTACGTCTACAGTAGCCCATTAATAAAGGTTCACTTTGACCAGTTCGAGGTGAGTTCACTCGAAATTTCTGCTCCATCATTGGTGATCATTCTAAGACATGTTTTTATATTCAAGACTAGAGTGTAATAAAGTAGAGCGTTGCGTAGGCAGTGTTTTAGAAAAAATCAAAGTGAAAAGCTGGTAAACTGCCGAGAATATAAGTTTTTTAACAGAATGCTGAGTCCTGACGTTTCGAGCAGAGCCCTTCATCACTGATGAATGATGAAGGGCAACAGTCAAGCTCCGCTCGAAACCCGAAACGTCGGTATTTCGTTCTAAAAATTATTCTTGGTAGTTACCACCTTTTCAGATTCAATACTGCACAGTAAAGTTGGACGTTTAATGCAGTAGAACTTTTATATATAAACTTTACCTATTAATCTAAAATAGATAATGTTAAATATCAATTTGAAATTAGGAAGGATTTAACACAATAATAACAATAATAATGATA